>JAGXJF010005267.1:0-30252 GCA_019208055.1 Stipa capillata
CCAGCTCCATTTTCATCCTCGAGTAAGCACCATAACTACTCCATCGTCAGCAAGTCTGACGGCCACCACAGCAGTGCCCTTCCCTCTATCTCTCTCTGCTTCTGTCATATGTGTAGTAGGGAACAATAGGCATCCTCATCTTTCTTTTCTCTCTGTCTTGTAAAACAGAAGGGCCCAGCCCTAGCTAGTGCTGAGACAAGCCCCCGACTCATCCCATCATCATGCACCACTACATGCAATGTCATGTATCGGCTGTAGCCAATTCTGCCACCGGTGCATGTCATGTGCACTAACCTTAATAGTGTCAAAGACATCGTTATGGGTAAACCCACCATGTCATGTGTGACAATCAAGTCATGCTACTTATCCTAACGACCATAACCTTGGTATTCTTTGCCAATCATTTGATCATTACCTAAAGTCTATTGGCTTTTCCTCACCGTATGTACCTCCTCGATAATATCCGCCGCAATACGGCATAGCTTTGGCATATACCTTCTCAGCCCTAGAGGCACCCTTGGTCCTTGGCATGATTTTTAGATCATTACCGACAACCTAAACCACAGACCTCTCTCTCTAGCCAGAACCCTATGCATAATAGGTGTTGCTGCCCTCGACGATACTATTCCGGTACAGACCGTTAACCCTGGGCATCTCTCATCCATTGACGTGATTAGTTATAATCTCTTGATTCCTTCTATCTACCAAAACCCTAGCATCCAACCTGACCTTCCAAGAGTACTTGAATCATAACTCTAGCACCTCCAATAGAACTTGACATCTTATACCTTAAACCTTGAGCCGACTAAGGGCATACCCTTATTTGTTCGATTCTCGTAATAATTGGTTGATTATTGTATCAACCTAAAGCTATGTTTTCTCTCGACCTCTCGAGGTGTAAATCGTAATGTTGGGCTTCCCCTTCTTTTGCCAGAGCACCGTTGAGATTAGTAATATTGTGAACCCTAGAGTTATATCTACTAGCTATTGATATGATCCTTTGATCATTCATCAATATTCCGTTGTCTACTTGAACTCTAGCTACGGAGAGTGGTATAGCCCTACTTATCAGAGTGCACTCGATATCTTTATCTATATCCATCTTGATTCCTTATTGTACCAACCATTCTTTGGTGCCAATCATAAATTATAGTTCCGACCAATGGCATGCCATTTGTATCAAATCTTATTTGAGTGTTGGCCTCAAGGCTAGCTATTGTGAACCTAAGCTGTTAATCAATAAAATATATTATTTGTTTAGAAATATCGTTACATGGAAAGAATATTTATCTTTATTTTCTATGTGCATTAGCATGATCCTGGATTGCTAAGGAATACATAGAGGGTAAGATACATCATTCTATCCATGACGTCTATATGCATGTAAGACATCTAAGATATATATAACCAAGAATATGAGATCCAAGCCATACAAAACCAAAACAAAGGACTTTGTTTCTAATTAATGTATATTAATATAAGGGTTTTTATTTTTTTAGATTTGGGAGTATCTAGCTATTTTCTCCTAGAAATAAGGTATGGGCTTCAAAGGAGTCACAAATGCAGAGGTTGTAAGTTTAGTTTAACTTAATTACATAAATGTAATATTGAACTCTTTAGCCTTGCCCTCCTTGGATAAACGTAAAGGCTTGTAGGGTTCTTTGATTATTATAACCATATGTAAGTCGAATTAGAGATAAACCTTGATCTTTTTTCTTTGATTACCAAATCTAACTGAAGGAAGATACATGCATAATGGATACAATTAGCAGCAGCTCACAGCTTTGCATCCTAGCTATCTCCTTCTGAAACACATGCATGCTTATCTTGTTTCACACGCTCCTCCAGCTAACAATTACGTAATATATCTCATATTTTGTTTCATTTATTTTCTCAACAAATCAAGCAACCTATATAATACTCCCAACAAAGTGAACAAACGTTCGTTTAATTTTAGTAGATGTAGTTTTTCCCCTCATGATATTTCGTTTCTTTATTTTCTCAGCAAACTGAACAAATATTTCCTTCTTTTCACAACATGCAAATACGATTGTCCCCCTGGCCTGATTTCATTACCTGTAGTTGTGTTGACATGCTGAAGGTGCCGACAACCATCACCATGGGCGATGCCACTCTTTCTTAGGAAGGTCGCAAAGCTAGAAAAGAAAGCGGAACGAGGCAGCATGGGGTTGGGGGAGGGGAGGCCCAGAGCGTTGCATGGTGATCGAACCAAAGGAGGAGCTAGAGAAGAAATACTGTGGGGATGGGCGGGAGGAGAAAGACAATGGGATGGGTTTTGTTGCCACACTATTGACAACTAATAGCATGTCCCACACTTCAGCATGAGATGTCACACCCTTTATTATTTTGTGCGACTTTGTTCTCATGCGTACCTACCCTATAGGCATATTTGTTGACTCACAACAACAAAAGGTTGTGTGAGTCAGGAGGGGAATATTGTTGTGCTCTGAGGCAAAGGTAGAGCTGGCATAGGCCATGTAGCTAGTTGCATACCACCACCGATTTTTTCAACAAAATTTGGTTTCAACTCACGATAGCTAGAGCACTGGAGGGAGAGGGAGAAGGAAGATAATAGGGTGGGTTCTGTCACCACAAAGTGTGAGCATGAGATATCGCCCCTTTTAGTTAGGTGCCATCTAGTATTAAACAAAAATTGGATTCAACTGTAACATTGGAATTATATTTTATGATCGTTCACCATTTTGAATGGCTTCTCGTGATGCTATCAAAAGCCTGCAAAAAGCGGAAGAAGAGGTGAAGCACAACACAGAGTGGAGCGGAGCCAGAGCAAAGCGGGTAGCCACCGTTGCTACCATACCTTCGTCTTTGTTGTGAAATATAGGAAAAGGGTGGGGGATGATTGTTGTCATTGTCACATGTTCGTGTCAAGATGAGCACGATATATTACCCTTTCAATTATTTCGTATGACTTTATTCCTGCAAAGACCTTCTCCTTGGGCATAGTTGCTCTGTAGCAACATAGCAGTATGCATGTCAAATGAGGAGATCCGTAATACTCGGAGGCAGTGGTAGAGCCAACAATCACTACACAATAAACTAGATTCAATTCTTACATGGAAATTGTTATTTGTGACACAATCAAAAGCATGCGCACTACGGAAGCAGAGTGATGCTCATCACAAAGGGGAGTGGAGCCGAAGACAAAGCGGGTTGCAACCTCTGCCAGCACATCTTTGTTTTTGTTGCCGAATGTGGGGTGCGGGGTGACGCATGTTGCATCTCCCCCCGTTCAATCTATTGTGCCTCCATTCATCGCCATAGGCTATGGGAACCGCATTAGGGATGCACTAGGGTTGGAGAAGATGGTGGTGTGCCACAAAGGAGTGGAACAATGGTGCAGCTACCATTTGTTCCATCGAATTATATCTCAACTTCTTTATTGGTAGTCCCCTAGTAACACATGGATAAGTTACTAGTACATATAAAATAAACAACCACACATGTGCAATGCACATTTTTCACAATATATATTTCTGAAATATATATTCACATATGTGAAAAACTAGGAAAAAAGGCAAATCTGGCCCCCTCCCCAGTTTCAATGCTAGATCTAGCCCCCTGCGAGAATGAACAGAAAAAATATCACCAAAAAGTGGCAGACATGTGACACATGGAGGAATCGTGCCTTGTAGCTCAATGGCAAGAAATAACGCATCCGGACTGTGATAAGGGGTGGGGCCCAAACTGCACATGCGAGAGGCACGTGTCACACCCGAGGGCCGCGACAAGCCTGGCATCGTGTCCTGGGGCTGCAACCCATGCTGCCTATGGCCCACAATGGGTCTGGCCTGATCAGGCCTCACGCCCACCTGTTGACCTTCCATCCCACCCACGCTTGCCTAGGCCCTCCCTCCATCGCCCTAAGAAGCTTGTGCCACAGCGCATGGCGACATTGTGCCTACGGCCCATGATGGGGTGGCCTCGGTCCTTGTGCCTTGGCCCTACTAGCCTACCTGCCCACGCACATCTACTGCTTGACATGCCTGCTGCTACCGGATTAGACAGGACAGCCGGCTCGTGATAGGGTTGCCGCTTGTTTTCACATACTTTTCCTGGATTCCTTTCCACCCATGCGATACAGATTCGTTCCCCTCTTCTTTATATGACGTTGTGGTACAATCTCTCCCTCTCATTCTCACTCTCTCTCGCTGCCCTCTCTCTACGAAATTCTCTACGCGGAAGTGAGCATGAACAGAGAGGAGAAAACGAGTAGGTTATGCATATTTGTAGCATTTTTTGAAGCTTGAGGAGGCTAAATTAGCTGCCACTATAGTCGAAGAAATTGTAGATCAAGTCGAAATCTACAAGTTGTGATAATCTTTTTTACACGCAAGATGTTGATTAGTGGTTTAATTAGCTAGAAATTAGCAAAATGACAATGTTTAAGACTGTAGTATTTGACACTGTTATTTTATTTGGTATATTGCAGTTGTGATGAGATTTGTTAATTTAGCTTTTTATTTTACTTTAAAATGGTAATAATGTTGAGCACCAATGAGAACTACATTCAATTTTTATTTTTAAATTTTTTCATATTAATTTGGTGATTAAAGTGAAGTGGTTCTCATAATTGTACCTATATCGTATCCCTTATGCTAAAATAACAGTACCAATATTACAGTAGCAACATGAGCACTAAATTCATCTAAGCCACTAGACCAAGAAATACTAAAATATATAGGCCAAGTCTAGTCGCAAAGAAATATTATACTAAATAAATGAAACAACACACATAACAACATAATAAAATGGCGGCATGCCATCTAATGTTGAAAATCGGCCATTATAACCTTGTAAAAAAATTTGTCTTGATCATTCGTAGTATATCAGTAGTGGTAATCAACCATTGCTTGCATGTTTCGCAAGACTTGCCCATCTTATAAAGCACACCTTAGACCTTGTAGATTAGAAGGAGATTAACAAAAAGGAGCAAACAACTGCAAATTGTTTAGACTTGAAATGATGTAAGCTGATTTGATCTCTAATCACTTAGATTAGAGAAGCATTGAGATTTTATGTTAAAAGAAAATATGTACGTAAATACAATGTTAAATTATTGACTAAACGAATAAGTTTATTGAATGTAATCTTCCATTTGAATTAAATGATAAACATAATGTTTTCATATTGTCATACTACCATGTTAAAAGTATAATTGTATTTAATATTAAAATGATAATCTTGGCTACCCTCTCTCTCCCCCTCGCATGTGGAGAAGCAAGAAAACAGAGAAAAAAAGAATATCATGAGATGAAGTTTAGTTTTGGATTTTGAAAATTTTGGAGGTTAATTTAGCAGGTGGAGTAGTTGAATAGATTGTAGATCTCGTGGAAATCTTCAGAAAGAGGTAATTTTCTCTTGCATGGAAGTTCATGATTACTTATTTGATTAGCTTAAATTGTAATACAAACTGATATGTAGGATGTAAGGATAAAAGAACACATTATTATGATTGATCACTTAAGGAGGGATTTTGGACTATATTTATGTGCAATGAGAAGATCACATAGTTGCATTAATCATTGTTAAAGTTCTGATCTTCTTTTGGATGTAAAATAAATTGACATGCATGCAAATATGTAAAGCAGTAACTTGCATAGTCGGGAAGATGGGTCATCAGTCCCCATATGGAAGCTACATAAGATGACCGGATAATGTATCATTGGCTGGGTACACGAGACTTCTGAGCAACCCTAGGGCCCTGATATACGGCTGACCCATGGTGTATTTGTTGAAAGCATGCGGTGGCCAACGAGTGATGAAGGTTGCAGTACAGCTGGTGAGTTACATAGAAGGAGGTGCTAAAGTAGTGGTTGCGGCAACGGAGGTCAATCCCACTCAGACTGAAGACTAGTTTGTTAGTAACAAAAGTGCTAGTTTCTTTTGGTCCACTCATGTCGACTGCTTCGAATCTTACCAAGCATGCCAAACGAGATGGATTCTGATGAAGAGGGTGAGGACAAAATTTGATGGTAGTGACGAGGATGGGGGTGATGCTATAGGAAGTGCTCCATCTCGAAGCGCTATTAGCAAAGAAATGGATGAACTAATAGTACAAAGGCTTGTGATATCACATGATGTAAACTCGCGGTGGGGCTTTGATGAGAACGGTCTCATGGTTGGACAACTTTTTCCAAGCAAGCATGCCAACCAGATAGCCAATACAAAGTATGCCATCTCAATAAGTCGTGAGTACAGGGAAAAAGGTCCAATCTGAAATGTTTGAAAGTTGTATGCATACATCCAAATTTCTTGAAAAAGTGTGTGCAAACTAGGGTAAGGGGATTTATAAGGATTTTGAAATAACTGTATTAGTGGAACACACATGCGAGCTATCAGAGCCGTTGACTGTGCACTACAATGTGAGTGCTGCATATGTGGCTAAAAAAGTGCACCACCTAGTATCAAAAGATATCTCTGTCAGGCCAAAGACATTGATGTCAACCATGGTTGATGAAGTTGGTTCTCCAGTCAGCTATAATAAGGTCAGATGTGCTAAAAATAAGGTGATAGAGAGGATGTTTACGACTTATGAGAAGGGGTATAACTTCGCTTCAAGAATGCTCCATCAGATAGCAGAAGCTAACTGGGGCACTAACTTAAACATGTTTGAAAGGCCACATCATGATGGAGTATTGGCCATTTCATACTTGACTGTTTATTCTCGACCTTCGGTCAAACTACCCAGGCATTCAAGTCTTGTCGCCATGTGCTCTCGGTGGATGGTACCTTCCTCACTAAGAGGTTCAAGGGGACACTACTAATAGCAGTGGTAGCTGATGCTAATGATCAACTCCTTCCTGAGCGAGAACTCAGATAGCTGTGGTTCCTTAAAAATGTGAAGTTGGATATTGTCGGAGAGAGACCTAATGTATGCCTTATTTTCGATTGTAATGTGAGGCTTCTAAATGCTATTAACACAATAAAGAATGCATGTGCTACTGAGTATAGGTGGAGCGATCTTGAAAGTAGGTGGTGCAAGCATCATCTGGCGGCCAATTTCTATGAAAGGTTCAGAAGCAGAAAAATTTCAACAAGTTGTGCATGGAGAACCAGTTGCGCAAGTTCCATCACATTTGAACAGCATGGAGGCTGCAACTGCTAGGTATAGTGGGGAGTCTCAGTAGGAGGGACCACATCTATGTAGGGTTATGGATAGGCTACGATAGCATAATTCAAAATTTTCTACCACATAACTAACGAACTATTGCAAGTTATAGATCACGAGATTACCACCAGATGCGCAGACCCATAGCAGAAGTAGAGTCGATGTTGTGCATCAGTGCAGAGTAGTTGTACTACCTCCTCCTCGCAGTTTAAGCGGATCATCCTAGCGACGAAGTAATGGCGCCTCTAAGGTATCCACGCGTACGGGACTGGAACCACCGAGAGGGAAGTGCTAGCTTCAAACCAATTCAGCAGAGGGAGAAAAAACAATATGTAGATCCAATCTACAAAAGAGGAGGTAGAGCTCACGAAGAACTCCACCAAAACTAAGGAGGAGAGGAGAACGGGACTATCCTAGGGGAAACCCTAGGGGTGGCGTGGGACGGCTTGGGGTTGAGGTGTCCCCTCCTAGGCCCCTTCCCTTCCTTTATATAGGGGTGACTAGGGACCCCTCCTCTTTCCACAAGCAAGGTGAGATAAACTTTGTGGAAACCCCCTAATGGGTCTAGGCCCATTAAGACCCATTATGGGAGGAAGGCCTATTTGCACCCTCTATAGGCATTGTGCCTCCTCTCCTCTTTCTCTATTTTCCTCTGGATCAAATCCATTTCCTATTTTGGTCCTTTAAGCGTGCAACTCTATAGGTTCATATATATTTCACATGGTCTGAATACTCCGATTCGACCAATGATTAGTAGCGGTCCCTAGCAGAACGTGCCGATCCCAAATATACATAAAGATCATATATCAGACGAATCTTTACAATGTCTAGTCATATGCATTTTATTTTGCCTCACGATATCGGTCAAACTCAGGGTTAGCAAGTGTCATCCTTGTTTGGATAGCTCGACCACTCTTTCTTGATCCCATGACTCGGAGTCCCCAAACATGGTTAACTCTTTAACCATAGCATGGCCATGCATTTCCAGATCTGATCACTCGAGAGGCTTAGAGATATCTCTCCTGTTGTGTGGAGGGGCAAATCCCATCTTGATCGATCATGCCTTGCAGCATGCTTTGTGAAAAATCCGAAAACCACCTTTATAACTACCCTAGTTACGGAATAGCATTTGGGAACCCCTAAGTAAGTCATCCCACATCTCACGAACATATAACGATCTCAAGTCTAAGGATATACCATACACATAGTATATGAGATCAATTGATGACATGAAGAAACCAATGTTCCCGTGGTGTCTCATGGTGGGTCGGTCCAACCCCATGTTCTCTAACATGTGTGCATATTATTAGTTTGATATCTCTATATCTATGACCTATAAAACATGGTCATCAACCAATACATATGCTAGTCTTACATACGTGTCCTCATATGTTTACCGATTAGGGATTCTTTTAGAATAATCATCATATAGATAAATATGGAGTTTCACAAACAAGTCACGTACTTGTCACTCCACAATAATGATATTATTCAAGGACAACATAGTGATAAATCATGAACATAGGGAAATACAATCATCTCTATGATTGCCTCTAGGACATATTTCCAACAATCTAGTGCCGCCTCATTCGGGAGCGGGGAGGAGAGCGATGACTCTATCAAGTGGGTTAGTCGAAATACTCCTAAGATGGAGAAATGGGAGTAGGTCCATGACACAGATGGTTTGAGGTATGGTATAATGACAACCAACATGTCAGAAGCTTACAATGGCATGCTTAGATGTATGCAGTGCCTCCCAATAACTATCACTGTTGATGAATCATGGTACAGGACTGTTGGTTACTTTGATAACAAATCAAAGGCCGCAAAGGAAAAATTGGAGAAAGGTAAGGAATGATCTGAAGTCATGCAGATGTACATGGATAGAAAAATAAAGAAATCTCAGACTAATGATGTCCAAGTTGTTGATGGCTTGAGGAGGTATACACCTGACCTGCAACAAGCTGAAGCTTCTACATTACCCTTGCTCCCATGTGTATGCAGCTTGTGCACAAGAGAAACATGCTTCACAGTAGTACATCTCAAGATACTTTGACATTCATCATCTTATGGGGACATGGAGCAGTGAATTCTACTCGTATGGTCTTGATATGAGTTACAATGATGTGTGGCCCGACCTTGTTGATTCAGTGCCTAATCCATCTTCGAAGCAGCACAAGAAGGGACATCGATATACTAGTTGTTTTAGGAATGACATGGATGATAGCCAACTTGAAGAACCACGTAAACGTAGGATATGCAAAACAAGGGGACACAACAAGAAGGATTGCCCCAATAAGCTGAGCGCTTCAATGAATAACTAGTGTTTATTATTGGTGTAGTCGTACTAGTGTTTATTTCATCTGATTTGTAATAAATTTGCATGCACTGAGTGCAACTTGCTTTATTTCTGTAATATTCATGTTGAGCTCTGAGTATTGTAATGTTGACAATATTACTGTTTTGTTAGCTCACATAATCTGATATTTCTTACTTAACATAACTATGTAGTACATTTCTATTTGAAGGCAATGAATCTACTACTTGATCTACTAGACCAGTATTACGATGATCAACAATGGTGCCACTCTTGGCTGGCCAGTGATGTCGACATTCCACCTACCTTCAAGTTTAGGGTACTTAGGTCACAATGACACCTTGATGAGTGCTTCCTTCCTCTTCTTGCAGATAGTGGACTTCTCCCATTCGCTACGATGCTGTCAGCAGGACGGGTCTTTGTTGACCACTGTTGTTCATAGGTGGAGACTCGAAACTAGAGATGACAGTGACTCTTTAGGATGTTTCCATGAAAACTGGATTGCCCATCCACGGAGAGGCAATTGTTCTACCTCTTAAGAGAGGTGACTGGATGGAACATTTGGCTACAAGATTGGTGTCAAGATCCCTAGAACTAGAAATGGAGGATTTCAGCGAGGTATCCCTGTAAACTAGCTTAGGAGACATGCCCACATGGTGCTGATGATGAGGTAGCGAGGACACATCTGGTTGTGTACTTGTTGTATCTATTTGGTTTGTACATGTTTCCAACATCGCATGGTGACATAGTGTACCCGAGCTACATCCACCTCGTAGAGGCCTTGGCTGATGCCCCGCTTGGAGATGTCCCTCAGTACAACTGGGGATCTGCAGTGCTCTGTGCTACGTACAGGGAGTTGTGCGATACTACGCCTTGTAAGAAGGTCAAGGAGCTGATGCTGAATGTTTGCCACACTTTGCATCAGTTATGGTGTTGGGAGCACTTCCTAGTTAGACTTCCCTGTAACCTAGAGGATAGAGCGTCATAGATGGGCCCACTATGGCCACTCGGTGGACAGGTGGTACGTTGCTACCCGTTCTACCACCAGAAGTATGAGCTGTTGGATCACCATCGCGTGATATGGTTCCCATGGACAAATAAGCATGTATTTAGTGTAGCACCTCTTGACTTGTCCATCAGTGCTTTAGGTACACGCAGTACTGGATGACAACTTGTCACCTAATCTTCTCAAACATGTTGGAGCTGTATGCAGATCAACGTGTCATGAGACAGTTTGATCGATTCCAGATAGTGCCACCTCCAGCAACTTTATAACCATTTTTAATTTGCATGTAAATTTATTATTTTTATTGAATATTTTCGTTCAATATTTGAAATGTCGGCAGGAGAAGAAAGGAACAAATAATGATGACTCAAGAGTTACGCAAAGCACATGGAAGGATATGTGGGACGACACTATTGGACAGCAGGTCATACATGAACACAGGTAATGATTTGATTTGTCACTTCGCATATATTATGTTTTGGATGCCAATTACAAAGGTAATATTATATGCAGGCAATACAACGAGTGCCTACGCTGGTATGTGCTGAGGACATTCGCTAGGCTCACTTGTCCTCCATCTGAGAGACCAGCAACTATCACACATACTGATCCGCTCCAGATGGGGATGGATCGGCATCAAGCTTCACATCGTGATGGCACGGTAGTAGTTGGCGAATATTATTCAGTCTTGGTTACACATGTCCAGAGCATGGCATACATCAGTTATTCTTAAATACAGTTTGATCATGCTTGGCGCATCCACGATAGTACTGCCTTCGTCCTTGGCACGGGCCTTCATCAGGACTAGTCCACAATACTACAAAGGCTGAAGGAGATGTACGAAGATGCCAAAGGGATTCTGAAGAACTTGAGTTGCGATTGCATGGACGACATACTACAGGGTGCTTTGAGCTTGCCGGAGCAGAGGTCGACATGACCTAGTGAGGCACACGCTTCACATACCGCTTTAGGACGTCAAGAGGTATGTCTTGCTAAGAGGAAGGCCAGACCTCTCACATAGGTGCAACTAGAGATAGGTATGACATTTTTATGGGAAGTCTACTTTTACATATATTGTGCATATGATATATACTTAATTTTATTACTGACCTTCATAACTTGAGGTTTGAGGGACATGTCGCTACATTGGGACTCCTCAACGCGAGCTGTCGAGGATTTCAGGTCCGCTTAATTTATCACATAACCTCATTACACTAATGAGGACGGTTTGAAATTTTATATAAGCAATGATTAATGTTGTACATAGTACGTTATGGACTTGCCAGACGAGCAGGCTCAGGGGTCTCTGGGAGGGACATTTAGTCAGGTATCTAAAATTAAATTTTTTATACTTACATAATGCACTTCTGTCTTAAAATTCACACTATTTTTTCATGTCATTTTGCAGCCTATGGACCACAATGGTTCGCTAACCCACAATAGTAGTTTTGTTGAGCCAAACCCATTTACATGATCTTCACTTCAGTACCAGTCCCTGTTGGAGGAAGAGGTTTCGAGGGTGGTCGTCCCACCAAAAGGGCCATGAGTGGATAGAAGATTTATTTCGACATCGGGAGATTGATTACAGCCAGATTCCTTCATAGCTAGACACTACTCAAGCAGGTCAGGAGGCTCAGAACACTCGAGACACTCCCCACTACAGGCTCTGGACAAACTCGAGACCTCAGAAACAATTCACTTTCCCCTCAGGTCACATTCCGCTAAGGCACACGAGGGGAAGAGGCCGTTGATCACGATTTTGTTTAGTTGTTTCAGAGAGTACTTTCCTGTATGCACTACTCCATGAAAGACTTTGTTTTCTTTATGCAGTTCTGGAGTCCGATAAATTTATGTTTTGGAAACAAGGAGCGATGATATAAACAGTCCAAAATTACAACCAAAGAAGCTACCACTAAACACTACTCTGTGGATTTGAGATATTTCCTCCTCTACATACAACTTGCGTATGCTTCTTCTCCTTTTGCCTTTGTGCGACGCGCCACCTCATACTTCCTCACCCTCTTTGCCTCACGACCAGCCGCAATGCAATGTTCTGCGTCCTTGTTTTTGTTTCGTCGCACCTCCAACGCTTTCGCTTTTCATCTGCCTCATGCATGCAGCGCGCAAACACTTCTCGCCTCCATGCCTCAGTTCTTCCTCATCATCTTTCAATTGGGTAATGTCTAGCCACTAAATATAGTCACAGATAGGTGGGGAGACTACAAGCAAGTTAGTTACCATTAATGAAATGTGACATAGTTTTCCATGATGTAAGAAATGTAGGTATGTGCAAGTTTTACCCGTGGACGATGATTGTATACACCAATCTTTGCTGGCTTATTTTAGTAGTTAGCACACATGAAGAACCTTCTTCTGAAGGCGTACGACATGTCTTAGGACTTCAGGAGCATGCATAAATCTTGACACTAGCAAATCAGAACTTTAGAACCTTCGAGGACAGAAGTGCTCACCTTCTGCTTCTACATGTCATGACAATCAGATAAAGTCATTACTATCATAATGCAATATTTACACCATACATATATTGTAACACCCATGTGAATATATAAATAAGTTCCTAGTTTGCCTCATGCATACATGGCATTACCCATGCATCACCCCTTGCATAAACTGGAATTTTGAGAAGCTATATGTTATAGAATATGTGCATATCTCATTTTAGGCAACCACTTTCAACCCACTAACACCAATCAACTTATTTGGGTAAACCATAGTCCATAAAGTTATAATGTCCCTATAGGTCAAATTAAGGGCAGGGAGAATTTCCCTCCTCTGGGTTGATCCGGAAGTTGGTCCGGAGCCTCCGGACGGAACCTCCGGGCTGCCCGGAAATTCCGGGTGGCCTCCGAACTAATTTCCAGGTGAGTCCAGTACGGGTGTTGGGGTGAGTCGGCCAGCCGGATGCTTGATCCGGAGCCTCCGAGTGCAATATCCGGGTGGTCCGAAAATTCCGAGTGATTTCCGAGTGGAATTCCGGGCGAGTCCAGAGAGCAATTTAGGAATTTCGGTACAACCGGAGGTTCCATCCGGAGCCTCCGGGGTGAACGTCCGGGTGAGTTCGGAATCCGAGTGGATTCCGGATCACTTTCCGAGTGAGTCCAGAGAGGGAGGTTGGTCCATTTGTGAAGGCCGGAGGTTCCATCCGGACCCTCCGAGCGGTACGTTCGGGTGGCCCGGATTCCGGGTCATTTCCGGACTGCTTTCCGGGTGAGCCCCGAGTGTCAGAACTCGACCGCCATGTTTCCCTCACCTATTGGGGGCGGTGGGCGGTGGAGTCTTGCCGGTGAACTCGCCGGCCCCCATATAAAAGGGCCGGGCACCCCCCTTCCTCTTTTTCTTCTCCCGGCCAAATCCCCTCCCCATTTCTTCTTCTCCCGTGCGCAACACCCCAGCCCGCCTCTTCTTCTCCAGCTCCGGCCACACTCCGGCGAGCCTGAGCCACGCCCTGGTGAGCTTGTTCCTCCCCAGCCCTTCCCTACCTTCCTCCTCCCTGCATTCCCCTTTTTCCTCCCCTCCCTCACCCCTTCTCTTCTCTTCCTTGCTCAGGTTCAAACCGAGCTTAGCCCCAGCAGCAGCCACCCGGAGCTCCATCCGGAATCCCCTCCGGGCTACTCCTTCAAGCTGCTCCTCCCTAGTGAAGCAAAACCAGCAAAGGGGTGGGTTCTTTTGGGGATGGGTTTAATGTTTGTGATGAAGTGTTCTTGCAGGATATGCCTCGTTAGGACTAAGGTGCTAGGAGCAAATGCCAAGTGTGGAATAGTTGAAAATGTCATAGCTTATCATTATAATTTTAAAAACTATACCTTGGTATAACCATCATGTTACTTTCTTGTTTGTATTCTCAACTAAACCTAAGCCTATGTGTTGAAACCCTAATAAGGTTTAATTTAACATAGTATGCATGCATGGGTTAGAATAACCAAATAACTCCTACTCTAGTAATTGCTTTCTTAGTTGTTTCCTCTAAAATGTTACCCTAAGTTTAATCATTCGTCGTGCATATCACGTATAACCCTAGCTAATGTTTAACCTAAATAATCAATGCAGTCGATTGCCAGGCCAACTAATTAGTTTTCATGCATTTGAAATTGAACAAAGCCTCGTAACCATAAAACCCTAGCGGCCATGACTCATTTGAAGGTTGCATTCCTAATTTAGTTCATCATGCATACATGCTGGAACTTATTTTATTTCATCGTTTGTTTTCCGATGGCTCGTGTTGTTTGCGGCAAAGCTCGAAGAGGAAGACCCGCACACCGTTGAGCTCACCCAAGTCTCCGAACCCTACGAGGAAGGCAAGCAGAGCTTGTTGCATTTCTTTCTTGTTGTTGTTCCCCTGCTTTGTAGTATTATGTATGCGTGTGATGCAATGCGTGATCAAATTGCGGTTTGGAATTCATAAACTAGTATGCGTAGGAATGGTCGCCCTGTCGTGAGTTTTAAGTGTTGCCCTAATCACCTAAATGTGTTCGAGTGAGATGTGAGAACCGAGAGGGTGCACGGTGAATAAAGTTGGTATTTCATGATGCCAACCTGAGGGGACTTCATCGGGCACGATGAATAAAGTTGGTGTTGCGTGGTAATACCACCGGAGGAGATTTCACCGTGTTACCTAAGAGTCGAAGAGAGGTGCATGGTGAATAAAGTGGTATTTCACGACGCCAACTTGAGGGGACTTCATCGGGCACGATGAATAAAGTTGGTGTTGCGTGGTAATACCACCGGAGGAGATTTCACCGTGTTACCTAAGAGTCGAAGAGAGGTGCATGGGGAATAAAGTGGTATTTCACGACGCCAACTTGAGGGGACTTCATCGGGCACGATGAATAAAGTTGGTGTTGCGTGGTAATACCACCGGAGGAGATTTCACCGTGTTACCTAAGAGTCGAAGAGAGGTGCATGGTGAATAAAGTGGTATTTCACGATGCCAACCGGAGGTGACTTCATCGGGCACGATGAATAAAGTTGGTGTTGCGTGGTAATACCACCGGAGGAGATTTCACCGTGTTATCTGAGAATTGAGGAAGGTTCACGATGAATAAAGTTGGTATTTCACGACACCAACTTGAGGAGACTTCATCGGGCACGATGAATAAAGTTGGTGTTGGTTCATTCCCTTATGCTAGATGTTTACTTACATATATTGTTACTCTGAGAAGCATTCATGTTTAATTGTTGCTAAACTAGTGTGGGTAGGACATTTAATCAAGCACTAATAAGTCTTGCGAGTACTTTTGTACTCACCTAGGATATTCCTAGACTTGTGTAGGTGAGCCAACTGTTGCGGAGTTTTATGATGATGCTTAAATTCTCCGGCTTCCTTGGTCAGCGTTCGACTCGTGGGAACTTTTGGGTCTTAGGCAGCGGTTGATGCACCGCTGTGGGCTTTTGGTTCTTTTATTCCGCTGTGTTGTAAATATTTCTAACTTGACTAAAACCTTCGGTTATGTCCGACTGATACATGTTTAAGTTCACTTCGTGGACAGCTAATATTAATATCATGTGTAGTGCTTCGTTATGGTATTCGAGTTGTTATCCGGGTTGCCCATGTACAATGCGTGTATGTGATGAAGTATGTGGGCAACGGTGCAGTAGTATTATTGCGTGTTAGGATTGCATTTCGTGATGGCAGAGGTGAGCGAACCACTAGTCCTGTGTAGCTCTGGTGGAGTCGGTCCAGGGGATTCGTCCCGTACTCGTTAAGTCTCCTACGACCGTCACGCCTCGCGCGGACGGCAGAGCAGAGCTGGACCTCCCAGAGTCGCACCTTGTGGCTAGGTTGGGTTGAGGGGATGCGTATCCCGGGCTCTAGTCCTCCTACGACTATCATCGAGCGCAGTCTTATCCCGCGGTATTACCCCTTCACTGGATCAGGGATCTATATGCGGTTCTGGGAAGATTGGTCGCTTCCGGCCGGCCCGCACGTGGCGGGTGTCGGATCGTCCCGTCTCGGTGCGTACGGCGCAGGTACCGTGCCACCGCGGCTGACGAGTCCTTCGGTCCTTGGCGACTTCGCGTTCCCCTAACCATATGTGGATCACGGGTCCGTGACAGCTTGGTATCAGAGCCGAGCAGACCGTAGGAAGCCAATTGCAGGTGGGCGTTAGTTAGGACTTGGCATCACCGAGAAAACTAATTGCAAAATTAAAAACCTATGTTTAAAATCGATTAAGTAGATTGCTTCTTTATTCCTTACCCTTATCGGTCTTAGTTCTGAAAAATTCCTCTCCTATTGCATTTTTTTTTGTGGCTGACCTTGAATTGTTCCTTGTTTTGTCAGATGGCCTCTTTTCAGTTGGTACACGCTACCCATGGATTGGATGTCGAAGGGTTTCCGGAGGTGCTTTTGTACATGCTTCGGGAACTCGGATTTCCATATCTCCCGGAGTATCTCGTGCATAGGGCCAACCTAGGGTTCGGCATGTACGAGTATCGGGCGCGCGTGTTCATCCAACCACGTGAGAGCGATCCTCCTCATCAGCCGTGTTTCTTCAACGGTTATGGAACAGAGCTGGAGTCTGCTGTCCAAGACGCAGCTTATTCGGCCATGTGCCATCTTGGTCATGAGCTACCGGGTCTCGCTGTGGGCCCCTTCTCCTCCTTTCCGTCGCGAACTCCCATGGAGACCGTGGCACCATCTGAAGACTTTACTCAAGAATCTAATGTGGCACTAGCTCATCTGGGCCGTCTCGTCCGATCTTTGGACGTGGCGTATCGTGCCCGTGGCTTCGAGGTGAGGCGGTATCGCCACCGTCTCATCATTTCCCTTGAGCTGGCTCGACACCAAGGGAACTTCTTCGCACCGCCACCACACTTCTGAACCGGGGAAGGCATCTACTCGGTCTATGAAGGAGGTCAGTGGATGCATTGTTACCCATCAGTGGGCGGGATGGAGATTGGAGTGCAACCTGACGTCTTGCGCCCGCAAATGGCTGTGGGTGGCGTTCGTCGCATCCCCACCGTCATTCCTCAGATTGGCCATGGGATCCCTTTGTTTCATACCATGGTCCCTCTTCCCACTGACTTGGAGGAAATGGAGATTCATCGTAATGGAGGGTCTCCGTACAGTCCATAACAGTGTGGTTCAGTGTCAGCATTTGTTTGGGTCCCAATTTTGTGGTGTAAGGTTGACCCAAACCCTAACCCTTAGGTAGCTTTTGGAGGCATGTAAGCGGGTATTGGTGGCTGCAAATTTTGGTACATGGTGTATGTTTATCTCCCCTTTACGGTGATTTAAACCGCAGCCCCATTAATGAATGATGTTGAACGAACTAATACATTTGTGTATTATGGTTAATCGTTCGTACATTTGCTTCATACTCCATTTTCCTTGAAAATATGTATGAGCTAATGTGACATATTCATGCATACCTTGCTTTACTATCGTGGGAAGTTTTGTTTCCCAGCCTCTCATGTCATCATCTCATCGGGTTGCCGATTGTTGCAATAGGATGGCAACGGGAACGCGCGGAGCTGGTCGTGCTCGTCGTGGACGCGACGAGGAGGAAGTGCCACCTCCTCCTCCACAGCAACCTAACATTGCGGATTTGCTGGCGACGCAGAACAGAATTCTTGAGCAGCTTGTACGCAATCAGGGCCCAGGAGGTGGACACGTCCGAGGTGGTCTGGCTGACTTCCAGCGAACTCAACCCTCCACTTTTGATCGAACAGATGATCCTTTAGAAGCGGATAACTGGATTCGCACAATTGAGAGAAAGCTGCAGATGGCTCAGTGTGCATAAGCGGATAAGGTTAACTTTGCTTCTCATTTCCTCGAGGGTGCTGCGGTAGATTGGTGGGACAATTTCCTCGCCATGCAAGCACCAGGTCATGTCATTACGTGGGCAGAGTTCCGGTCTGGATTTCGGGAATTTCATATCCCTGCCGGCATTATGACGTTAAAGAAGGAAGAATTTCGTAATCTTCGTCAGGGCAAGAAGACAATTCTTGAGTTTCTCCGTGAATTCAACCACCTGGCGCGTTATGCTCAGCGTGAGGTATCCACAGACGAAGATAAGGTGGAGAAGTTTATGGAAAAATTGAATGAGGAAATGCAAGCTAAGCTTGCTACTGTCGACGTGAACAACTTTCAACATCTTGTGAACAAGGCCATTAAAGTAGAAGCCAAGGAGTCAGCTCTCAGTCACTCCCGAAAGCGCGAGAGAGAACTGCTTAAGTCCGCAGCAAGCAGTTCGCAGAGACCAAGGGCATGGCAGACACAACCACCCCGTCCTCAGCAGCAGGGTTTTCAGCCTCGCCCCCAGGGAAGTCAATTGCGACCCCAGCTTGACCTTAGCAAAATAAGGTGCTATAATTGTGGGGCTATGGGGCATTTTGCCAACAATTGCTCCCAGCCATGCACGGGGACTCTCTTTTGCCCCCAAGGTACAACAAGGACAATCAAGTGGAGGTTCTCAAGTTAGGGGTCCAGCCCCTAACAAAGCTCAAGTTGCTGGCCGTGTCAGAATAAACCATGTCACTGCCGAACAAGCTCAGGAAGCACCCGAGGTGGTTTTGGGTACGCTCCCCGTCAACTCAGCTTCTGCCCTAGTTCTCTTTGATTCCGGAGCATCTCATTCTTTTATATCCAGCAAATTTGCACATGAGAATCATATTCCATCATCAGCATTGCATCATCCTCTCATCGTTACAACACCCGGCTCGGAGTTGAGGACCGAGCGTGTCTGTGAGGGTGTTAAGCTAGAGATTGGTGGAGAAGCATTCCTAGCCGATATGGTAGTTCTGGGATCAGAAGGGCTAGATGTTATTCTGGGGATGAATTGGTTAGTCCAGTACAAGGCAAAAATAGACTGTGCCGAAAGGTCGGTCTCTCTTGTTGCCAACTCTGGCAAGGAAATGAAGTTTATATCGTCATCCTTGTCTGGGCATCTCTTCGCCGTATGTGACACTCATACCCAAGGACTGGAGTCTGTTTCCGTGGTTTGTGAGTATCTAGATGTTTTCCCTGAGGAATTGCCTGGTATGCCTCCTGATCGGGCGGTTGAGTTTGTTATTGAACTCCCGCCTGGGACTGCCCCTGTTTCGAAGCGTCCATATCGGATACCCCCTAATGAGTTGTTAGAGATGAAGAAACAACTCAAAGAGCTTGAAGACAAGGGCTTCATTAGACCTAGTTCCTCACCGTGGGGTTGTCCTGCCATGTTCGTGAAGAAGAAAGATTCGAGCTTGCGGATGGTAGTCGATTACCGCCCGTTGAATGAGCTCACCGTGAAGAACAAATATCCTCTTCCTCGAATCGATGACCTATTCGACCAATTGACCGGAGCGTGTGTCTTCTCTAAGATCGATCTCAGGTTGGGTTACCACCAGATTAAAATCAGATCTGAAGACATTCCTAAAACTGCTTTTACCACTCGTTATGGGTCATATGAATACACCATTATGTCCTTCGGGTTAACCAACGCTCCTTCCACGTTTATGCAACTCATGAATTCGGTGTTCATGGAGTATCTTGATCAGTTTGTGATCATCTTTATTGATGATATCCTCATCTATTCTAAATCTGAACCGGAGCATGAAAACCATCTGAGGAAAGTGCTCGAGAAGCTCAGAGAGCATCGGTTGTATGCAAAATTCTCTAAATGTGAATTTTGGAAGTCCCAAATGGAATTCTTGGGTCATGTTCTTTCAGCCGAAGGTGTCGCTGTTGACCCGAACAAAGTGCAAGCCGTTCAAGAATGGAAGCAGCCTAAGTCAGTCACTCAAGTTCGCAGTTTCCTAGGTCTGGCAGGCTATTACCATCGGTTCATCGAAGGATTCTCTTCCATAGCAAAGCCAATGACCGAACTATTAAAGAAGGACAAGAAGTTCGTGTGGTCCGACAAATGTGAAGAGAGCTTCCAAGATCTCAAGAAGAAATTAACATCAGCTCCTGTGCTTATTCTCCCAGATATCCACAAAAGCTTCGAGGTGTATTGTGACGCTTCTCGGAATGGGTTAGGTTGTGTCCTCATGCAAGAAGGTCGCGTGGTAGCTTATGCTTCACGTCAATTGCGACCTCATGAAGCCAACTACCCCACCCATGATTTGGAGTTAGCTGCCGTAGTGCATGCTCTCAAGATTTGGCGACATTTCCTCATCGGTAACCGTTGCGAAGTCTATTCCGATCACAGAAGCTTGAAGTACCTATTTACTCAACCAGACCTGAACCTTCGCCAAAGGAGATGGCTTGAGCTCATCAAGGACTATGACTTGGGTTTAAATTATACCCCCGGTAAGGCCAACATTGTTGCCGATGCACTTAGTCAGAAGGCTTATTGCAACAATACCATGATTATGAAGCACCAGCCACCACTTCATGAAGAATTTCAGCGGCTCAATCTGGAGATGGTTGAGCAAGGTACCCTTGCCACTCTGGAGATAAGACCATCTTTAGAAGATCAAATCAAGGAGGCCCAAGCTCAGAATGTTGGTATGCAGAAAATCTGAGAAAAGTGAAGGATGGAACCACGATCTGTTTCACTGAAGATAAAGATGGAATCCTGTGGTTTGGGAAAAGACTTGTGGTGCCCAAAGACCAACAGCTGAAGAACCAAATTCTCCATGAAGCTCATAACTCCCCGTTGACCATTCATCCTGGTAGTACCAAGATGTACCAAGACCTTCGTCGCCGATTTTGGTGGACCCGAATGAAGCGGGAGATCGCTCGCTACGTTGCCGAGTGCGATGTGTGCCGTCGTGTGAAGGCCGAACATCAAAGACCTGCAGGCCTGCTTCAGCCACTCCTTATTCCCGAGTGGAAATGGGAAGAAATTGGAATGGATTTGTAACACCCAATTTGAACGATTAGGGTTTTGATCGGCATTCATGCATGCATGGCATCATCAACACCACATCTTGTTTAAACTTAGTTGTATATAAATTTAATTTTATAGAATATGTTAATATTTCATCCTCGGTGGATACGTTAGCAAACACCAATCAACGTATTGACATTATAGAATACGTGCATATCTCATCCTTGAAAACTCAATTTGTGGAAATTAACACCAATCAATTTATTTGATGTGTCGAACGTTGATAAAAACCCTAGCAAGGGGGGGGTGGGTCCAGTGAACCTTGCCCATGAATTCCCCTTCCAACTTTCCCAACATTCACCTCCCAAGATTGTTCAAAACCCACATGAAATCATAGCTTGCCTTGGTTTGCCGAGAGCAAACCCTAAAGTCCGAGAAACTAGGGTTAGTTACTAGACAAGCTAGAGTGGATGAAAATGCCTCAAACCTTGGGAATAAACATGAAATGATAAACATTTGCCTCAGGAGAAATCTTAGAAATTTTGAAGAAGTTTAAACCCTAGTCGCAGTTCAAACCTTGGAATTAGGTCAAACCCCAATTTGAACTGGACCCTCACTTAAATGGACCCCAAATCGACCCAAACTTTTACAATAGCTCAAGAATATTATTAGGAAGGACTGGTAAAAATTTCAACACAATTGGACAAAGTTTTATACATAAAATGATAAGAGGGGTGAGCAGGAATAAAAGAAAAAGAAAAAGAATAAAATCTAAACCTAACAGACCGCAGCCCGCTCGGCCGGCCCATCTGGCCGGCCCACCTCCCAGCGCGCGCGCCGCGCCTCTCCCCTCCCGCTGACAGGCCGACCCCGCCTGTCAGCCTCCCCCTTCTCTCACTGCTGCGCCCCGGGCCCGCTCGTCAGGATCTCCCCCTCCACGTCTCGCCCGAGCACTCGCCGGCGTGGGCGGTGTCCGACCGGCGGTCCGAAGCTCGCCGCCCTATTTAGGGGGCCGGTTCCGACAGCGCTCTCCTCCCCCACGCTCTCCTCCCCCATTTCCGAAGCCCTAACCCTAGATCTACTCGCCCCCGAGCTCCGGTTGCTTCGCCCGTCTTCCCGAGCTCCGGTGCCGTGCTCCGACGAGCAATCCCGAGCACCTCGGTGAGCTTCAGCCCCCTTTGTTCCGTCCTCGAGCTTCCACCTACTCTCCCTCACCCATCTAACTCCTTTGCAGCTCGAACCCGTGCTGGAATCGCCCTAACCGCCGCCTTCGTCTTCGGGTCCGGTCAGAACTCCGGCGAGCCTCAGAACACGCACTGGTCCATCTCCTCCTCCATCTTCTTCACCCCTAGCTCCCTCTCAACCCTCTTAACCCTATCCGATGTTTTCTCTCACAGGTCCAAGCCCGGAACACCCCCGACGCCGACGACCCGAAGCCCTCGCCGCCGGTCCTCGTCGCCGAACCCCTTCCCGGTCTCCTCCTCCCTCACCGAGCACGAAACCGAACTCGCGGTGAGCCACCGGTCCTCCCCGTCCTGTTTCCGAGCCCAACGGACCTCGGGAGCCAACTCCGGTGAGCCCTCCGGCGAGGCGCCGCCGCCTGGAGCTCGGCTCCGGTCAGTCCAGAGAGAGAGAGGGAAAGGCCGCGTGGCGCATTCTGATTGGATCCCGAGTAGATGACCGGATGACAGATGGGCCCCTTTGCCTGCTGACGCGGGTTAGTGGGTAGGATCTGCGGGTTGTTTCTCGGGTGCGCTTAAGGATTCCAGAGTAATCGGGGTAGGGTTCGGGTAGACTTAGCAATTAGGGTTAGGGTTAGTTAGGGCAGATTTCAAATGAATTTTCAAACATGCATAACTTTTAAACCACTCGGCCAAATTTGAAAATTTTTATATATTTGGAAACCTTGTGAAAAACTCTACACTTTGGCTGAAACAAAAATTAATTTTGAGTATATGCACTGGAATATATCTAGGGTAGAAGTTTAGCCTCTGTCGAGCGTCGATGAACCCTAGAACCTTAACCCTAGCTCCGATTTCGACGATCCATATATTTCTAGAATCCTTGTGAGCCACCCTTCGATATGGAGCCACTGAAATCCCAGTAAGAATACATGCATGATAAGTCAAGTTGCTAGTCCCCGTATCATCGTCGTTGTCAACAAACCCTAATACGATGACAATAGCTTCGAATCAAGCGATTACAATCGTATTAGTCAAGTATTACAGCGTACCTCTACCTTATAAAGAATTGGGTTCAATGCCACTCCAACATGAGTAGTTACTACTAAACCCTAGTTCGCAATCGAATAAGTCTAGACCTGCATGTAGGTTGCACCAACCCTTTTACACTCATAAGTTCGATATGGGACATTTTCAATAACTTAGACTCTTAACATCAGCACATAGGTTATAAACCCATTATTTGCATCAACTCTCATGCATACATGCTGGTTGTGTTCATCAATCGCTCATTTCCGATGTTCGATTTCCTTGCACTAGAACTCGAAGAAGGAGACCCCCAGGCTCACGACTCCGCGCAGGATCAAGAACAGTTCTACGAAGGCAAGCAGAGCTTGTTGCACCTTCTATTTGTTCAGTACTTGTTTTTACTTATGTATATGTGATGCATGGATTGTTACTTAGCACTTGTGGTTGGAATCGATTAAACTAGCATGACTAGGGTATGCGGTGAATTAGGTCTGGTCATGGTTGAGTTTAAATCGATGAACTAATTACTTGAACATATTGAAGTGAGATGTGAGAGCCGAAGGGAAAGTGTCAGATGGATAAAGTTGGTATCATTGGAGTGGCATGTTGCGACCGGGGGAAGAAGTTGTCGCGATACCAACCCTGAGGTGACTCCATCGTGATTACTGCCCTTGTCACGCGTGGACGTTAGCGACAGCGATGCTGGGGTGTAGTTGAGGTAAGACTAAGACCCTTGGGAGGCTAGCTACCTACAAGGGATAAGGCACTCGCTGCACTCAGGGTGATCGTCTGCCGGTAACGGTCCGAGAGATTAAATTGAGGTGTGGCGGTGATGGTACCCTGTCAATGTGGAGATATTAAGATGAGATTATTGCCCCACGTAACTGGGAGCTTATGTGAAAGAATATGGCCCCACGTAACTGGGAGCCGATGCGAATATTGTCCCACGTAACTGGGAGATGGCAAGTGAGCCATTGAGTTTGTATTTTTAGCACATGTGACTAGTGGTTACCATCACGCCCCCTAAGTTGAGGTATATGAAAATCTGAGTTGTTGGTGATCTCATGTTTTCCTTATGATGTTGGTGGAGTACTGGTATTGTCTAGATTGGGTTAATCGTATGTGCATCATGTTTGATTATGTTATACTAGTATGCTTAGGACATCTAATCAAGCACGAATAAGACTTGCGAGTACTTTGTACTCACCTAGGACTCTCCTAGATCATTGCAGGTGAGCCAGAGGTCGAAGAGTTCTTCGATGATGTCTAGTGCATGGTTTCTATTCCTTGGTTGGCTATCGGCTCAGGGGTTTCTATGGATTTTGGTCAGCGGTCATCGCACCGCTGTGGGTCTCATTACTGTTATTCCGCTGTCGTTTAACTTCTCCGTACTCGGATATATTCCGGCTATGGCCGTTTGATGTAAACTTAAAGTCCGATGTGGACTATTAGCTTAACATCGTAATGTAGAGCTTGTGCTGTGATATCCGAGTGGTTACTTGCGGTTATCCATGTACTATGCGTGTATGTGATGAAGTATGTGGATAACTGTGCAGAGGTATTGTTGCGTGCTAGGGTTGCGTTTCGTGATGGCAGAGGTGAGCGAACCACTAGTCCGATGTAGCTTTGGTGAAGTCAATCCAGGGGACTCGTCCCATACTCGCTAAGCCTCCTACGACCGTCACGCCTCGCGCTGACGGCAGAGCAGAGCTGGATTCTCCCAGAGTCGCACCTCGGGGCTAGGTTAGGTTGAGGGGATGTGTATCCCGGGCTCTAGTCCTCCTACGACTGTCGCGGAGCGCAGGTTTATCACGTGATCTTACTTCTTCACTGGCATCTGGAATCTACATGTGGTTTGGGAAAGATTGGTCGCTTCCGACCGGCTCGCACGGGGCGGGTGTCGGATCGCTTCACCTTGGTGCGTACGGCGCAGGTACCGTGCCACCGGGCTAGCGAGTCCTTCGGTCCTTGGCGACTTCGCGTTTCCTTAATCATATGCGGATTTTGGGTCCGTGACAGGATTTTGTGGTAGGCTTACCGAAATCCCCGAAGGGCAATGACGCAATATGGGTGATTGTGGATCGCCTTTCCAAAGTCGCTCACTTCATCCCCGTGAAGACAACGCATAAAGTAAGCCACCTAGCAAGGTTGTACATCACCAGAATTGTTTGTCTTCATGGTGTTCCCAAAAGAATTGTTTCGGATCGAGGCACCCAATTCACCAGCCGGTTCTGGAAATGCTTACACGAGGCTATGGGGACTTCCTTGTCTTTCAGTACCGCTTTTCATCCTCAAACCGGAGGTCAAGTGGAGCGGACAAATCAGATTCTTGAAGACATGTTGAGGTCATGTGCCCTCACAATGGGTTCCAATTGGGAAGATTGCTTACCGTATGCAGAGTTTGCCTACAATAATAGCTATCAAACTAGTCTCGGGATGGCACCCTTTGAAGTACTTTATGGACGGAAATGTAGGACTCCATTGAACTGGTCCGAGACCGGCGAGAGACAATTCTTTGGACCTAATCCAATTGAGGAAGCCGAAGACTTAGTTCACCTTATCCGGGAACGTCTTCGTGAAGCTCAGTCTAGGCAGAAGAGCTATGCCGATCCTCGTCGTCGTGAAGTTATATTTCAGATCGGGGATAATGTGTATCTCAAGGTCACTCCCTTCAGAAGTGTCCGTCGCTTTGCCATGAAAGGAAAGTTAGCTCCTCGCTATATCGGTCCCTATCGAATCCTAGCCAAGCGCGGAACCGTGGCCTATCAGCTGGAATTACCTCCTGAGCTATCCCGATTACATGATGTTTTTCATGTGTCCCAGCTGAAACCTTGCCATCACGTCCCCGAAACGAAGGTCAACCCTGAGATGGAAGTATTACATGAAGACCTCTCCTACCGGGAACATCCAGTACGCATCCTCGATGAATCCCAGCGCAAAACTCGACACCGAACCATCAAGTTTCTCAAGGTGCAATGGAGTAACCACACCGAACACGAAGCCACTTGGGAGCGTGAAGATTGGCTTAGAAGCGAGTTTTCTTTCTTGTTTGTTAACCGTTAGAGATCTCGGGTCGAGATCTTTGTAAGGGGGGTAGGTTTTGTAAGACCCATGTGAATATATAAATAAGTTCCTAGTTTGCCTCATGCATACATGGCATTACCCATGCATCACCCCTTGCATAAACTGGAATTTTGAGAAGCTATATGTTATAGAATATGTGCATATCTCATTTTAGGCAACCACTTTCAACCCACTAACACCAATCAACTTATTTGGGTAAACCATAGTCCATAAAGTTATAATGTCCCTATAGGTCAAATTAAGGGCAGGGAGAATTTCCCTCCTCTGGGTTGATCCGGAAGTTGGTCCGGAGCCTCCGGACGGAACCTCCGGGCTGCCCGGAAATTCCGGGTGGCCTCCGAACTAATTTCCGGGTGAGTCCAGTACGGGTGTTGGGGTGAGTCGGCCAGCCGGATGCTTGATCCGGAGCCTCCGAGTGCAATATCCGGGTGGTCCGAAAATTCCGAGTGATTTCCGAGTGGAATTCCGGGCGAGTCCAGAGAGCAATTTAGGAATTTCGGTACAACCGGAGGTTCCATCCGGAGCCTCCGGGGTGAACGTCCGGGTGAGTTCGGAATCCGAGTGGATTCCGGATCACTTTCCGAGTGAGTCCAGAGAGGGAGGTTGGTCCATTTGTGAAGGCCGGAGGTTCCATCCGGACCCTCCGAGCGGTACGTTCGGGTGGCCCGGATTCCGGGTCATTTCCGGACTGCTTTCCGGGTGAGCCCCGAGTGTCAGAACTCGACCGCCATGTTTCCCTCACCTGTTGGGGGCGGTGGGCGGTGGAGTCTCGCCGGTGAACTCGCCGGCCCCCATATAAAAGGGCCGGGCACCCCCCCCTTCCTCTTTTTCTTCTCCCGGCCAAATCCCCTCCCCATTTCTTCTTCTCCCGTGCGCAACACCCCAGCCCGCCTCTTTCTTCTCCAGCTCCGGCCACACTCCGGCGAGCCTGAGCCGCGCCCTGGTGAGCTTGTTCCTCCCCAGCCCTTCCCTACCTTCCTCCTCCCTGCATTCCCCTTTTTCCTCCCCTCCCTCACCCCTTCTCTTCTCTTCCTTGCTCAGGTTCAAACCGAGCTTAGCCCCAGCAGCAGCCACCCGAAGCTCCATCCGGAATCCCCTCCGGGCTACTCCTTCAAGCTGCTCCTCCCTAGTGAAGCAAAACCAGCAAAGGGGTGGGTTCTTTTGGGGATGGGTTTAATGTTTGTGATGAAGTGTTCTTGCAGGATATGCCTCGTTAGGACTAAGGTGCTAGGAGCAAATGCCAAGTGTGGAATAGTTGAAAATGTCATAGCTTATCATTATAATTTTAAAAACTATACCTTGGTATAACCATCATGTTACTTTCTTGTTTGTATTCTCAACTAAACCTAAGCCTATGTGTTGAAACCCTAATAAGGTTTAATTTAACATAGTATGCATGCATGGGTTAGAATAACCAAATAACTCCTACTCTAGTAATTGCTTTCTTAGTTGTTTCCTCTAAAATGTTACCCTAAGTTTAATCATTCGTCGTGCATATCACGTATAACCCTAGCTAATGTTTAACCTAAATAATCAATGCAGTCGATTGCCAGGCCAACTAATTAGTTTTCGTGCATTTGAAATTGAACAAAGCCTCGTAACCATAAAACCCTAGCGGCCATGACTCATTTGAAGGTTGCATTCCTAATTTAGTTCATCATGCATACATGCTGGAACTTATTTTATTTCATCGTTTATTTTCCGATGGCTCGTGTTGTTTGCGGCAGAGCTCGAAGAGGAAGACCCGCACACCGTTGAGCTCACCCAAGTCTCCGAACCCTACGAGGAAGGCAAGCAGAGCTTGTTGCATTTCTTTCTTGTTGTTGTTCCCCTGCTTTGTAGTATTATGTATGCGTGTGATGCAATGCGTGATCAAATTGCGGTTTGGAATTCATAAACTAGTATGCGTAGGAATGGTCGCCCTGTCGTGAGTTTTAAGTGTTGCCCTAATCACCTAAATGTGTTCGAGTGAGATGTGAGAACCGAGAGGGTGCACGGTGAATAAAGTTGGTATTTCACGACGCCAACCTGAGGGGACTTCATCGGGCACGATGAATAAAGTTGGTGTTGCGTGGTAATACCACCGGAGGAGATTCACCGTGTTACCTAAGAGTCGAAGAGAGGTGCATGGTGAATAAAGTGGTATTTCACGACGCCAACTTGAGGGGACTTCATCGGGCACGATGAATAAAGTTGGTGTTGCGTGGTAATACCATCGGAGGAGATTTCACCGTGTTACCTAAGAGTCGAAGAGAGGTGCATGGGGAATAAAGTGGTATTTCACGACGCCAACTTGAGGGGACTTCATCGGGCACGATGAATAAAGTTGGTGTTGCGTGGTAATACCACCGGAGGAGATTTCACCGTGTTACCTAAGAGTCGAAGAGAGGTGCATGGTGAATAAAGTGGTATTTCACGATGCCAACCGGAGGTGACTTCATCGGGCACGATGAATAAAGTTGGTGTTGCGTGGTAATACCACCGGAGGAGATTTCACCGTGTTATCTGAGAATTGAGGAAGGTTCACGATGAATAAAGTTGGTATTTCACGACACCAACTTGAGGAGACTTCATCGGGCACGATGAATAAAGTTGGTGTTGGTTCATTCCCTTATGCTAGATGTTTACTTACATATATTGTTACTCTGAGAAGCATTCATGTTTAATTGTTGCTAAACTAGTGTGGGTAGGACATTTAATCAAGCACTAATAAGTCTTGCGAGTACTTTTGTACTCACCTAGGATATTCCTAGACTTGTGCAGGTGAGCCAACTGTTGCGGAGTTTTATGATGATGCTTAAATTCTCCGGCTTCCTTGGTCAGCGTTCGACTCGTGGGAACTTTTGGGTCTTAGGCAGCGGTTGATGCACCGCTGTGGGCTTTTGGTTCTTTTATTCCGCTGTGTTGTAAATATTTCTAACTTGACTAAAACTTTCGGTTATGTCCGACTGATACATGTTTAAGTTCACTTCGTGGACAGCTAATATTAATATCATGTGTAGTGCTTCGTTACGGTATTCGAGTTGTTATCCGGGTTGCCCATGTACAATGCGTGTATGTGATGAAGTATGTGGGCAACGGTGCAGTAGTATTATTGCGTGTTAGGATTGCATTTCGTGATGGCAGAGGTGAGCGAACCACTAGTCCTGTGTAGCTCTGGTGGAGTCGGTCCAGGGGATTCGTCTCGTACTCGTTAAGTCTCCTACGACCGTCACCCCTCGCGCGGACGGCAGAGCTGAGCTGGACCTCCTAGAGTCGCACCTTGTGGCTAGGTTGGGTTGAGGGGATGCGTATCCCAGGCTCTAGTCCTCCTACGACTATCATCGAGCGCAGTCTTATCCCGCGGTATTACCCCTTCACTGGATCAGGGATCTATATGCGGTTCTGGGAAGATTGGTCGCTTCTGGCCGGCCCGCATGTGGCGGGTGTCGGATCGTCCCGTCTCGGTGCGTACGGCGCAGGTACCGTGCCACCGCGGCTGACGAGTCCTTCGGTCCTTGGCGACTTCGCGTTCCCCTAACCATATGTGGATCACGGGTCCGTGACATATATATAATTAAATGTGGCAAAAAATTCTATTAAGTACGAATTCGTATTTCATATCATATTGCACTGCTAACATCGCACAAATCTCAAATTCTTGGAGGAACCAGTACCATGAACTCTCTCAGTTCTGAAGCACTCAAGATGCAAAGCAACTCTCTCTC
>JAGXJF010005269.1:0-197722 GCA_019208055.1 Stipa capillata
TGGATGGTCCGTTCGGAGGGTTCGGGACTTCTAGAGGAGATCCAGAAAATAATCCCGACGGTTCAGTTGGAAGGTCCAGGACGGTCCGGTTGGAGGTTTCAAGATGGTCCGGTTGGAGAGTTCAGGACTTCTAGAGGCGATATGGTTCTTTATCTGGACGGTCTATTTGGAGGGTATGGGATGGTCTAGTTGGACGGTCCGATCGGAGTGTTTGGGACTTCTAGAGGACATCTGGAACTTCATCCCGGCGGTTAGGTTGGAATGTCTAGGATGGTCTGGTTGGACGATATGGTCGGAGGGTTCGAGACTTGTAGAGGAGATCCGGAACTTCATCCAGACGGTTCGATTCGAGGGTCCGGGATGATCCGGTCTGAGGATCCAGGACAATCCAGTTGGAGGGTCCGGAACAGTCTGGTTGAAGGTTCCAGGACGGTCTAGATGGATGGTCCGGTCAGAGGGTTCGGAACTTCTAGAGGAGATCTAGAACTTTCATCCCGACGGTTTGGTTGGAAGGCCCGGGACAGTCCGGTTGGTGGTTCCGAGACGGTCCGGTTGGAGGGTTCAGGACTTCTAGAAGCGATACGACACTTCATCCGGACGGTCCGTTTGGAGGGTCAGGGACTGTCCGGTTGGAGGGTTCGGGACATCTAGAGGAGATCTAGAACTTTATCTGGACGGTCCGGTTGGAAAGTCCGGGATGGTCCAGTTGGAAGGTCCAGGACGGTCCTATTAGAGGGTCCGGGATGGTGCGGTTGATGGTCCAGTCGGAGGGTTCAGGACTTCTAGAGGAGATACCTTCGTCCTGACGGTGCGGTTGGAGGTTCCAGGATGGTCCATACTGACGGTCCGGTCAAAATGTTCTGGACTTCTAGAGGAGATCCGGAACTTCATCCGGACGGTCGGTTGGAAGGTTCGAGACAGTCCGGTTGGAGGGTACGGGACGGCCATGTTGGATGGTCCGGTAGGAGGGTTCAGGACTTCTAGAGAAGATCCGAGATCCGGAACTTCATCCCGACGATCTGGTTGGAAGGTCCGGGACGGTCCGGTGGATGGTCCGGGATGGCCTAGTTGGACGGTCCGATTGAAGGGTACGGGACTTCTAAAGGGAGATCCGGACCTTCATCCGTACGGTCTAGTTGAAGGTTTCGGGACGATCCAGATGGATGGTTCGGTCGGAATGTTCCGGACTTCTAGAGGAGATCCGGAACTTCATCCAGATGGTCGGTTGGAATGTACGAGAGGGTTTGGTTGGTTGTTCCGGGACGGTCCAGTCGGAGGGTTCGGGACTTTAGAGGAGATCTGGAACTTCATCCGGACGGTCCGGTTCGGTCTAGTTGGAGGTTCCGGGATGGTCTGGTTGGATAGTCTGGTCGGAGGTTTCGGGACTTCTAGAGGACATCCAGAATTTCATCCCGACGGTTCGGTTGGAAAGTCCGGGACGGTTCGGTTGGACGGCATGGTCGGAGGATTCGGGACTCTACAGCAGATCTGGACCTTCATTCGGATGGTCTGGTTGGAGTGTCTGGGACGGTTTGGTTGGAGGGTCCGGGACGGTCTGGTCCATGGGTTCCAGACATGTAGAGGAGATTCAGAACATCATCCAGACGAGTTGGAAGATCCGAGACGGTTCGGTTGGACGTTCTGGTCGGAGGGTTCGGGACTTCTAGAGGAGATCCAGACCTTCGTTCGGATGGTCTGGTTGGAAGTTCCGGGACAGTCTAGATGGACGATCCGATCGAAATGTTCGGGAGTTCTAGAGGAGATCCAGAACTTCATCTGGACGGTCAGTTGGAAGGTACGAGACGGTCCGGTTTGAGGGTCCGGAACGGTCCGGTTAGAGGGCCTGGGAGTTCTAGAGGAGATCCAGAACTTCATCCAAACGGTCCGGTTGGACGGTTAGGGACGATCCGTTTGGAGGGTAGGGGACGGTTTGGTTGGACGGTTCGGACGAGGTGTTTGAGATTTCTAGAGGTGATTCGGAACGTCATCCCGATGGTTCTGTTGGAAGGTCCGGGACGATCCGGTCGGAGGGTTCAGGACTTCTAGAGGTGATACGGCACTTCATCCAGACGGTCCATTTGGAGGGTTTGGGACGGTCCAGTTGGATGGTCTGGTCAGCGGGTTCGTGACTTCAACAGCAGATCTGGACCTTAATTAGGATGGTCCGGTTGGACGGTCTGGGACAGTGCGGCTGGATGGTCCGGTCGCCGGTTCAGGACTTCTAGAGGAGATCCAAAACTTCATCTGCACGGTCCGGTTGGAGGGCCCTGTTGGAGGGTTTGGGACTTGTAGAGGAGATTCGGAACTGCATCCAAAAGGTCCGTTGGAAGGTCCAGGACGGTCCGGTTGGAGGTTCCGAAACGGCCCAGTTGGAGGGTCCGGTCAGAGTGTTCAGGACTTCATCCGGATGGTCCATTTGGAGGGTCTGGAACGGTCGGGTTGGACAGTCCAGTCGGAGGGTTCGGGACTTCTACAATAGATCCGGACTTTAATCCGGATGATCTGGTTGGAGTGTCTGGGACGGTCTGGTTGGAGGGTCCGGGACGGTCTGGTTGGACGATCCGGTCTAAGGGTTCCAAACATCTAGAGGAGATCCGGAACTTCATCCAGATGGTCGGTTGGATGGTCCGTGATGGTTCGGGTGGAGGGTCCAGGACGGTCCGGTTGGACGGTCCGGTCGGAGGGTTTGGGACTGCTAGCGGAGATCTGGAACTTCATCCCGACGGTTCGGTTGGAAGGTCCAGGACGGTCCGGTTGGAGGTTCCAAGACGGTCTGATTGGAGGGTCCGGAACGGTCCGGTTGGAGGGTCCAGAAATTCCGGTTGGACAGTCCATTCGGAGGGTTCGGGACATCTAGAGGAGATCTGGAACTTCAACCGGATGGTGCGGTTAGAGGGTCCGGGACGGTCCGGTTGATGGCCCAGTCGGAAGGTTCGGGATTCTGGAGGACATCAAAACCTTCATCCTGACGGTCCGGTTGGAGGTTCCAGGACAGTCCGTACGGATGGTCCGGTCAAAATATTCTGGACTTCTAGAGGAGATCCGGAACTTCATCCGGTGATGAGGACATCCCTACTAATGATACAACCACAGCTCCTACATCCGTCACAAGTACCACGTCAGAAATACAAGGACCTATAACTAGGGCTCGTGCTCGGTAACTTAATTATCAAGTATTGTCATTTCTTGATACTTCGTTTTATATTAAAAAACATATGGTGATACCTAATGGATGTGTTCTTTTGCTTGTTAGGAATGGAGGTCCAAGCCAAACTAAGTTGGAAAAGCAATGGAGCATGAAGACAAGAAAGGATGAACAAGGCAGCCAATATATAAACAAGTTTTCACTCAAGATTTATGTCCAAACACAAGAGATGATTTGGTGCTGTATAAGAAGTCTTCCCACATCACTTTTGATCCAAGAAGAGCTAGAGGTAGAGTCCCACAAGATCTGGACTCTGATTCGGATTGCTGAGACAGCCTTGACTTCAAACGTCTTTATCTTGAGCACACAAACTCCGATTTGGGCGATCTTGGACTATTTGGAAAGCTTATCTCATGCTCTTTACAACCTCTCTCTTGGATCAGTGGCTTCTGACAGGGGGATAAATGTCGGTTTCAACTTTTTCTTCCGAAAACACGAACACAATGCAAAGTATTCAAATCAGAAAATGCAGAGGAAAACCATTGACAAAATCAATAAAAATCACTGGAGCCAAAACCAGACAGATCGGAAGTTCCAAAGTAGAAATATCGGCAGTTCCAACCTTATCGGAAGTTCCGTAGTGACCCCATTTCTGAACTCTTTGGAAAAATCAGAACTTCCGACTTCCGGGTCGGAACTTCCGGAGGGAGGAAGTCAGAGCTTCCGATATTGGCAAAACCAGCAGACTATCGCTCGGAAAAACATTCGCAGATTTTGATCTACCCAATAGAATTAAACGAAATTTTGCACAGTGGTAGACACGAGACCTACGAAGCTATTCCAATTGGAATCATGTCAAAAGCTTGTCTGTGCTAAGAGAAAAGGCCAATTTACTATATGCTGCTTTCTAACTTCAAAAATCAGCCCTAGCTAATAAGATGAGCGAAAATTAAATCCTTGATTCCTAGGACCTTGTGAGGTATGTTGGTAAGGAATTAACACGAAATTATCTCACATATCCTAGCAACATATTCCAAGCCCCAAAAGACAAGATTGAAACCTCAAAGAGAATCAAAATTGAAAACCCCAGGAACTTGTCTTTCCTCCAATATAGATTTGAAATCAAGATAGGAATGAGAGATTCTTCGAGTATGCTAAGATGGAATTAACATGAACATGATCTTTCATCACTAACTTGCCATATGCAAGAGATCTCAAAAAGAGAAAGGCAAGAAAATGAAAATCCAGAAAGAGAGAGAGAGAGAAACTTAAGAACTCGTACTCTCTTCTTGGAACTCTTCTTGTATTGATTTTCTTGATGTTTTAAAAGCCTTTCAACTTAGGCCAAAACTCTCTTGAGCAGCTCTTACAAAGGATTGTCTAAAGGTTAGGGTTTTACAAACCTACTATCTCCTATTTATATTGGAAGGGGCATACCCCTCTCCACTTGGGCCTCAAAGCCCACCTTAGGGCATAGGGCTCTTAGCACGCATCCCAAAGCGTCTAAGCCACCTATCCACCCTCAAACCTCCTTACCACCGCAAGCCTAATCCTAAACCGCATCATTGGCCGCCGCCGTGATTTCTTTGATTTTTCTTCGGTGGTGTTTATACTTTTACAAAAGTGCCATCGCACCAATTTGGTCCTCACGTCTTATCTCCACCTTTGCCTTGTCCGCTAAGGCTCCGTCTTGAGCCGCCCGATGTCGTCGCCACCAACTTGATCGCATCTCCGCCTTCCAGGCGTCATGCCGATCCTCGTGACCGAACCACCATCGCACTCATTTACCCTTCACACTAGTAGACAAGCAAACCGGTTGCGAGCACAAGTTTTCCACTTGACCCAAGTTAGTCGAGAAATCAATTCCATCAATTTTTTACGAGACAAATTGACCAAACTCTAATTTATTAGAAAAACTCGTGGTCAAAAAGTTTTCACAATCGAAGCATCCGGTTCCTGGAACAGAACCTCCGGTTCTCCCATACACAATCTGAAAGCCAAGTCTAGACGCTGAACTTGGTCCCTCCGAAATTGAAAGTCGGAGCCTTCGACTTTAATTCCGACTCCTCACATACGATCTGGAAATCTGCCGGGCACTCACGAACACCAAGTCCAGAACCTGAACTCAGAGCCTCCGAAAATGGAAGTCGGAGCCTCCGAATTCAAACTCGAAACTTCCAAAAACACATCTGACCATCTGGTTTGCATAGACCTCAGAGCTTTCGGAAAACCTCGGAGCTTCCGGAAATGAAAGTCTGAATCTCCAAATTCAAACTCGGAACTTCCGAAACACATCTGACCATCCAGTTCGCACAGACCTCAGAGCTTCCGGAAAATCTCGGAGCTTTCAGAAATGAAAGTCCGAACCTCCGAATTCAAACTTGGGACTTCCGAAACACGTCTGACCATCCAGTTCGCACAGACCTCGGAGCTTCCGGAAAACCTCGGTGCTTCTGGAAATGAAAGTCCGAACCTCCAAATTCAAACTCGGAACTTCCGAAACACATCTGACCATCCGGTCATTAAACTGGAACCTCCGGTTTTTCCAGAGCGCTAAAAACATTAGACTACCAGAACATCCGATATACACATTTCAAAAGTAAACGTTGAATTCTTGTAACCTAACATTCAACTCCAATAACAAACTCTGTGGCAAAGTATTCATCATCTGAAACCTAGAGAAGCAGTACAACTCCATCTAGGTTCTACAATCTCCCCCTTGATGAATATATTGCCAACATCTCAAATCAATCAAATTGGAGTTGGTTTGGGAATTTTTGGAAACAAACATGTTGCAAGAATTCACACTTGGCCAAAGGAAAGAAAAAACAAGCACCAGGCCAAGTGAATGTCTCAAAGAGTAGAAACCAAATATGTAAGTGTAGGCAAAAATAATGTCTCTAGAACTCCCCCTCACTCCTATAGATCTTATGCATATGATCTCCAACAAGAAATGTACACAAATGCCCATCTTGCAAAGATATGCCAAAATTATGATTAAACTTTCTCTCCCCCTTTGGCACTATAATCATCAAGGGACTTAACGCCTCCCCCTCTGACTATGCAGTGTATGAATATCAAGCATGTATACATGACACGAAATGGAAGTTTTTGATTTTTCAATTTTTAGCTAGCTTTGAGAATTATCCAAAATAGACATAAAAGGTGCTAATATGCCACAGAAAAACTCCTCAATCCATAAAAAGACATTTATAGCAAGAAAAGAAGCTAGCATCTTAAGTTCTTAGCATATTTAAAAGTTGCACTAATGATGAGTTCTAAACTAGGTGGTCACACTAGCAAAAATCTAAGCATGTGCGAAGCATCACAACCTAGCGCCAAGTCAAGCCTAGAAGGACAACCGATCAAGATTAGGACCAAAAACGCTCTTCCACATGCTAGATTAACCAATCACATGTTTAAAAGGATTAGACACAAGCAAAATACAACCCCCTGCACGAGGATGTATCCTCAGTGATTCATCCTGAGAATTTTTATACTGTTTCCATATGATTACTTAGACTAGCCACAACCAAAACACTACCTCTTGCACGAGCAAGTGCCTTGAGTGGTACATCTTTGATTTAGCACTTTTACTTTAGCAAATGGTAGATTTCAAGCATGTAGAGCAAAACTAGTGATAAAGACATGACCCCCATGGATACATCCACTGCCACCTCTACTACCACTACTTCAACTACGTCCGCTATAATGAACAAAAGGAGATTTGTGAAGATCGTGAAGATCAAGCGAGGATTCAAGTTCAAGCTCTCAAGAGGAGGAGGGAATGAAGTTCATGTGACTATGCCCATATCCCACATGAATTGGTGCTGTACAAGAAGTCTTCCCATGTCACCTTTGGTCCAAGGAGAGCTAGAGATAGAGTCCCACAAGATCTGGACCCTGATTCAGATTGCTGAGATAGCCCTGACTTAAAACGTCTATATCTCGAGCATACGGACTCCGATTTGGGTGATCTTGGACTCTTTGGAAAGCTTATCTCATGCTCTTTCCAACCTGTCCAACCTCATCTCCAAATTCATTACGAGCCAACCACAACTGCCAAAACAATCCGAGGCTATCTATGAAATAGATCGCATCTTCTCTTTATATACCCCCTAGATTCTCCCTTTAGTTTTGGGTTTCATTTAGTTGTTTAGCTACTGCTACATTATTGCATCCACAAGTCGTGTAGGACTACCGCCTTGTTTAGATCGCCAGTGGAATCCCAATATACTTTCTTCTATCTCTTGTGCCAATTTAATACTCGTAATTTCAGATTGCAATCCTAGTTCTTGCTGGTTCTTCGGTTGCTTGCAGGAACTCGAACTTCATTGTTCAGGTTGATCACACCTATGGCAAGGTCAATAACCATCAGAGGTTGGTTTAGCGATTGCTAAGGCGTATCGTCGCGTATGGTATAGTCGGATCGTCAAGGTCAAACTCCACCAAATCGATAGTTACCTTCGTCTCATCGAAAGATCAGGCCACCTCCTCATCAAGTGGTATTAGATCTCAAGTTGATCAGTGAGAGTTTACTGTTTTTCGTAGATTAGATGTGTTTGTCCTATTGTCCACAAAAAAAAGCCAAAAAAAATAGTAGGTTAGATTCATTTTCCCTTGTCCAAACCAATCTGAGCCTCGCAATTTTCATCGTAGTTCTTGCATTCTTGAACTTTTGCTGCATTGATCGTGTCGAGTTACTGGATTAGATTGGTACGTAGTTGAAAATTTTCTACTAGATCAAACCTTGTTTTGTTGGTTCTAGTTCTCCCTGCAGAAAATCAGAAAAAGAGGGTGACGATGCCAAGGTCACTTGCATCTTTGCTTGACCAAACCAATAGCAGATTGGATCTGATCTACAAGCTTTTGGAAAGTCCAACACAACAGGAAAGGTTTTGCTTTTGAGCTCAAATTGAACTAGGCAAAGAAATCATCTTGTGAGGCTTGGTCTTCTATGTCTAACCATTGGGAAAGGGCTTGGCTGACCCAAAGGGCTACCCCACATCCTTAAGAAGGCCCCTGGACAGATCTCTGACGAAGAATCGGATTGGAATTCAAGTTACAACACATTTTGGATTCGGATTCAAACTCCAAGTCAAATTCGGACTGAAAATTCGAAGTCCTCAGAAAAAAAAATTCTGTAAAATCAAGCATAAATCCAGGAGTCTACTGTTAAATTGTCAGCACAATCCGACGAGTAGTTTGGGAGAAAAAACAAATTTAAGTTTCAGCCTCCTGCCAATTTCCTGCCACGGCAACGTTTCTAGAGATTTCTGCTGTGCTTAGGAAAGGTACATGATTATGCTGTCTCCATGCCAATATTTGAGGGTTGTAATAGGCCTGATTTCTATCTCGATTGGGAGTTAGAACTCAATGAAATATTCGCTAGCCATGTCTTTCCTAAGCATAAGCAAGTATGAGCTGCTATTAGTACATTCACTGACTTTGCTTCTATTTGGTTGGATGAATATTGTCGATTATACCTTGATTATATACCTGCTACTTGGGATGATTTAAAACTTGTAATGAGATACGAATTTGTACCGTCCTCTTTTATACGTAGTAAGTCTCGAAATTGCAACATTTAGAACAAGGTAGTAACACTGTTGATGAGTACTATCAAGACCTTCAATATTACTTATTTTGTTGTAATATCAATGAAAGTGAGGAAGCTACTTTTAATAGATTTTGGAAAGGTTTGAACCATGATATTCAGACGAACTTATGTATAAGGAGTACTTTTCTATCAATCGTTTGTTTCGTCTTGCTTGCAAAGTTGAACAGGTGATCAAGAGAAGTTCCTATGTTGCAACCTACTAAAGGTACTAGTCCCCCATGCTCCCATGATGAACTCTACTTGTCCACTACTCATGCTATTTTAGAGCAACCTAGAGTGGAACCGCTTGTTACTTTGCCTTTACCACAAGTTGAGAATGCTGTTTGTAAAGAATTACGTAATGCTTCTTGTGATAAGGAAGAGTTGTGTGATAATACTTCACTTATATCCATGCCACAACTAGATGATGAACATGCTACTTGTGTTTTAGAATCACATGTTAGAGATCAAATTAGTGTTCCATGTGCTGAAATTATTATTAGCCCTCATGAGAAATTGATTAAACATGCTGAAATTGTTTCCCAAGAATCGCATGATACTTTTTCTAGAACCAATGCATTACTTGCTGATTTGAGCTTGCCATGTGATCAAATCATTGAATTACCTGCTGATATATGTGCACCATATGAAACTCATGTTTTATGTACTGATTTGGGTGCACCAAACATGGATATCGATAATATGAATTCTAAAATTTCAGATTTAAGTGTGCTTAATGTTCCTCTAGACGATGGCAATACTATTTTAGACCTCCCAAATATTGATATTAACTCTACTGCTTTGATTGCTTCACATGTTGAGAATGGTTACTATGAGAGTCTAACAGCCCCGAAAGTTGAGCCTTGTGAGTTGAATGACTCTGAGATAGGATGTGAAAAGTTAGTACCACCTGAAAAGGAACTTGATGCCATATTCTCTAATTTATTATGCTATGTTCATCTTAACATGCCTATACAATTGTCACATGGTCTAATGAAAGTTTCTGAACTTGTAAGTTTACCTTCGTGGAATTCCATCTATACTCCGTGCTGTCAAATTAATGTGATTGGAGAATACAGTGTAGATTGTGGAATTTTAGTACATAGCTTTTGCATCACCCGTGCTGAAATTATTGATAAACTTACTCGTTCTAACGATGATCATTTGCAATTGTTTATCTCGTAAACTTTGCAATGCGAGAATTTCATTCAAAGACTTATGTTACATGCTGCTACACATTTTTTGTGTTCCTCCACATCCAAAAATTCAGCATGCTAGTGATAATCCTTTCATTTCTTTGAATGTGCATTCGCATCATTGTCGTTGGCACATATTTGAACAATATTATAATGAATGCTTCCCTTATACTTACAAAGCTAGTTGCAATACTTATTGTAAAGATAATATGAATAAGTTCATGATTCCATTTGCTACCACTCATCATAAAGACAAGTTCTTCACTTATATTTACAAATTTAGTTGCACAAATGATTCGACTTATAAGAATGTTATGCCACTCTACATGTTTCCGAAATCTATCCAAGTGTATCACAGTTTTAATTATGGTTTTCATATATTTGCGAACCCTAAAGCGCTCACCATGATTGATAGATACATATATGCTGTATACACGCTTTCTTTGCTCTTTGATGGCTTTCAGGTCATGCAAAGCCGAGGACGCTTTGTTTTCAAGGAGGGGAGGATGATGAGGACATTACCCCCATGGATACACCCACTGCCACTGATGAGGACATGACCCCCATGGATACACCCGCTGCCACCTCTACTACCACTACTTCAACTACGTCTGTGTGAGGGACCCAGTATTTTAAACCAATTCAAGGAATTCACAACAAGTGAAGACGGTGACCATAGCCGCTACCTGCGACGGGATATGGCCCACCCCCGCCCCGTGCGACGTGCATATGACACAATGCGTATGACTCACCACAGCCTGATTGAGGGATCACGATTCCAAAAAAAACATACGCCACAACGCGTATGACTCACTTTGGCAATGGACCGTTCATTCACTTTGCACTTCACTTGAATCGAAATAAAATATGAAGTTCCTCCATATGCACCTAACCACACTCCCCATTTCAACATACACGCATGACAGACGGGAGGTGGGGGCATATGTTGGACAGCAAGCATATCATCACACGAACTACTACGGTACGATAATACACCTAGCTGTCCCCATGGGACTATATGATTTCATCATTCGGCAATAACCGGAAACATAGTTAAGTTTGAAGTACTCATGCAACAGCGGAATAAAAAGACCCAAAATCCGCAGCGGGGCATCAACCGCTGCCCAATAGTCACCAAAATCCCATGAGTCAATAGCCAACCAAGAAAACCAGGTAGCTAGGCATCATCGAAGTATTCCTCGACCACTGGCTCACCTGCAATGATCTAGGAATATCCTAGGTGAGTACGAAGGTACTCGCAAGACTTATTCGTGCTTGATTAAATGTCCTACACATACTAGTTTAGCAGCAAGTAAACATGATGCGTTTCAAATTAACAAGTACGAGTAACTGGCTTGGCATAAGTACAGTATGGAAAGAGAACATAAACTTCAAATTGCAGTTCAGATTTCATTCAAATCGAAGCTCAATCATGGAAACATCCACATTGCTAGTTCAGATCAACTTGGGGTAGCCCACACCCATTTAAAATCAATCAACCCTCTGATACCGTTCTGGCAATACGACCATGCTGAGTATAGCGAGTGCAACTCCCTTGGAGGTTGCAAGGCTCCAAGGGCATCTGAGACTTATCTCCACTATACCCCCGCGTCGATTCCGATAACGTCCAAGCGGGTTCTCAATCCATCTCATACTCATTTCAATCAAGCATTACAAACCATCACCAACGAACCGATAACCTCGGATATAAAGAGTGCAACCCTGGTGGAGTTCACAAGGCTCCACTCAGTATCTGAGACTTACCTCAACTATATCGTAGTTCCGTTTCCTTGGTGACGTACGAGCTTTCTCCCGGGCCTTCACCGCTGACTCAACCACCTCGGGTATAACGAGTGCAACCCTAGTGGAGGTTGTGAGGCTCCACGCAGTATCTGAGACTTACCTCCATTATACCGTAGTGTTGGTCTCGGTGTTGGGCCCACGCGGGTTCTCTCATCTCACTTAAACAAAAAAAATTTTGTTATTGGGCAACCCAGTGATTCTCAGCCATTGTGGGATATGATCCCGCAGCGTAACCTAACATGCTAGTCTTACCCAATTCCAATCAACGATCCAAACAAGCATTTCGTCACACACATACATGATGAGGTAAAGCATGGAAATAATGATAAGAACAATGCAACAAGCTCTGCTTGCCTTGGTCAGAGGGTTCCTGATCTTGCATTGAATCGTGAGCCTGGTGTTCTCCTTCGTCGAGCTCTATTGTGTATAACATGAAGTACCGGAAACAAACGACAAAATAAAAGCAATGAGACCCAGCATGTATGCATGATGAATAAAGCTAAGTACGTACTTGTATAGTGACCTACTGATATTAGGGAGCTATGGCAGCGAGCGTTGCTCAAATTAAGCTTATAGAAGTTAAGTTGTAATTCTAATCACGCATGCATGTCCGATTAAGCTTGGATTCTTCTTAGGTTTGAAAATTACTATTTTTAATGGATGGTCATGTATTGAAAAGTGTAAGTTACGAAAATGTTCTACCATACAAACCTAACGCAATTGGACTCGCTAAATTTGGAGATATGGTTGTCAAGTTATGGACTACCGAAGACTTTGTACGAGAAAATGAACTTAATTTCAAACTCAAATTGGTCTGGATTAACATTCCAAATTTTGAAATTTTGATTGAGCCAAGTTGTAGGAAATTTCATAAGGTTTCCAAGAATATAAAATTTGCTGAAATCGGAGCTATGGTTTGAAAGTTATCGAGTTTTCAAATCTTACCCAAAATAGAAATTAAACCCTAACCCTAATTTTCCATTTCGGGATTAATTCCTTTTTTCTGAAAAGAAAATCTTTTAGAGGCAACCGCTAGGCACACCCGAAAATCTACCCTAAGGAACACCACAAGCAGCTGACACGCGGGCCCTGGGGCAGCGCTGACTGGGCATGGGTTGCCTCGGTCAGCAGCTGACCGGGCTAGGCCAGCCAACAGGAGGCTACCACCTCGCCTCCTTGGCTCCCGCTCAGCGCTGAGGTGGCTGGGGACTCGGGCGGTGGCGCTCCTCGCCGGGGCCTCACCGGAAGAGGCCGGAATGGCGCGCGGGGCACGGCTGGACCGGGGGAAGGCGGCGGAGCAACCGGAACTTACCCCCGGTGGAGATGGGCGGAGCCGGGGAGGTTGAGGAGTTGGGAACGGTGCTAGCGGTAGTCGTCGGTGGCGAGGGGCGTCGGTCGTCGCGGCGAGGTAGCTCCGGGCGTGGATCTGCGAAGAGGAGAAGCGAGGGAGGTTAGGGAAGCGGCGGGCGTGCTCGGGAGCGAGGCGAGGGAGCTCGAGGTCCACCGGAGCGGCGACAATTGCTCGTTGGAGGAGTGGCCGGACTTGGAGAAGAATGTGGTGGCGCGGCGGAGCTCGGCACAGATCCGCAACGAGAAGGGGTGGAGGAGGTTAGGGAGAAGGAGTAGCAGCTCGGGGGTGGGAGGAAAGGACCGGAGGAGGACCGAGACGACGGCGTGGGCTCGCCGGAGTTGGGGTCGGCGACGGGGACGAAAGAGGCCGCTTCGGGAGCTCCGGCCAAGCGGGGTCTAGGGTTTGGAGCGGGGAGGAAAAGGGGAGGAAGCGGCGGTCCGAAGACCCTTAAATGGGGCGGTGGCGCTGTCGGGACGGTGGGGCGCCACCCACCGTGGCCACTCGGCGGCGGCGGCGTGGAGGCTAGGAGCTGAGGGGTGGGCCCCATGCCCCGGGTAAGAGAAGAGGCGCACGGCGCCGGGGACACTTCCCCGTGGAGAAGGCGGAAAAAGGAGAGGAGGGAAGGCGTGAGCGGCCGGGGGCGCTTCCCAGAGGGAGAAGCAGGAAATGGAGGAGAAGGCGGGTTCAGGGGCGCTGGCGGGCTTAGCGGGCCGGCCGAGTGGGCCTCGGCCCAGATCTCTTTTGATTTTCTTTCCTTTTTCTTTTAAACCCCCAAACAGACCTTTGTTTATTCAAATGAGCACCTAAAACTGTTCGAACAATTTTGAAATTTTTACAGGATGTTTATAGTTGAGATTAGAACTTACCATAAAATTTTGAAACTATTTGGAGCTGTTTTGGTAGGGTTTTAAATTTGAATTCAAATTTTGACCTAACGGGGATTTGAACTATAACTTGGTCATAACATCCTTCAAAAATTCCAAAAATTCATATGTGGGTTGAGTTATCATATTAATGGATGTTCACCAATTTTGAGGACTTTTCATCCCCCGAAGTTCTGTCTAGCTCTTGAATTGCATTTCAGCCCTTTTGCAAATCAATTCGTATTTCTGCAATTGAGCCGGCAAGTCCTTAGGGTTTTCGGACGAAACTTTAGGAGGGGAACCGTAGAGGGATGACCCCACTAGGAACCCTAATCTTCCTCCACCTACTATTGATGACTTTGATGTTTGTTAATTCAAATAAGTTGATTGGTGTTTGCTGGAATAACCACCGAGGGTGAGATATGTACATATTCTATAAAATATAATTTTTATAAATTTAAGTATATACAAGTGTGTGCGGGGATGATGGCATGTATGCATGAATGCAAGGCAAAGACCTAATCGTTGAATTTGGGTATTACAGTCCGCTATAATGAACAAAAGGAGATTTGTGAAGATCGTGAAGAACAAGCGAGGATTCAAGTTCAAGCTCTCGGGAGGAGGAAGCAATGAAATTCATGTGTCAATGAAGATGTCCCCACATGAAGGAGTCTGCTTGACCAAACCAATAGCAGATTGGATCTGATCTACAAGGTTTTAGAAAGTCCAACACAACAGGAACGATTTTTATTTGGAGTTCAAGTTGAACTAGGCCAAGGAATCATCTTGTAAAGCTTGGTCTTCTATCTCTAACCATTGGGAAAGGACTTGGCTGACCCAAAGAGCTCCCCCACAAGATTGCATCTACAAGTCGTGTAGGACTACCGCCTTGTTTAGATCTCCAGTGGATTCCCAAACTTTGTTCTTATAGCTCTTGTGTCAATTTCATACTCACAATTTCATATTGCAATCATAGTTCTTGCTGCTTCTTTGGTTGCTTGTAGGAACTCGAACTTCGTTGTTCAGGTTGATCGTGCCTAAGGCAAGGTCAATGACCATCGGAGATTGGTTTAGCGATTGCTAAGGCGTATCATTGTGTACGGTATAGTCGGATCGTCACGGTCAAACTCCACCAAACCGGTAGTTACCTTCGTCTCACCGAAAGATCGGGCCACCGTCTCATCAGTCCTGTTAGAGGGTCTAGGATTTCAGTTGGATGGTCCGGTCGGAGGGTTCAGGACTTCTAGAGGAGATCTAGAACATCATCCGACAGTCCGGTTTGAAGGTCCAGACGGTTCAGTTGGAGGGTCCGGGACAATCTGGTTGGATGGTCTGGTCGGACGGTTCAGGACTTCAAGAGGAGACCCGGACCTTGATCCGGACGGTTCGGTTGGAGGATCCGGGACGGTCCGGTTGGAGGATCCGGGACGGTCCGGTTGGAGGATCCGGGACGGTCCGGTCAGAGCTTTCAGGATTTCTAGACATGACATGAAACTTCATTCGGACAGTTGGTTGGAAGATTCGGGATGGTCCAGTCGTTAGGTTCAAGATTTCTAGAGGAGATCCGGACCTTCATTTGGACGGTCCGGTTGGAAGGTCTCGACGGTCCGGTCAGAGGATTCGGGACTTCTAGAGGTGATACGGACCTTCATCTGGACGGTCTGGCTGGATGGTATGGGACAGTCCGGTTGGACGGTATGGTCGGAGGGTTTGGTATTGCTAGACGCGATCCAGAATATCCTCCGGACGGTCGGTTGGAAGGTATGGGAAGGGACGTTGGGACAGTCTGGTTGGACGGTTCAAGACTTCTAGAGGAGATCTAGAACTTCATCCAGACTGTCTGGTTCGAAGGTCCGGGAAGGTCTAGTTGGGGGGTCTGGTCTGGTCGGAGGGTTCTGGACATTTAGAGGAGGTCTAAAACTTCATCTGGATGGTTCGGTTGGAAAGTCTAGGACGGTCTAGTTGGACGGTCCTGGACGGTCCAATGAGACCGTCCAGTCCAGTTGGAAGGTCCGGTTGAACAGTTCGGTCGGAGGGTTCGAGACTTCTAGAGGGGATCTAGAAATTCAGCCTGTCTGTCCGGTTCGAATGTCCGTGTCGGTGCAGTTGGAGGTTCCTAGACTGTCCAGTTGGACGGTCCAGTTGGAGGGTTTGGCACTTCTAGAGTAGATCCGGACCATCATTTGGACGGTCTAGTTGGACGGTCCGGTCGGAGGGTTTGGGATTGCTAGACACGACAGAACTGCATCTGGACGGTCAGTTCACAGGTCTGGGATAGTCGATTCAAAGGTCCGGGACAGCCCGGTTGAAGGGTCCAGGACTTTTCATTTCGACGGTCTGGTCGGAGGGTTTGACACTTCTAGAGGAGATCTACAACTTTATCAGTTGGAAGGTCCAGGAAGGTCTGGGACGGTCCAGTTGGAGTGTTTGGGATGGTCTGGTTTGATGATCCGGTCAGAGGGTTCGGCACTTCTATAGGAGATCTGGAACTTCATCCGGATTGTCTAGTTCGATTGTTTGGGACGGTCCGGTTGGAGTGTCCGGGACTGTCAGGTTGGACGATTCCGCCGGAGGGTTTGGGACTTCTAGAGGAGATCCAGAACCTCATTCGAATGGTTCATGATACAGGATGGCCCGATCTTCGCAGCGAGCGACCTTGATAATTTGTGAGATTCTGCAAATCTTCCGGCTGTTCACCCGTCGCTAGATGCAACGAACTTGCAACCCAATAGAAATTCTCAACACCACACACGTGCGCAGTGATCCGCCAACCAAAAGCGGTTTCGCCAACTCCCAATTCCCAGCGGAACGACAGATGACGCCTAATTTTAGAAGTATAATACACCCTATCGAAACGAACTTGGTGTAGAGAAAACCAGATGAAATGCTTGGCGCTATTCTCTAGTATTTTTGTTCAATGTCTAAACGTGGTCTGCCCCTAATTGTGCGCCTTGCCTCTGATTATATAGAGGGGTTGGCAGCCAACTAGGCTTATCATGACCAGGACTCTGACTCTAACTCAAGTCTGACTCAAACAGATACAAACCAACCCAAGTGGGTTTGGTCTAACTAGGCACACAGGCCTTTCTTGGATGACCGTGACTTGTAGGAAAGGAATCTGAGTATAATATCTTATCCATTGGAAAGTTCTCAAAATTACATTTCCAACAAGTACTTATTTGCTTGATTTGGAGTTCGTATGAGGAAGCGGTGGCTGATAAGAACTCAGACCCGCTGGTAAATCTGAACCGATTCGAAAATTCATTATTTATGATTTCATGAATAGTCATGAATCTGAATTGGAGGTGATCTTGTTCCTTGTTTGCAGCATGCCTTCTTACTTGTTGAAGGCCCACTTCCTCCCACGCCTCCCTCGTGCTCGCCATTTTGATGGTTGTCGACAAGCTCCATTCTCTATGCATCTGCTCTTCTCCATGCGCCATGCTCTCTTTTGCTTTAAACCTAATAACACATAAATACAATGACTTAGGCAGTATAAAGCTCTCATCAATCAAAGTATCACATTCAGCTAGGAGTGAATTCAACTATTGTTTAAGTAACTTAGCACGTGCTCTTGTCATTGGTCCAATGCGTAGATCATCGAGTTTGTCTTGAACAGCAACAGCATCATCAACAGGAGAAGATGGTAAAGAGCTAGGGATGCCCTCATCAGTTTGATTGGAAGGTCCGGGATCGTCCAGCTGGACGGTCTGGTCGGAGTGTTCGGGACTTCTAGAGGAGATCCAGAACTTCATCTGACAGTTCGGTTGGAAGGTCCGGGATGGTCTAGTTGGACGTTCCGGTCGGAGGGTTCGGGACTTCTAGGGGAGACCCAGACCATCATTCGGATGGTACGGTTGGAGGGTCCGGGATGGTCCGGTTGGACGGTCCGGTCGGAGGGTTAGGGATTTCTAGACGCGATGCGGAACTTCATCCGGACGGTCGGTTGGAAGGTCCGGGATGGTTCGGACGGAGGATTCGAGACTTCTAGAGGAGATCCAAAACTTTATCTGGACTGTTCGATTCGAAGGTCCGGGTCGGTCCGGTTGGAGGGTCCAAGACAGTCCGGTTGAAGGGTATGGCACTTCTAGAGGAGATCTGGACCATCGTCCAGATGGTCCGGATGGACGATATGGGATGGTCCGGTTGGGACGATGGTCCGGATGGACGATACGGGACGATCCGATTGGTCGATCCGGTCGGAGAGTTCGGGATGGCTAGACGCGATTTGGACGGTCGGTTGGAAGGTCCAGGACGGTCTGGTCGGAGGTTTCGAGACTTCCAGAGGAGATCTGGAACTTCATCCGGACTATCTGGTTCGAAGGCCAAAGAAGGTCTGGTTGAATGGTCTGGGACTTTCCAGTTAGACGGTCCGGTCAGAGGGTTCAGCACTTCTAGAGGAGATCAGGAACTTCATTAGGATGGTTTGGTTGGAAAGTCTGGGAGGGTCCGATTCGAGCATCTGGGATGGTCCGGTTGCACGGTCCGGTCGGAGGGTTCAGGATTTCTAGAGGCCATCTGGAACTTCATCCGGACGGTCGGTTGGAAGGCTTGGGATGGTCGGGTTGAAGGTTCCGGGACGGTCAGGTTGGAGGTCCAGAAAAGTCCAGTTGGACAGTCCAGTCGGAGGTTTTGAGACTTCTACAGGTGATCCCGAACTTCATCTGGACTATTCGGTTGGAAGGCCCAGGATTGTCCAGTTGGAGGGTCCAGGACGATCCGGTTGGACAGTCCTGTCGGAGGGTTCGGGACTTCTTGAGGAGAACTGAACCTTCATCTGGACGGTCCGGTTGGAGTGTATGAGACGGTCCGATTGGACGGTCTGGTCGGAGGGATCAGGATGGCTAGACGCGATCCGGAAGTTCATCCAGACAGTCGGTTGGAAGGTCCTGGACGGTCCGGTTGAAGGGTCCGGGACTTTCCAGTTAGACGGTCCGGTCGGAGGGTTCGACACTTCTAGACATCTGGAACTTCATCAGGATGGTTTGGTTGGAAGGTCCAAAATGGTCCTGTTGGAGGGTCTTGGACGGTCCGTTTGGACGGTCTGGTCAGAGGGTTCGGGACTTCTAGAGTAGATATGGAACTTCGTCTGGACGGTCCGGTTAGAGGGTCCTGGATGGTCCGGGATGATCCGGTTGGACGGTTCGGGACGATCCGGTTGGACGGTCCAGGATGGTCTGGTTGGTGGCTCCGGGACGGTCCGGACGGTCTAATTGGACAGTCCGGTTGGAAGGTCAGGGACGATCTGGTTGGACGGTCCGGCCGGAGGTTTCGGGACTTCTAGAGGAGACCCAGACCTTCATCTGAATAGTCCGGTTGGAGGGTCCGGGATGGTTTGGGACGATTCGGTTTTGGGACGATTCGGTTGGGCGGTTCAGTTGGAGGGTCCGGGACATTCCGGTTGGATGGTCCGGTCGGAAGGTTCAGGATTTGTTGACGCGATCTGGAACTACATCCAGACAGTCGTTTGGAATGTTCGGGACGGTCCATTTGGACGGTCCGGTTGGAGGGATCAGGACATCTAAAGGAGATCTGGACATTCATCTGGACTTTCCGGTTGGAAGGTTGGGACGGGCTGGTTGTAGGGTTCGGGACTTCTAGACATGATCCGGACGTTCATCCGGATGGTCCAGTTGGATGGTCCGGGACGGTCCATTTGGACGGTCCGGTCGGAGGGATTGAGACTTCTACAGGAAATCCGGATCATCATCCGGACGGTCCAGGTGGAAGGTCGGGATGGTTCAGTCGTAGGGTTCGGGACTTCTTGACATGATCCGGACGGTCCGGTTGGAGGTTCTGAGGCGGTCCTGTTGGACGATGCAATCGGAGGTTTCGGGACTTCTAGAAGACAACCCGAACTTCGTCCGGACTGTTTGGTTGGAAGGTCTGGGACGGTCCAGTTGGAGGTCCAGGATGGTCCGGTTGGACATTCCTGTCGGAGGCTTCAGGACTTCTTGTGGAGAACCGGACCTTCATCCAGACAGTCCGGTTGGATGGACCGGGATGGTCCGGTTGGACGTTCAATTCGGAGGGTTCAGGATTTCTAGACGCGATCTGGAACTACATCCGAACGGTCGGTTGGAATGTCCGGAACGGTCCAGTTGGAAGGTCCGGGACGGTCCGGTTGGACGTTCCGGGACGGTCTGGTTGGACAGTCCAGTCGGAGGTTTCGAGACTTCTAGAGGAGATCCCGAACTTCATCTAGACTGTTCAGTTGGAAGGTCCGGGACTGTCCAGTTTGAGGGTCCGGGACTGTCTTGCTGGATAGTCCTATCAGATGTTTCAGGACTTCTTGAGGAGGCCCGGATGGAGGGTCCAGGACTTCTGGAGGAGGCCCGGAGCTTCATCTGGACGGTCTGGTTGGAGGGTCCGCGACGGTCCAATTGGACGGTCCGGTCGGAGGGTTCAGGATATCTAGACGCGATCCGTTCATCAGACGGTCGGTTCGATGGTCCGGGACGGTCCGTTTGGATGGTCCGGTCGGAGGGTTCGGGACTTCTAGAGGAGATTCGGATGGTTCGGGTCTTCTAGAGGAGATCCTGAACTTCATCCGGACGCTCCGATTGGAGGTTCTGGGACGATCTAATTGGGCGGTCCGGTCGGAGGGTTCGAGAGTTCAGGAGGCAATCCGGAACATCATCGCGACTGTAGCGACCAAACCTTAAGACACGAGATCAGTGAGGATCATCGTGGATAAATCGTTTTTCTTCTCATACATGCATGCATATGGTTAATTCGAGAACGACATCAATCAAAGCCCTAATAAAATAAACCCGAGAAGATCGACATGAATTTCTTTTGCACTCGAAACATAAATTTTAAGAATTAAGTCTCATATGAATGATCGGACACCGTAGTCTTGTCCGTGTCGTCGAGGCGATCAAAATGGACTATTAGTTGGCACCTTTCGGACGTCGGATGCGAGAGTTAAGGTTTCATCAATTGGAGGGCTAGTATAATTCAGAGAATAATAATAATAATAATAATAATAAAAGATTAAAACCCTAACCCTAAAAGGGGCCAGGGGGCCACGGGCCGACCACCCCAGCCCCACTCACCCGCCGCCACCGCCTCTCTTTCCCATCTCCTCCCCGTGCGCCACACCTCAGGCTCCACCGCCGCCACTCGCCTGAGGGTTTTCCCCCTCCTCCTCGGCCAGGTCGCCGCCGGCCGACCTCCTCCAGCGCCGTCGCACCACCTCTGCCGTTCGCCCTGCCGCTGGTGGTCCTGCCGCCCGCATATCCTCCCTTGCCGAGCCACCAGCTCCGGTCCTCCGCCCCTGCTCCCGCCGCCGTTCCTCACCACCTCCCGGCCGAGCAGGCCACGCGCGCCACCCCTCTCTTGATTCTGCCACCGCCGCCCCTGGGGCTCGCCGTCTCCGCCTCAATGCCGGTCAAGCCCCACCACCAGCGCTCCACCTCTCCTCGTGCCACGCCTCCACCATCTCCGGCCACGAGTTCCCCAATGCAGTCGCCATCGCCGCAGGTTCATCACCCTGTCCTCTCCCCGCCCCCAACGGCGACCTTGCCCTTGCTCCCCATCCTCACCGCGCAGCTCCGCCCCGCGTCATGCGCCACCGCCACCGACGGCATCAGCCCGAGCTCCGACCGACGCACCGCCACCACCGGCCGGTGGCCCGCCTCGGCTGCCCCATCATCGAACCGCCTCCTCGTCTGCGTCGTAGCACCGCTGCTGCTAATGGGGCTCCGCCTCCCTCTGAGCTCGACTCCGCCCTGTCGCATCCATCCCCAACCTCAACGCCGATGAACCTCCCTGGAATTTCTTCTCCAACCCGAGCCGACCCTTCTTTGTTTTTCGTCCTAGTCAACGTCGGGGTGAGTTCCTGCTCGATCGACCAAGGTCGTGGATTTTCTTTTGGGAATTGATAGATGACGGTTAAGCTTGTAATCAATTAAGTATTGTTAAAATTTTGGATTACTTGATGCAGAACACGCCATGCAACTGGTTAGTGTTAGGTTTATCAGTCGGCAGTTAGAATCGGTAAAGCAATGACTAAGTTTTCTGACATTTCGTTCATGGTTTCCTTGTCTTTTGATGCCAGTGAGACCGATTGATGTTTAACTTATAAGTAACCCATTGATGTGCTAACTAATTGATGCCAACGGTTAGTTTTATTTAGCAACAATGGTGCCAGTTAGTGGCAATTGGACATGCCCTAAGTTCCCCGGATAATCCATGCTCACATAAGGAGATCACTGTTTAGCTTAGCTAATGCTTCAGTAAGTATAACCTGTGAATATATGCATCCATTACAAGTCAGAATTGTTATCATAGGGGTCGAATACTAATTTAAAAGGGGTTCAATTGAAATGTGCAAATCATTGGCTGCTAGTGTAAATCAACCATTAAACAACACATCTAATGCACTGACACTTTGTTAATCACTCAGGCTAACGATCACCGTCAAATTGTGTTACAGATAACGTTAATGCTCTCATGACATTTAATGACCGACTTATAAGGTTACTGGATCAGACAACTTTTTTGGAATCAGCATATGAGGCTGAATAATCCGGTTAGCTTGTGCCACGAGTTCACGGTTAAAGCAAACTAGTTATTAACTAATCCGTGTGATGCTCGGGTGAATGCCACATGTCAATATAATCCAGTGCACCAACTAATCTAGTGGTTGTTACAACCGGTTGATGTAAAAGGTCAGTTCAAAGGTACCCATATATATATATATATATATATATATATATACACTTGTTCATGACTCGTTTACAATTGACGACGTCACATAATGCTAGACACAAGTACGAAAATAACATTAGGCTTCACACCTGTGTCTTGTTTAAATGAATCCGTATGCCAACAAGATATACTCATAAGGACAATCTCATACACCATATGCTTGTGAGTTTAAATGAAAAGAAAAGAGTACCTAGTTCTATGACATGTGGAATCATGCAACGAACTCTTGATTAACTAGAAAGTATAATATCTGTAAGGATGACATGATGAAACCACTTCCTGTTCTCAAATGATATGTTAATACTTGGAATAAGATATTTAGTACCTTGTTCCTCACTGAGAAGAAGACAGGAAATGCTAGACTTGATTAAAATTATATAACTCGTAGAAAATGCATACAACCTCTAAATATATGTATACTAGAGAATCTAGCTTAACACTTAAAATAACCATGTTTAGTACCTTAATTCCTTTAAAAACCAGTATAAGTATGTAATCATATCTTATATGTCATCACTATGTATAGTGTTGAAATTTACAAATAGTTTCCAAGCTCAATCCTAAACTAATAATAAAGCTGTAGAACGCCCAATCAACCAATTCAAATTGCATCAACCCTGTAATAACCTTTACTACACATTGAGATGCCTTTCATACATAATTCATATTATTTCTTGCTATCATTGATTGCATATATCATGCATGCATCCATATTCTAGGATTCATCCATGATTAAAGTCATAACACCACTAAAACTAACCCCAAAATCTAGAATGAATATTAACCTGCTTATGTAATTGTATACCTTCGTTTTAATCCACCGTAGTTGCATCGCATGTATTTTTGTAATGCTCGCACTAGTTCCTTAGACTTGTCTCTTTTCCTTTCTGGAGGTTATTTGCTTCTTATTGAAGTTTGGCTACTTCGGATTTTCTCACGAACGCTAGTGAATATGTTATACATCGTCACCCGGCTCCCAGGCAAGCTCCATTGCTTGTTGATTAATCAATACATTGGGTGTTAATCTCTGTTTGAATTAATTAATTAAATTGACTTGGTGTTTGTGTGAATGTTTGCTCGAATCGGTGCTAGATACCGCACTAGTATGTGTAGGTCTTGTTGTTATGTGGTAGCTACGGCTGAAAACTTACCTTGTTGCGCTATTAACTCGAACTTGCTAAAGTGAGATGTGAGAGCTGAGGGTGGGCACACGATGAATAAAGTTGGTGTTAATTGAAGCTATAGGGGCGACCCCCGGTGTTTTGAAGTGTTTTTGTCGCCACACCAACCTGAGGTGACTTCATCGTGTTACTTCCCTTATCACGCGTGGACGTTAGCGGAATCGAGGTTGGGGTGTAGTTGAGGTAAGTCTCAGGCCCTTGGAGCCTTGCAACCTCCAGGGATAATGCACTCTTTACACTCAGGGTGATCGATCGCCGGTAACGGTCCAAGAGATTGATTGAAATTGTTATTGTGATGGACATGTGGTTTAATTGGGGTGTGGGCTGCCCCCGACTGAATTAATTGGAAATGATGACATTCCTATTATTATGTTTGTATGTGTGCTTATAAGTTGCTATTATCTCCCTGTGGTTGTTCTAATCTATGCTTAGATGTTACCCTATTATTATACTTTGGTTAAGAGGGTTTCCTTGCTGTTATTCAGTTGTTGTTAATGTCCGTTGAAATCTGAAATTAAAATGATGCAGCTGATGTTCGTCTTATCTTTTGTATGCAACTTAACTTGATTAAATTGTGAACCTTCCCCACTTGTCAAATATGATTAATACCATGTTTTAATTAATTGATGAGCAATGTCTTGCGAGTACGGTGGTTGTACTCACCTAGGTTTATCCTAGACAGGTTCATGGAGCGTTTGGAGTTGACGTTCGCTGCTTCGGTTTGCCACTTTCGGCTTCGACTCCCGTGGGATTGTTGTGGGCTGTTTCGAGGTGGTTTCCCACCAACTCGGGGTTTTTGTTTATCTTCCGCTGCTGTTTTTAACGTTGTATTTAAGATAAACGACCTCCGGGTCGCTATGTATGAGTAATATGTACTTATCCCAGGTTCGGAAAGTGTGCATTATCCATAACTCTTCTGTAGTAGAGCTTTGTTGTGATATCGAGTTGTTATTAGGGCTGCCCATATGCAATGCGTGTATGATATGAAGTATATGGGTATGCCGTGAAGGGTTAAAGCTGTTCTCCTTTTTACTACGTCGAGCAGGAATCGGTTGAGTGACCCGCTGGCTGAGATGCTGTGTCGGCCAGGCAGGGTGTGGGCGTATTCTACCGGGCTTTCGAGCGACCCACTAGCTTCCGAGCTAGGTTAGGGTGTGGGTAGAATCGCCGGGCTCCTTCGACCTTGCTTTGCGTAGTAGAATTCGGGAACGACTCTAAACCTTCACCGGATCAGGGAATTGTATGTGGTTCTGGGAAGTTTAGTCGCTTCCGGCTAACTTGTGTTGGTCAGGTGTCGGATCACTCCGCCTCGGTGTGCACGGCGCAGGTATCGTGCCACCAGTTCGACTGGTCCCTCGGCCCTTGGGGACCATTCGTTCCCCTAATCATATGTAATTCCCGGGTCCGTGACAGCGACGGTCTGGTTGGTCAGTCTGGTTGAAGGGTTCAGGACTTCTAGAGGTGATCCGAAATATCATACGGACGGTCGGTTGGAAGTTCTGGGAAGGTCCGGTTGGAGGTTCTGGGACGGTCCAGTTGGACGGTTCGGTCGGAGGGTTCGGGAATTCTAGAGGAGATCCGGACCTTCAACCAGACGGTCCGGTTGGAAGATCGGGACGGTCCGGTCAGAGGGTTCGAGACATCTAGAGGTGATCCAGTCCTTCATCCGGACGGTCCAGCTGGGGTGTCCGGGATGGTTTAGTTCGAGGGTCCGGGACAGTCTGGTTGGAAGGTTCGGGACGGTCCAATTGGAAGCTCCGAGATGGTCCGGTTGGAGGTTCCGGGACGGTCCGATCTAACGGTGTAGTTGGAAGTTTCGGGACTTCTAGAGGAGATCACGAACTTCATCCGGACTGTGCGGTTAGAAGGTCCGGGACGGTCTGGTTGGACAATCCTGTCAGAGGGTTTGGGATGGCCAGACGCGATCTGGAACTACATCTAGACGGTCAGTTGGAAGGTCCGGGATGGTTCGTTTGGAGGGTTCGGGATGATCCGGTTGGACGGTCTAGTCGGAGGGATCGGGATTGCTAGGCGCGATCCGGAACTTCATCCGTCCTATCCGGTTCAAAGGTCTGGGTCGGTGAAGGTCTTGATAGTACTCATCAATGGTGTTACTACATTGTTCTGAATGTTGCAACTTTCGAACCTTGCTACGTATAAAAGAGGATGGTACGAATTCGTATCTCATTGCATGTTTTAAATCATCCCAAGTAGAAGGTATATAATCAGGGTATAATTGACAATATTCATCCCACCAAATAGAAGCAAAATTAGTGAATGTACTAATAGCAGCCCATACTTGCTTATGCTACCAAATATTTCATTGAATTATAATTCCCAATCGAGATAGAAATCAGGCATATTACAACCCTCAAATATTGGCATGGAGATAACATGATCATGTACCTTTTCATGTTGTGGTACCATTCGTGGAGTTAGTCTTTGAATGAAAATTTCACATTGCTAATGATCATCATCGGAACGAGTAAGTTTGTCAATAATTTCAACACGGGTGATGCAAAAGCTATGCATTAATTCCGCGAAGGTAAACTTACAAGTTTAGAAACTTTTATTAGAGCGTGTGACAATTGCATAGGCATGTCAAGATTAACATAGCACAATAAATTATATAATATGGCATCAAGTTCCTTTTCCGGTGATACTATGATACGGGGTGGCCCGATCTTCTCGGCGAGGAACCGTGGATAAATAATATGAATAGATGATCTCGCTAGATGAACACTCGTGCCAATGCACGAACCCTCAACTCTTCGGAAAACGCCCAAACACACCGTCGTGAGACCACGAGCAACGATCACCAAGTCCATAATTCCCAACGGAACGACGGCTTGACCTTGAATTGCAGAACAAACACGATCGCCTAATTCTCTCTCAGCTATCCTTGCGTGAACGCTGGTTTGAAAGAATAAGCAATTGCTATGTTTCAATCCTTATGCATAAAGTAGTCTGAGGCTAAATGCCATGAGTACAGCAGTATATATAGACTCTAGGACGTCCTCCCTAGTGTGAGGGTCAAAATCCAACCTAACTTTAACTTCCCTAAGTTATAGGACTCTATTTGGAAAAGCGCAGATACAACCGACGACTTGTTGTGATGATTGTGGACAGACCAAAAGGAATCTGTAGATGGGCATATACTCATTGGAAAGTGCTCAGAATTAGCTTTCCAACAAGTACTCATTTGCCTAATTTGGAGTTCGTATGAGGAAACTATGGCTGTTTTAAATTCGGACCTCCTGGCTGATCCGAACCGAATCCGAATGAACCCCAATTCTTTCCATCTTCTATTTTCTTGCCTTTTTTACCCCAAATCCGAGTGGAGCCAGATAAGGATAGTATTAGTAACCTTTGGATGGTTGTAGTAGTATTGGGTTCCACCAATACTTGCCATATAAGCTCCGGATTCTTCAAGTATGTCAATTCTTGTGTGCAGTTTGAGACAGCTCATGCAACCTTTACTTCTATGTCCATAACTTTCTCTAGGAGGCTCCAAATCGTGCACCGTTTGATTCGTTGGAAAGTAGACTCGATATACGTTCTAAATATGTATGTAGACACTTGTGTATTTTGACTTATGTCGCAGTTCTTCCTCCCTCTCCTCCCGCTGGACGCCAGCACATCTCATCTCCACTTTGGACTTGTATAGCTAAACAAGTGTCCTGCACATATCATAGAAGTAAAGTAGTAGCTCTGCCTCTCGATATATAAAGTGTGTAAGACAAGTGTTAATTGAATCCACCTAATAATATTTATCAACGAGTCTTAGCACTTCTTTCCAACATAAATAGTTATGTTGATAAATACAAATTATCACTGATGTGCCCGCATCATCCTCCCTTTCTTCAAAATAAACCGTCCTCGGTTTGCCGTATGCATGATGAATGCTATCATTCATTATCTTTCCCGCATCGTACTACCTTATTACAACCTATCTCCGAATCATTCAATTCACAAGGCTCAACTTTTGGCACTGCTAGACTATCATAACAACCATTCTTAGCATGTGATGCAATTAAAACAGTAGAGTCAATATCATTATTTGGGTGGCTTAAAACAGTATAGTTATCATCTAGAGAAACATTAGGCACACCCAAATCTAAAATTTTAGAATTCATATTATCGTTATAAATGTTTTGTGCACCTAAATCAGTATATAAAACATGAGTTTCACATGGTGCACATATATCAGTAGATACTTCAGTTATTTGATCACATGGCAAGCTCAAATCAGCAAAATAATCATCTAAAGTAGGTGGAGTGATCAAAACAGCAAGTGATTCACTTAACTCAACACATGATGTATTTTATTCATCAGAGCTTACTTCAATCTGATGTGGAGTGATGGAAGTAGTATCTTTACCTTGCAGGCTTGACTCAGATGATGTAGATACTGTCAGGGGTGATGGGTAACAAGGGTGAGATGTTGTGACTCTCACATTAGCGGGTGCGGCAACATAGGTTGGTGGAGCACTAGAAGGGTCAACTGAAGCAACTCATGATATGGTGACTTGTACCGGCCGTTTGCTTGCCTCATGTATCTGTCTCTTCATTTCCTGTTCAGCTTTGCAAGCAATACGAAAGACACGTTTGATAGAATAATATTCTTTATGCACAAGTATATCCTAAATATCACGATTCAAGCCTCTCACAAATCTATTCATTCTAGCTTCTTCACATTCTTTTATATGACAGCGAAACAAAGTAGTTTGTAAAACATTATAGTACTCTTCCATGGTGTCACTACCTTGTTGTAAATTTTGCAATTTCCGCAGCATGTTATGTGTATAATATGAAGGTACGAATCTATATCTCATAGCAAGTTTTAAATCATCCCAAGTAGACGGTATATAATCAGGGTATAATTGACAATATTCATCCCACCAAATAGAAGCAAAATCAGTAAACGTACTAATAGCAGTCCGTACTTGCTTATGCTTAGGAAAAGCATGGCTAGCAAATATTTCATTGAGTTCTAATTCCCAATCGAGATAGAATCAGGCCTATTACAACCATCAAATATTGGCATAGAAACAAGATGATCATGTACCTTTTCACATTGGGGTACCTTTCATGATGGTTGTTGATACGGGGTGGCCCGATCTTCTCGGAGAGGAACCGTGGATAAATGGTGTGAATAGATAATCTCGCTAGCTGAATGCCCGCGCCAATGCACGAACCCTCAACTCTTCGGAAAACACCCAAACACACCAGTAGATGATCGTCACGAGACCACGAGCAATGATCACGAAGTCCCTAATTCCCAATAGAACTATTGCTTGACCTTGGATTGTAGAATAAACACGATCGCCTAATCCTCTCTAAGCTATCGTCGCATACACGCTGAAACGAAAGAACAAGCAATAGCTATGTTTCAATTCTTATGCATAAAGTGGTCTAAGACTAAAAGTCATGAGTACAGCAGTATATATAGACTCTAGGACGTCCACCCTAGTGTTAGGGTCGAAATCCAACCTAACTATAACTTCCCTAAGTTATAGGACTCTATTTGGAAAAGAACAGATACAACCTCCCACTTGTTTTGATGATTGCAGACAGACCAAAAGGAATCTCTGGATGGACATATACCCCTTGGAAAGTACTCGGAGTTAGCTTTCCAACAAGTACTTATTTGCTTAATTTGGAGTTCGTATGAGGAAACCACGGTAGTTTTAAATTCGGACCTCCTGGCTGTCCGAACCAAATCCGAACCGACCTCAACCATTTCCATCTTGTATTTCCTTGCCTTTTTTGCCCCAAATCCGAGTGGAACCAGATAAGGATGACACTAGTAACCTGTGGATGGTTATAGTAATGTAGGGTTCTGAAAAGGATCGTAGGTGCCGACTAGAAGGGGGGTGAATAGGAGGCTAACCAATTTTAAATAATTACTTCAATTTTTCAAGATTAAAGCTTAACAGGTTTGAAGGGTTCAGCTAGCTGTGTGACAGGTTAGATGCACAGGCAGTATTTGATATGTAGATTAACACACAGCTGTCACACAGGTGCCTAACACAGGTGAACTAACAACCCTAAGCAAATGTGAAAGACAGATAGCTGTGTAACAGATAACTTGCACAGATATGAGACAAGCAATAAGACAACTGTGACACAGCTAAACTGACACAGGCAAAGAGTAAAAATCACAGCAAGATTATCTATACCAATGAATCATACAAGCATGCAACCAGATGAGCAAGTAAATGCAGAATGAAAAATACTCAGAGAGACAAGGGATTTTTCACCGAAGTTCTCACTCTTTACAGAGAGGTACGTCTCCGTTGGAGAGGCTACTCCGAAGAGATAGCTAGCATTGAATTGTGCTTGTTCTCCAAGTACCTGAGCTTTTAGGTCTCTTGCCTTAGCTTGTGGAAGTTTTTTCGCCTTGCAGTAGGTAGATCTCAGATCACCTTCACAAACTACTGGGCCAACCAACACAAGCTTGGGAGGTCACCAGCAACTCCTACACCCGTCTAGGAGTAGACACTCCAAGAAGGAATCTGCAACACAAACTCTTGGAGGAACCAGTGCTCTTTGCTCAAAACTCTAACTCTCTCTCGAACTAAGACTTAGGAAGATTGGCTTCTGTTCAGGAGAAGAGATGTTTGCAACGGTCGAAAGTGATTCACAAGGGTTGGCAAAGATTGCAAAGGTTGAGATCCAAGACCTCCCCTGATCCCCTATATATAAAGTCCACAGGCACCTGACCGTTACACTCATGACACGTAGGATTAAGTGGGTCACCGGTGACAGGCACCGGTGACACAGCTAATCACAACGCACAACGGTGACCGGCTCAGGCAGACCGACACCTGTGTCACCGGAGGATCACCAGAGGCTGACACAGGTGAAACCCTAACTAACGTAGCCTCACTAGTTAGCCCGGTCTTGGCACATTACATGCCCTTAGCGCACACAACTAACTCTGATGCCTACTCAGGAGAGAACCTCCAACAGTCTTTTGACTCGATAGACAAACTATTGCAGTGCAGTTCCCTTAGCATTTTCAAGCTCTCCCCTGGCACAGAGATGTACCTGAGTCATAGAGCAGTTGTTCACTTGTGACACAGCTGTGCCACACAGGTAACTTTGGCTCTAGGGTTTTAGGAAGCTAACACAGCAGTGTGCTAGCACAACCCAGTTTCACATTAGTGCAAAACTGTTATTACAGGGCTACTGACCTCAAGGCATCAGTGCCACTGTCCAACACTCTGAGCATTGAGCAAAAGAAACCTCCAGAGGTCATTGTTACTTCATCCCTCTTGATAGTACAGGTGTTTCCTAAGGACTCAAAAAAACCAGCAAACCTAAGCTTCAGCTTCCACCAACTGTGGCACAGCATCGGCTTCTTCACAGCTGTGGCACAGCTGCCTAGCGCTGCTATCGGGAAGCCACCTTTGTATTTTTGGGTGGTCATCCTTTCCTGGATGCCTCTTCTCCCTGGAACCTAATCATCCTGCTTACACTCATTGTAACCATTAGATTCTATTTTGGGTTGCCATTAACCATCAAAACCATTTAGGGGCCTAGATGCTCTTTCAGGTTCCACCAATACTTGCCATATAAACTACAGATTCTTCCGGTATGTCAGTTCTCATGTGTAGTCTGAGACAGCTCACGCAACCTTTACTTCCATGGCCATAACTTTCTCTTGAAAACTCCAAATCATGCACCGCTTGATTCGTTGGAAAGTAGACTCGATATAGTTTCCAAATATGTGTAATACCCAAAGTCGATAAATAGGTTTTTGATGTGCATCCATGCATACATGTCATCATCATCACCCCCACCTCAATTAAACTTAGATGTAATATGAATATACTTTATAGAATATGTTAATACCTCATCCTCGGTGGATAATTGTTATAAACACCAATCAATTTATTTGAAGTAACTCAAATAACAATATCGTCGATAAGGGTGGTAGAAGTCATCGAACCCTTCAAAGAATCTCCGTCCCTAACCCTAAAACCCTAACGGTGCCAGAATTAGGGTTTTGCCGACAGAGTAGTTTCCCAGTAATACAAACATTTCAAACTTCATAAATAGTTTCAAAAGAGATAATCCTAGTCCCTGGCCAATATTTAGAATTTTTGGGCATGTCTAGGACTTAATTATAGCTCAAACCCGCATTCGAACCCTAATTCAAATTTAAATGGGAACACAGGTCAAACCAGCTCCAAATTAAGTCAAACCCCTACAGTAGCTCAAGAATAATGTCATGTAGCTCCTGTAAAAATTTCAGGTTAATTGGAGTTGATTTGGTACATAAAATAACAAAGGGAAGGATGCTGGTATTAAGAAATTAAAAAGAAAATAAAAACCCTAACTACCCGGGCCGGACCCCCCCCCCTCTCGGCCGGCCCATCTTCCCCAGCCCACCCAGCCCGCGCGTTTCCCCCTTCCCGCTTCCTCTGTTCGGAAAACGCCTTTGGGCGTTACCGCCTCCCCCTCCTCTCTCTCCAGCGCGCGGGGCCCACCTGTCGGGTCCCCGCCGCCACGTCCCGGCCGCTGGGTGGTCGCCGTGGGCGGCGCGGCCACCTCTTTCCGACCGGCCGCCGCCCCATTTAAAGCCCCTCCCGGACAGCCCCGTTTTCCCCCGGTCCGAAAACCCTAAAATCCCTCTCTCCCGCATCCGAGTGCCTCCACCGCGCGCCCCTTCTTCTCTGTTTCCGGCCACCATCTCCGGCGAGCCCCTCTCACCGTCTCGGTTCTCCCCACCTCCCATTCTCCTACTCCCGAGCGCCCTATTCCCCTTTTTCCTAACACCCCGGTTTTCCCCCATTTCAGATCTGGTCCGAGGACCTCCGGCATCACCGCTCCGGTCATCGTCGCCGTCCGCCCCGCCGCAAGCTCTCCCCCGGCCTTCTTCAACCTCCAGCACCCACGCGACCACTCCAGGGTGAGCTGCCGCCTTCCCCGCCGCATTTCTGAAGCTAGCCGAGCCCCAGGTCCGGCTCGGAGCGTCGCCGGTGAAGCTCCGGCGCGGAGCACCGCCGCCTAGCCCTCCTCTGGCCGGACCCGAGAGAGAAGTGAGAGAGAAAGAGGAGGTAGGACACGTGGCGCTGTCGGGTTGGCTTCCAAGCCCATGGCCGAATGACAGGTGGGACCCAAATGACAGCTGAGGGTGTTATGTGTTGAAGTATTAGGGTATAGCTTCGGGTGGATTTAGCAGAAGCAGGGGTGCGGCAGTGAGAGGGTGGGTGGAGTCTCGGGTAGCTCTAGCAATTAGGGTTTCGAAATTTAGGGTTAGGTTTTCCGACGATTTTCAATGCTCATATCTTTTAAACCGTAGATCCAAATTGGACAAATTTTATATCATCGGAAAGCTGGTGAAAATCTCTACAACTTGGACGCATCAAAAGTTCATTTTGATTACATGCACAGTAGGTTATCTAGGGTTTAATCTTTTGTTCCGTCGAGTTCCAAAATGCGATAACTTGTGATCCATAACTCGGATTTTAGTAAACTTTATACCGTTGAAAAGCTTATGAAGTTTCCTACAACTTGACTGAAACCAAGATTTATTTTAGATACATGCACAGCACCGTATTTAGAATTGTTAATTTGCCCTGTCGTAACCCGATAAAACCCTAGCTTCGCAAGTTAGCTCCACCTCGCATGATTCCAAGTTTCCCAAGCTCCTACGGCCTAACTCAACCTAATATTGACTTATTACACACCTTGCCATGTTCATCACTAATGACGCAACCCTAACCTCATCGGAGCATTTTAAGTCATCATGCATGTATCTACAAATCACATGTCTCCGATGACCTAATATGAACCCATGTAGATCATTGCAACTCTTCGACACCATTGCACTTCTAGTCAAGAAAATTGCATCATCCATACATGCATACATGCTGGTCTCATTACCTTTTATCGTTTCCCTTCCGGTGATCGCGTTAATTACAACAGAGCCCGAAGACGAAGGTGACCACCCGGCTTACGACCCTTCGCAAGAACAGGATCAAACCGAATCAGGCAAGCAGAGCTTGTTGCATTCTTATTACTGTTGTCGTATGTGTGTTTGTTTGTACTTAATTGTGAGCTATAAGTTATGTATCGTGGTTATCGTTCGTACGACTAGCATGCTAGGGTTTCACGATATGTTCTCGTCAGAAGTGTTGGATTTGGATTGGGACATGATGTGGTCAGTTATGGTTATAAATCAACCTCGTACCCTAACAACTTAAACTAATACGGTGAGTTGTGAGTGCCGAGGGCGTGCACAAAGGGTACGGTTGATGTTAATAGCAGTCGAGACGGCGACCCAGGGATGTGTGAAGGTTTTTGTCGCCACATCAACCATACGCCAGAGTGTTATTGTCCCTGTAACACGTGAACGTTAGGCGGAGATCTTCCCTGCGGCATAGTTGGGGTAGGCCTCCCTGCTTTTGGGGGCTCGCTACCCCCAAATGATTATGCACCCAATATGTGCGCAGGTGGTCGTATCTTCCGGTAACGCTTCGAGAGATTAAAATGACAATGTGTTTCCCATGGATCAATGGGACTTGAGAAATTTGGGGTTATCTTGATGGCTGAAAAATTGGGTAATTGGAATCGGTTGGAATTGGATTTCCCTGTTGGATTGGGATCGGAAGCTGAATTCAATTATGAACTGGACATTGTATCGGATTGTGATCAGGATGGGGAGTTGATTATGAACGGGATAATGGATTTGGTTGCTATACTTATATTGTTCATCTATTTATGTTCGATATGTACTTGACTTGTATATTGTTACTCTGAGAAACATTCATGTTTAATTGTTGTTGAACTAGTATGAGTAGGACATTTAATCAAGCACGAATAAGTCTTGCGAGTACGTTCGTACTCACCTAGGTTATTCCTAGAGCTTGCAGGTGAGCCGGTGGTCGAAGATTACTTTGACGATGCTTAAAACTTGGTTTCCTCGGTAGTGTTCGAACAATGGGATAGTTGGTGTTTTGTTCAGTGGTCACTGTGCCGCTGTGGGACTCATTTGTTTTGTTTTCGCTGTTGTTAAGTTTCTCCGTACTCGGATATGTTTCCGGTGATAACCGACTGATGTAATATGTCGTCCCATCGTGGACTGTTATTAAGTAAATCGTATTGTAGAGCTTTGTGATGATATCCGAGTTGTTAAATCCAGGCTGCCCCTGCCCAATGCGTGAATGATATGAAGTGTATGGGTATGCCGTGAAGGATCGAGGCCGTACCATTTTCTACTAAGTCGAGCAGGTGTTGGTTGAGTGACCCGCTGGCTGAGATGCAGTGCCGGCCAGGCAGGGTGTGGGCGTTCTACCGGGCTTTCGAGCGACCCACTAGCTTCCGAGCTAGGTTAGGGTGTGGGTAGAATCGCCGGGCTCCTCCGACCTTGCTTGTCGTGGTAGGATTCGGGAACGACTCTGACTCTTCACCGGATTACGGAATCGTATGTGGTTTTGGGAAGATTGGTCGCTTCCGGCCGGCTCGCACGTGGCGGGTGTCAGATCGCTCTACCTTGGTGCGTACGGCGCAGGTACCGTGCCACCGGGCTGACGAGTCCTTCGGTCCTTGGTGATTTCGTGTTCCCCTAATCATATGCAATTCCGGGTCCGTGACAGCTTGGTATCAGAGCCGAGCTGACCGTAGGAAACCAATTGCAGGTGGTCGTTAGATAGGAGCTTCCGCTGCGCCTCGCCAATTGGCCAGCAAAATTATTTAAAAAGTTAAACCCTATGTTTAAAATTAATAAGTAGATTGCTCTTTATTCCTTAACCTCATCATCCTTAGTTCTGAATTTCTTCTCCATTGCATTTGTTTTCGCTTGTGTGGCTAACCATGTCCTCTCTAACCATAAAATTGGATAGGATGGTGTACAACATTGTGACCGACCCACATCAGCTAGGAGGTTGGGCTACGCTACTATGGAGAATGTTGGAGTACCTTGGAGTGCCTCAGGAAGACCTCCCTGCTTTCCACGCCAAGACTTATAAGGTTCATGGGAAGACTCATTTTTGGATGGGATGGGTCACAGTGAGAGTTTCGGATCTAGATCAAACCTTTACAGCCCCCAGGCCAAGTGATGCGGATGCCCGACTAGAAGCCTCAAGGAAAGCAGTTCTCCACCTATGGCATCACTTCAATGAGATCTTCCTATTCTCCCCCTTCCGTCTCATTCCCCAGGTTACTGATGGTGGCGCCAGCATTTCGGTACCAGCACCAAGTGACGACGAAGAAGAGGATGAGACTGAGATGGAGACGGCCAATCACATTGTCTCTGCGGAAGTAATGCACGATAGATTGTATCGGGACTATGGAAATGCTACTCAAGAGGTGGAACGACTAACAAGAGTTAACCGCAAGCTTCGCTATGAGTTGCGTCGAAGGTATCATGTAGCAAATGAAGATGAGTCTTGCGGCGAGAGCCCCTTTGTTCCAGTCCAAGAGCCAACCCCAACTCTACCTGGTGAGGCAAATCAACCTCAGAGTTCTGGAATCAAGCCACGCAAGAGGATGACGTGCCGTGAGTACCTTCGACTCTTCACCCCAAGACCCTCAGAGGGAGACGCCTCGACACCAGCTACTTCAGTTCCCACTAATGAAGCTGCTGCAGGAGAAGAAGAGGAAGAGGATCCTGAGGAGCGTGTGTGGTACACCACCAGCAACCCACCAACCGACGAAGATTAGGATGAGGGGTTGGAAGATAGGTTTTGGGAGTACCCAGCCATAAGAATTAGTCGTCGTAGTGCCGATTGGATTCTAGCGGCAAGTTGTTGAAGGTCTTATTATGGATTGTAAACTGAACCAAATCCTAAGTCTAGGTTATCTTTTGGAGGCATGTAATTGGGTGCTCGTGGCTGCAATTTTGGTATTTTGTATACGTTTAGTTCACCATAAGGGTGATCTAAACCGCAGCCCACCTATAAACCATGTTAAATGTGTAATGCAATTGAGGATTTTGGTCTACCGTTCCTTCCATGTTGTGTGCTATGTTTATGACATACCTCGCTGTACCATAGTGCGATTACTTTGCCTTTCTGACCTCTCAAGTATTACCGTCTCATTCCGCGTCCTTTGGTTGCAACAGAATGGCGTCTGGAACACGCGGAGCTGCCCGTGGACGCCGGGAACGTGAGGAGGAAGAAGTGCCACCCCCTCCTCAGCAGCCAAGCATTGCGGATCTGCTGATGACCCAGAACCGGATCCTCGAGCAGCTGGCGCGTAATCAAGGCGCCGGTGGTGGACAGGCTCGAGGCGGTCTAGCTGAGTTTCAGCGAACCCAACCGCCAACCTTCGACCAAGCCGATGACCCGCTGGAGGCAGATAGCTGGATCCGGCAAATTGAAAGGAAACTCGAGCTAGCAGAGTGCACTGAAGCTAACAAGGTCAGGTTCGCTTCCCACTTCCTGGCAGGCGCTGCCGCAGAATGGTGGGAAAACTTCTTGGCCACGCAAGTTGCTGGCCACGAGGTCACGTGGAACGAGTTCAAGACCGGTTTCCGCAATTTCCATATCCCCAACGGAATCATGAACTTGAAGAGGGAGGAGTTCCGAGATCTCCGTCAAGGCAAGAAACCCATCATGGAATTCCTTCGCGAATTCAACCACTTATCGCGATATGCCTCTCAGGAAGTTTCCACTGATAGAGAGAAGGTTCGGCACTTCATGGACAAATTGAATGATGAGATGCGGGCAAGGCTAGCCACTGTTGACGTGCGCGACTTCCAGTACTTGGTGGATAAAGTCATTAACATAGAAGCAAGAGAGTCCGTTCTCAGCCAGAATCGCAAGCGCGAAAGAGAAATGCAAAAATCAGCGGCGAGCAGTTCACAGAAGCCACGGGTGTGGCAACCCCAGCCACCTCGTTCTGCGGGTCCATATCCGCCAAGACCTCAAGTCTACGTACCCCGTCCTCAGCAGCAAAATCTTCAACCTCGCCCTCAGGGGGTGCAACAGCGACCTCTACATGATCTGAGCCAAGTTCGGTGTTATAACTGCGGATCCCTGGGGCACTATGCCAACCATTGCTCCACTCCACGCACGGGGCACGCCTTCGCCCCCAAGACGCAACAAGGGCAGACCAGAGGAGGATCCCAAGTCAAAGGACCAGCCCCCGCCAAGCCCCAAGTTCCCGGCCGTGGTCGAGTTAACCACGTCACCGCCGAGGAAGCTCAGGAAGCGCCAGAAGTGGTGTTGGGTACGCTCTCCGTTCACTCAACTCCCGCAACAGTTCTGTTTGATTCTGGAGCATCTCATTCATTCATCTCCAGCAAGTTCGTGCATGAAAACCATGTTCCATCATCAACATTGCATCATCCTCTTATTATTGCAACCCCCGGTTCGGAGATGAAAACCGAGTTGGTTTGTGAAGGGGTTAAAGTAGAAATTGGCGGAGAAATGTTTCTGGCAACCATGGTAGTTTTGGGGTCCGCAGGGCTAGATGTTATATTGGGTATGAATTGGTTGATCCAGCATAAAGCCCAGATAGACTGTGCCAAAAGATCAGTATCCCTTACCTCGGACTCCGGCAAAGAAGTGATATTTGTATCCTCGTCCCCATCAGGGTGTCTTTTTGCTCTGAATAGTACCTAGGACCAAGGGATCGAGCTCGTCCCAGTAGTGTGTGAATACCCGGACGTCTTCCCCGAAGAGTTGCCGGGTATGCCCCCGGACCGTGTCGTGGAGTTCGTTATCGAACTTCCACCTGGAACCGCTCCTGTGTCAAGGCGACCTTACCGGATATCCCCGAAGGAGTTACTAGAAATGAAGAAGCAGCTCCAGGAGCTTGAGGGAAAGGGTTTCATCCGACCTAGCTCATCGCCGTGGGGTTGCCCAGCCATGTTCGTAAAGAAGAAAGATTCAAGTTTAAGGATGGTCGTAGACTATCGTCCGCTGAATGAGCTTACAGTGAAGAACAAATGCCCTCTTCCCAGGATTGATGATCTATTCGATCAGTTGACCGGAGCATGCGTCTTCTCCAAAATCGACCTCAGATTGGGCTATCACCAGATAAAGATCAGATCCGAAGACATCCCGAAGACAGCGGTTTCCTCGGTAGTGTTCGAACAATGGGATAGTTGGTGTTTTGTTCAGCGGTCACTGTGCCACTGTGGGACTCATTTGTTTTGTTTCCGCTGTTGTTAAGTTTCTCCGTACTCGGATATGTTTCCGGTGATAACCGACTGATGTAATATGTCGTCCCATCGTGGACTGTTATTAAGTAAATCGTATTGTAGAGCTTTGTGATGATATCCGAGTTGTTAAATCCAGGCTGCCCCTGCCCAATGCGTGAATGATATGAAGTGTATGGGTATCCCGTGAAGGATCGAGGCCGTACCATTTTCTACTAAGTCGAGCAGGTGTTGGTTGAGTGACCCGCTGGCTGAGATGCAGTGCCGGCCAGGCAGGGTGTGGGCGTTCTACCGGGCTTTTGAGCGACCCACTAGCTTCCGAGCTAGGTTAGGGTGTGGGTAGAATCGCCGGGCTCCTCCGACCTTGCTTGTCGTGGTAGGATTCGGGAACGACTCTGACTCTTCACCGGATTACGGAATCGTATGTGGTTTTGGGAAGATTGGTCGCTTCCGGCCGGCTCGCACGTGGCGGGTGTCGGATCGCTCTACCTTGGTGCGTACGGCGCAGGTACCGTGCCACCGGGCTGACGAGTCCTTCGGTCCTTGGCGACTTCGCATTCCCCTAATCATATGCAATTCCGGGTCCGTGACAATATGTATGTAGACACTTGTGTATTTTGACTTGTGCCGCAGTCCTTCTTCCCTCTCCTCCCGTTGGACGCTAGCACATCTCATCTTCACTTTGGACATGTATAGCTCAACAAGTGTCCTGCACATATCATAAAAGTAAAGTAGTAGCTCTGCCTCTCGATATATGAAGGGTATAAGATAAGTAATTGAATCCACCTGATAATATTTATCAGTGAGGCTTAGCACTTCTTTCCAACATAAAGAGTCATGTTGATAAATACAAATGGGCACTGATGTGCCCGCATCATCCTCCCTTTCTTCAAAACAAACCGTCCTCGATTTGTCGTATGCATGATGAATGCTATTACTCATTGTCTTTCCCGCATCAGTTGCCATACTTGCCATGGTGGTGATGAAGGAGCGCCACTATAGAATCAGCCCAAGAATTGATTACTCCAGCACCTGTTATTGTTAGTAGAAGACAAAGAAACAAATCACAAGTATACGTTCCTACCAACTACTAGAATGTGGGGTGTGGGGTGGAAGAACAATTATGTAGCAAATACCAAGCTCTTACCAGTTCTTATTGTGCTGCAGTGGTTGTCGGCCTTTGGCGGTGTCAAAGATGATCAAAAGATTAATATAGCGATTACCAAGGTACAGTATAGGAAGGTGGAGCTTGGTTGGCTTCAATATGTGTAGCAAGGAAGAGCAAAAATCAATTCAGCAAATGCAAGTTGGATAAGTGCTCAATGTACTAATCAATATTGCTAATCCTAACTTAAATTGGGTACTAAACAATCAATGCCCAAAAGATATAAGTGGAGCTCAAAGAGATCTGATGCAAAAAGCCCTAAAAGAAGAGTAAGAGTTCTGAGATTTTTTTCTTTAATTGGCCTTCTGTGTAGCTTCTTTTTATTTTCTGTATTTTTTCTATATTTTTTGTATTTTTTTAATCTTAGAAACTCACTCAAACAAGCAAAAGGGCAAAGAGATAGAAGAAAGTCTATTGAGATTCCACTGACGATCTAAACAAGACAGTAGTCCTACACGACTTGTAGATGTGATTATGTAGCAGTAGTTAAACAACTCAATGCAACCCAAAAACTAAAGAGGGAATCCTAGGGGGTATATAAAGACAAGAGGTGATCTGTTATATAGGTAGTCTCGGATTGTTTTGGTTGTTGCGGTCTGCTCGTAAGGAATTTGGACATGGGGTTGGATAGGTTCGAAAGACCATAAGATAAGCTTTCCAAATAGTCCAAGATCACCCAAATAGTTTGGATCTTTTGGGACTCTATCTCTAGCTCTTCTTGGACCAAAAGTGACGTGGGAAGGCTCCTTGTACAGCACCAATTCATGTGGGACATGGTCATTGCCACATGAACTTCATTCCCTCCTCCTCTTGAGAGCTTGAACTTGAATCCTCACATGTTCTTGAAGAACTTGACGGGCCTCCTTTCATTCTTTATGGCTTGAGCATCGGATATAGTGGAAGTAGTGGAAGTAGAAGTGGCAGCGGTTGTATCCATGGGGTTCATGTCCTCATCAAGGGTCCGGGATGGTCCAGTTGGAGGCTCCGGGACGGTCTGGTTGGAAGGTCCGGTCGAATGTTCCAGGACGGTCTGGTTGGACGGTCCAGTCAGAGGTTTCGAGACTTCTAAAGGAAATCTCGAACTTCATTTGGACTGTTCGGTTGGAAGGTTCAGGACGGTCCATTTGGTCGGTCCAGTCGAGGGGTTCGGGACTCCTCGAGGAGATTCGGAACTTAATCTGAACTGTTTGGTTTGAATATCCAGGACGACCCAGTTGGAGGGTCCGGGACAGTCCGGTTGGAGAGTTCAGGACTTCTAGAGGAGATCTGAAACTTCATCCAGATGGTTTGGTTGGATGGTCCGGGATGGTCCAGTTGAAGGGTCCGGGACGATCCAGTCGGAGGGTTCGGGTCTTCTAGAGGAGATCTAGAACTTCATCCAGACGGTCTGGTGGGACGGTCTAGTCGGAGGATTCGAGACTTCTATAGGAGATCTAGAACTTCATCCGGACTGTCCGGTTGGTGGATCTGGGACGATCCAGTTGGGCAGTCCTGACAGAGGGTTCCAGACTTCTAGAGGAGATCCGAAACTTCATCCAACAGTCTGGTTGGAAGGTTCAGGATGATCCGGTTGGAGGGTCAGGGACAGTCCGGTTGGACGGTCCGGTCGGAGGGTTCGGTACTTCTAGAGGAGATGCGGACCGTCATCCGGACAGTCTAGTTGGAGGTTTCGAGATGGTCCGGTTGGATGGTCCAGTTGGAGGTTTCGGGACTTCTAGAGGAGATCTCGAACTTCATCCGGACTGTTCAATCGGATGGTCCAAGATGGTCCAGTTGGAGTGTCCGGGATTGCCCGATTGGACAGTCCTGTCGAAGGGTTCGGGACTTCTTGAGGAGATCCGGACCGTCATCTGGACGGTCCGGTTGGAGGGTACGAGACAGTCCGGTTGGATGGTCCGGTCGAAGAGTTCAGGATTGCTAGACGCGATCTGAAACTTCATCCAGACAGTCGGTTGGAAGGTCTAGGACGGTCCGGTTGGAGGGTTTGGGACTTCTAGAGGACATCCGGAACTTCATCGGGACTGTCCAGTTCGAAGGTTCAGGATGGTCCGGTTGCAGAGGCCGGGACTATCTGGTTGGATGGTCCGATCGGAGGGTTCGAGACTTCTAGAGGAGATCTGGAACTTCATCCGGATGGTTCGGTTGTAAGGTCTAGGCCTATCCAATTGGAGGGTCCGGGATGGTCCAGTTGGACTGTCCAGTCGGAGAGTTCAGGACTTCTAGAGGAGAACCGGAACTTCATCCAAACGGTACCATTGGAGGGTCTGGGTGGGTCCAGTTGGACGGTCCAGTCAGAGGGTTCAGGACTTGTAGAGGAGATCTGGAACTTCATTCGGATGGTCCGGTTGGAGGTCCAGGACGATCCAGTTGGACGGTCCGATCAGAGGGTTCGAGACTTCTAGAAGCGATCTGGAACTTCATTGGGACTGTGCGGTTGGTCGGTCCAGTCGGAGGGTTCGGGACTTCTAGAGGTTATCCGAAACTTCATCAAGACTATGTTGTTGGTTGGTCCGGTCAGAGGGTTCGGGACTTCTAGAGGCGATCCAAAACATCATACGGACGATCGGTTGGAATGTCCAGGAAGGTCCGGTCGAAGGGTCCAGGACAATCCGGTTGGACGGTTTGGTCAGAGGGTTCGGGACTTCTAGCGGAGATCCGGAACTTCATCCGAACAGTCTGGTTCAAAGATCTGGGACGGTCCGGTTGGAGGGTCCGAGACTATCCGGTTGGAGAGTTTGAGACTTCTAGAGGAGATTCGGAACTTCATCAGATGGTTTGGTTGGAAGGTCCAGGAAGGTAGAGTTGAAGAGACCAGGACGGTCCGGTCGAAGGGTTCTGGTGTTCTAGAGGAGATTCAGAATTTCATCCGGAGATCCGGAACTTCATCCGAACAGTCTAGTTGGACGGTATAGTCGGAGGATTCGGGACTTCTAGAGGCAATCCAGAACTTCATCGGGACTATGCGGTTGGTCAGTCCGATCCAAAACTTTATCTAGATGGTCGGTTGGAATGTCTAGGAAGGTCCGGTTTGAGGGTCCGGGACGGTCTGGTTGGACGGTCCGATCGGAGGGTTCGAGACTTCTAGAGGAGATCTGGAACTTGATCCGGACGGTTCGGTTGGAAGGTCTCCAGTTGGAGGTTCCAGGAAAGTCCGGTTGGACGGTCCAGTCGGAAGGTTCGGGACTTCTAGACAAGATCCAGAACTTCATCCGAATGGTCAAGTTGGAGGGTCCAGGACGGTCCGTTTGGATGGACCAGTCGGAGGATTCGGGACTTCTAGAGGAGATCCGGAACTCGATCCGGACGGTTCGGTTGGAAGGTCCGAGACGGTCCAGTTGGAGGATCTAGGAAGGTCCAGTTAGACCGTCTGGTTGGAGGGTTCGGGACTTCTAGACAAGATCCGAAACATCATCCGAACGTTTAGGTTGGAGTATCTGGGACGGTTCAGTTGGACGGTCCAGTCGGAGGGTTCGGGACTTCTCGAGGCAATTTGGAACTTCATCCAGACGGTCCGGTTGGAAGGTCCGAGACGGTTCGATCGGAGGGTTCGGGACTTATAGAGGAGATCTGGACCTTCATCCGGATTATCCAAAGGGTTCGAGACGGTCCGGTTGGACGGTCCGGTCGGAGGCTTGGGACTTCTAGAGGCCATCTGGAGCTTCATCCGGACGGTCAGTTGGAAGGTCCTGGACGGTCCGGTCAGTGGGTTCAGGACTGCTAGAGGAGATCTGGAACTTCATTCGGACTGTCCGATTGGATGGTCGAGGATTGTCAGGTTGAAGGGTTCGGGATTGTCTGGTTGGACGGTCAGGTTGGAGGGTTCGGGACATCTTGAGGAGATCCGGAACTTCATCCGGACGGTTCGGTTGGAAGGTCCGGGACGGTCCGGTTGAACAGGCCGGGACTGTCCAGTTGGACGGTCGGGTCGTAGGGTTCGGGACTTCTAGAGAAGATCCGGAACTTCATCTGGCCGTAAGGTTGGAAGGTCTGGGACGGTCCGATTGGATGGTCCGGGATAGTCCAGTTGGACAATCTAGTCGGAGGGTTCGGGACTGTCCGGTTTGATGGTCCGGTCGAAGGGTTCGGGATTTCTAGACGCGATCCGAAACTTCATCCGGATTCGGTTGGAAGGTACGGGATGGTCTGGTTGGACGGTCCGTTCGGAGGGTTCGGGATTTCTAGAGGAGAACTGGACCTTCATCCGGACGATCCAATTAGAGGGTCCGGGACGGTTCGGTTGGATGGTTCAGGATGGTCCGATTGGAAGGTTGGGATGGCCCAGTCGGAGGGTTCGAGACTTCTAGAGGAGATCCGGAACATCATCCTGAGTTGGGGTGGCCTGATCTTCTCGGCGAGGAACCATGGATAGATTGTATGAATAGATGATCTCACTAGCTGAACACCCGCGCCAATGCACGAACCCTCAACTCTTCAGAAATCGCCCAAACACACCGGTTGATGATTGTCGCAAGACCACGAGGAACGATCGCCAAGTCCTCAATTCCCAATGGAATGACGGCTTGACCTTGAATTGCAGAACAAACTTGATCTCCTAATTCTCTCTCAGCTATCCTCGCATGAACACTAGTTTGAAAGAACAAGCAATAGCTATGTTTCAATTCTTATGCATAAAGTGGTCTGACACTAAAAGCCACGAAGTACAGGAGTATAGAAAGACTCTAGGACATCCACCCTAGTGGTAGTGTCAAAATCCAACCTAACTCTAACTTCCCTAAGTTATAGGACTCTATTTCGAATAGAACAAATACAACCTCCGAATTGTTTTGACAATTGCAGACAGACCAAAAGGAATCTGTGGATGGGTGTATACCCATCGGAAAGTACTCGGAGTTAGTTTTCCAATAAATACTTATTGGCTTAATTCGGACCTCCTGGCTATCCAAGCCGAATCCGAACCGTGTCCAACCCTTTCCATCTTCTATTTCCTTGCCTTTTTCACCCAAAATCCGAGTGGAGTCATCTCAGGAAGTTTTTGGGAACATTTGGATGGTCATGTAGGAGTTGGATCCCACCAATACTTGACGCACAAGTCCCGGACTCTTCGAGCATAGCATTTTAGTTTCGTTATTTGAACTAACTTGTGCAGCCTTCACTTTTAAGGTCACAACTTTCTCTAGAGAGCTCCAAATCATGCACCGTTTGATTCGTTGGAAAGTAGACTCGATCTCTTGTTGTTCTTTCTCCTCAAGTGTCACATTGTCCTCCCTCACCTCCCGCTGAAACTCCACACGTTCTTGAATCAGCGAAAACTTGTGAACTCTTGAGCTGAAAACCTGAGTATCATTAAGCAATTAGGTAGTATAAAGCTCTCATCAATAACATTAGTATGTGCATTAAGGAGTGAATTCACTTGTTCATTAAGTATTAGCTCTAGTTATTGGACCTTGTGGCAGCTCTATGTGTATCTCCTTATTGGCATGTTCATCAGCAGCTGGTGAACATGATGGTGAGCTAGGGATGCCCTCATCATCCTCCCCCTCTTGAAAAGGCATCGCCCTCGACGCTTTAACGTCATCACCGAAGAATGGTAATAAGTCGGCAACATTGAAGGTAGAGCTCACGCTGTAATCATCACCAGGCAGCTGGGTATGCATTGTTATTATTTTTTTGAGTACTTTGAATGGTCCGTCATCTCTGGGCATTAATTTTGACTTGCGCCGAGCTGGGAAATGATCCTTGCAGTAATGCACCCACACAAGGTCGACGGGCTCAAAGTTCAGCTTCTTTCTCTTCTTGTTCGCCCTTGCGGCAAACATCTTCGCTTTGCGCTCAATTTCTTCATTCACCTTGATGTGCATTTTCTTGACATAATCAGCTCTCTTAGATGCCTCCATATGAGCACGGTGTTGAGTTGTAAGGGGCAACAAATCCAATGCCGTAATAGGTTTGAAACCATACACCACCTCAAATGGGCACATCTGTGTAGTCGAATGGACGGCCCTGTTGTAGGCGAACTCAACATGTGGCAACTAGTCCTCCCATTCGTTGATGTTCTTCTTAATCATGGTTCTCAACAGCATAGAGAGGGTGCAGTTCACCACCTCCGTTTGACCATCGGTTTGAGGGTGACAAGTCATGCTAAATAACAACTTGGTCCCCAATTTTCCCCACAATGTCTTCCAAAAATTAACTTATGAACTTGACATCACGATCTAAAATGATAGTCGTAGGTACACCATGCAACTGCACAACCTCCCTGAAAAGCAAGTCAGCAACATGCAACGCATCGTTGCTCTTGTGGCACGGTATAAAGTTTGGCATTTTTGAAAATAGATCCACAACAACAAATATAAAATCTCTCCCCCTCTTAGTCCTAGGCAAGCCTAAAACAAAGTCCATACTAATATCCTCCCATGGTGCATTAGGAACAGGAAGAGGAGTGATACGGTGGCTCCCGATCTTCACGATTTGGACTAGGGTAACTAGAAGGGCCTAGATGAAATCTCAAACCAACAACAAAACCCCAACGGGTTAGCCTTTGGAACTAGGACTCAAATCAACTCCTCCTCTCAATGAATGCCTCGATTACCATCCGGGGGCACGCGCCGGTCCTTACAATCCAAGGAAGATTACAAGGTCTAAGATGGAACCCTAATCTAGAGGGATGAAACCCCAGATTAGGAGCAAAACTCACTATTAGTCTTAACAACAAGTCTAACCCTAATTAGCGTTTGGGTACGGGTATTTATAGTCTAACCCCGACTCCCTTGGATACATGGGCCGCAGCCCGTTTTACCGCTCGCAGGCAGAATCCGGAGGGTCCGGATGGAGGCCGGAGGGTCCGGGTGGCCGGATGGTCCGGGCTGGTGTCCGGGTTTTCCAGAAGCGATCCGGACACTCATCTGGAGTGTCCGGGTGGAGGTCCGGGCCTGTCCAGAGAACATCCGGACACTCAGCCGAAGCGTCCGGGTTGAGATCTGGCATTTCCAGAGAGGATCCGGATACTCACCCGGAGGGTCCGGGTTGAGGTCCGGCTCTGACCCGGAGGGTCCGGGCCTCAGCCGGACAGTCCGAGTCTTCACTTCTAGTGCACATCTGGCGGTTCCGAAGCAGCAGTCCGGCTGGGGTTCGGCTTGGAGCTTGGGGACTTGATGCTTGGCGTTTCCTCCTCAGTCATGTTGCTCGTCAGTTGATTCTTCCATTTGGTTGCTCCTTCATACCTTAGCAAGCAAAGAATCAAAGCATTAGGTAGCATACCATTCATACTCAAATCAAGTCGGGATGTATCAAGGAATAGAGTCAACTCATGTTGTATAGCCTTGGCTCGGGCCCTCGTCATCGATTCAATAGGGTTTGAAGGTGGACTTGGACTCTTGTCATCCTTGATGAAGGTGATGTCCGCATCAGTCCTCCCTTCTTGAAAAGGAGTCGACCTCGACTCCAACTCGTTGTAGCCATGGAAGGGTGAAAGATCCGCGATGTTAAAGGTGTTGCTCACCGAGTACTTGTCCGGTGGAAGGTCAATCTTGTAGGCGTTATCGCCGATGCGTTGAAGTACTTGGAAAGGTCCATCTCCGCATGGCATAAGCTTGGATTTACGTTCTTCAGGAAATCGCTCTTTGCGGAGGTGAACCCACACAAGATCACCGGGGTCAAATACCATCCTCTTCTTAGTCTTGTTGACCTTGTTGGCGTGATGAAGGACTTGTTGCTCAATTGTGGCCCTTGTCGTCTCATGGAGCCTCTTGATGAAAACAGCTCGCTTGGAGGCATCCATATTGACACGTTCATGTAGCGGTAGTGGCAGAAGATCGAGTGGTGTAGAGGGGTTGAAACCATACATCACCTCGAATGGACTCATGCTTGTGGTAGAATGTACCGCGCGGTTGTAGGCGAACTCCACATGGGGAATGCATTCCTCCCACTCTCGCAAGTTCTTCTTGATCATGACCCGAAGGAGTGTGGAGAGGGTGCAATTGACGACCTCGGTTTGCCCATCCGTTTGTGGGTGGCAAGTTGTGGAGAAAAGAAGCTTGACGCCCAACTTGGCCCACAACGTCTTCCAAAAGTAACTTAGGAACTTGACGTCACGGTCGGAGACTATGGTCTTGGGAACGCCGTGAAGCCTCACAATTTCCCTAAAAAACAACATAGCAACATGTGAAGCATCGTCGATCTTGTGGCATGGAATGAAATGAGCCATTTTGTAGAATCTATCCACAACCACAAATATGGAATCCCTCCCCGTTTTGGTCCTAGCAATCCTAAGACAAAGTCCATGCTAATATCCTCCCAAGGTGCCACTAGGAATGGAAAGTGGAGTATAAAGACCGTGAGGGTTTAATTTCGACTTAGCTTTGTGGCATGTGATGCATCATTGGACGAATCTCTCCACATCTCTTTGCATTTTCGCCCAATAATAGTGGTTGGACAGCATCATGTAAGTCTTGTCCCGCCCAAAATGTCCCATCAAGCCGTCCCCGTGGGATTCCTGCAAAAAGTAGCAAATGCACGGACGACTTGGGGATGCAAAGTTTGTTAGCTCGAAAGAGAAAGCCCTCATGCACATGATATTTGTCCCAACCCTTCCCTTCTCTACACTTAGTGAAAGGGAAAGCAAATTCAGGGTCATTGGCATATAAATCTTTCAAGCATTCTAAACCCAAAACCTTAACTTCGAGTTGATTCAAAAGGGTCATTTTGCGGGAAAGAGTGTCCACCACAACATTTTCTTTACCCTTTTTGTATTTGACTACATAGGGAAAGGTTTCAATAAATTCAACCCATTTTGCATGTCTTCGGTTCAATTTAGCTTGGCCCTTAAGATACTTCAAAGATTCATGATCGGAATGAGTAACAAATTCTTTTGGCCATAGATAGTGTTGCCATACTTCTAAAACACGAACCAAAGCATACAATTCTTTATCATAAACCGGATAATTGAGTTGAGCTCCATTCAATTTTTCACTAAAATAAGCGACCGGTTTACCTTCTTGCATGAGCACACCCCCTATACCGATCCCACTAGCATCACATTCAACTTCAAAGGTTTTAGTGAAATCCGGTAACACAAGCATAGGTGCCTCAGTTAAGCGTTTCTTAAGTTCTTGAAAAGAGTTTTCTTGAGATTGCCCCCACACAAAAGGAATGTTTTTCCTAGTCAACTCATTCAAAGGGGAAGTAGTAGCACTAAAGTCTTTGACAAAACGGCGTAAAAACTTGCTAGGCCATGGAAGCTACGCACTTGACTCACGTTGATAGGGGTAGGCCAATTTTTAATTGCTTCAATTTTGGACTCATCTACCTCTATGCCATGAGTTGAAATAACAAAGCCTAGAAACACAAGTTTCTCCGTACAAAAAGTGCATTTCTCAAGATTAGCAAACAAGCATTCATTCCTAAGCACTAGTAGAACTTGTTTAATGTGGCCAACATGATTATGCAAAGTTCTACTATATATGAGAATGTCATCAAAGTAGACTACCACAAATTTACCAATGAATTGGCATAAAACATGATTCATTAAGCGCATGAAAGTACTGGGAGCATTGGATAAACCAAAAGGCATGACAAGCCACTCATACAAACCAAACTTAGTTTTGAAAGCAGTTTTCCACTCATCTCCTTCACTCATCCTTATTTGGTGATAGCCACTCTTCAAATCAATTTTAGAGAAAATGGTTGCGCCACTAAGCTCATCAAGCATGTAATCTAAACGAGGAATGGGATGGCGATAACGCACGGTGATATTATTGATAGCTCGGCAATCAACACACATGTGCCAAGATCCATCCTTTTTAGGGACAAGAATAACAGGGAACGGCGCAAGGACTTAAGCTTTTGCGAACATACCCCTTGTCAAGTAGCTCCTGTACTTGACGTTGAATTTCCTTGGCCTCCTCGGGGTTGGCGCGGTAAGGTGGCCGGTTGGGAAGAGGTGCTCCCGAAATGAGGTCGATGCGATGCTCGATGCCTCGAATGGGTGGAAGCCCCACCGGGATCTCATCGGGGAAGACATCCTCGAACTCCTGTAATACACGAGACATAGTAAGAGGAAGTGGGGGTGAATCATTAGTCAAAGCAACTACATCTTTGTACACAAGTATAAAGTGTAGCGCAGGTGGGTTGTTCCTCACTCCTCTCATCTCGGATTTGGTGGCTAACATCACTAAGCCTCCACTCTCTTCCTTGCTCTTTTCTCTCATTTTGGGCTTGTGGCTCTCGCTCACCGGTTTGTGGAATTCACTCAAGGTGGTGTTCTCTCGCTCACTTCTCTTTTTTCTTCTTGAAGCCTTGCCAACTTTTGAGCATTGTCGGCGATGATTTGGCTTGGCGTCATGGGACGAAGCACATACTCCTTATGGTGCCACCGAAAGATGTACTCATTGGTGTGGCCGTCGTGGCGTGCCGCTCGGTCGTACTGCCATGGGCAGCCCAACAGAAGGTGGCACACTGTCATGGGTACCACATCACACTCCACCGTGTCCTGATAGGCTCCAATCTTGAAGGAGACTTGTACCATGTGTTGTATCTTGATGGTGCCGCTGTCACTCAACCACTGCACATGGTAGGGACGTGGGTGCTTCTTATACTTCAGGTTGAGTTTGGAACACAGCTCTTGACTTGCCAAATTGTGACAACTCCCTCCATCGATTATGACTTTGATGGTTTTGCCGTCGATTGCGGCCTTGGTTTGGAAGAGGTTGCACCGCTGTTCAGGTTCATCTTGAAGTTGGACAGTGAGGATCTTCTTGGTGACGACGAGGGATGGACCCGACTCGGTCTCGCAATAGATTCGCTCTTGTCCATCTTCATATTCTCCTTCTTGCTCAAGCCTGACTACCTCATGGATGGCATCAATTTTGCCTTCGCTTGCAGACTCATACTCTCCTTCTTCGGTGATCAACATAACACGTGCATTGGGGCACTCTCTTTGCATGTGGCCACGCCCTTGGCACTTGAAGCATACGATGTCACGGGTCTTGCCCGTGGAAGCCATTGAGGAAACATTGCTTTGAGCAGGTGCATCCTTTGAAGATGAGGTGGCAGGACGGCTTGTGTTTGACCATTGGCGCACGCTTGTACTTCTACTTCCCACTTGACCTTCTGTCTTAGTTGTTGTTGATCTTGGAGCAAACTTGGCACTCGGAGTGGGTCGAGGAGCAACCGCCGGGGCACGTGAAGCATAAGGAGTGGGACGTGTGGTATATGTTGAGGACTTGGAGTAGCGAGCATCCTCTTGCACCTGGCGCTCGGCCTTGATAGCTTGATGCATTAACTCCACAACTATGTTGTAGGGTTGATAGTCGGCGATGCACTTTATTGGGTGGTTCAATCCGGCCAGGAAATGGGCCATAGTCTGCTCTTTAGTCTCTTGGATATTAGCTCGGATCAAAGCAGTTTCCATTTCCTTGGAAGTATTCTTCAACTGTCCGACTGCCTTGCTTGAGGTCTTGAAGTTTCTTGAAAAGGTCTCGCTTGTAGTACTTGGGTACAAAATGGGCCCGCATTTCTCTCTTCATCTCTGTCCAAGACATGACTGGTGACTCTCCATTGTCATCTCGTTGATTCTGCACTTGTTCCCACCAAATAAGTGCATATCCATCGAACTCAAGTGAGGCCATGGCAACCTTCTTCTCTTCAGAGTAATTGTGCATCCGAAAAAACCTTGTTCACCTTGAGCTCCCATGTAAGGTACTCTTCGGGATCCATGGCGTCTCCGGAGAACTTAGGCATTCTGAACTTGAGTTTGCCAAACTTTTCCTCCCCATCTCCTTGTTGACCCCTCTGCCGGTGTTTTGTACCCTCATCATGATAATTCCGCCTTCTGAACCCTGGGTCTCTATCCGGGCGTCTTTGATGTTTCTGCTCACTAGGTTGATGAATGCTTGAACCTCCTTCTGATGCAGTTCCCTCATTCTCATCATGCCCTTGGTGGTTTCTTGATCGACCCTGATTGTGTGGTCCATGAGTTGGAACTCAACCTCTTGATAAAGAAAGAGGTGCTCGGTGTCTAGCTGTTCTTCGAGCCTGAGCACGCCATGCTGCCATCTCGGCATCAGTCTCATCAAGAGGATCCTCTTCATCAATTTCTGCTTCTGGAATTTGCCCCTAAAGTGCTTGAACAACTTCTTGCACAATGCTTGTCTTCATAGATTCCATTTATCGGGTCATGTCGTGCCTCAAATTGTCCACAGTGTCATGGAGGCTCTGTTGGAGGGCCAAATGTTGCCCTTGAGTCACACAATCTTCATTACCACTCGCTCCGTGTGATCCTTCCCTAGACATGGTTAGCAAACACAAATATGGATGGACTATGTGGAAATTAGACCTCTCACCTCACTCACCACCGAAGTCCTTGCCTCCTTGGATAGAAAGATCGATGGGCCGTGGATGGTAAAGGTGACCCTCAAGAGTAGGTTGAAGGAGTTCCAAGTTCCAAGGCACTAACTCAACAAAGCTTTTAGTGGATCTCAGAAGGATTAGCACAATACACTAAGCAAATGGAATAATGAGATTTTGCAAAGGTTAGTAATAATCCATAATAGAAGCAAAGCAATAAGAGTTGATCTCAATGGATATAAGCGAAGCACAAGACAACTCACACTCAAGGATAATGTGATTTGTGCAACCAAAGGAATGAGCTTGCACAAGATTTGTCTAATAAAGTCTAAAAACTCATGTTGCACAAATAATAGGAAAGACGCTAGCTCGATTGCAAAGTGTAGGGTGAAAGATTTGCACACTCGGCTACTACTCTAGGGTTCTCTTCCAAGCTCTGCGCTTTCCTACAAGATGGTCATGGCACTAGCTCTTTTTTTTGACTCTTTTCTTTTGATCTTACTTTTCTTCCTCTTTTTCTTTGTGCCAAGACCTTAGAAGACTAACGATTTTCAAATTGCTTGGGACAGGGTATTCTAAGCAGCATGAGTGTACAAGACCCTAGCAATCATCAAGAGCTAGTCTTCATAGGTTCAAAGTGTTCGCAATTGGAAGATGTTGGCTCACAAAGAAAATACAAGGAAGATGGACTTGTCCAAGATTATACCTTGCTTGGGGAGGTTGGTGTCGATGATGGTGACCTAGAGCTTGTCACTAGCTTTCCAACGACCCCAAGATCTCCCAAAACGGACACCGGGTGTGGAAGATATGCCCCAATTAGTGCAACTGCTGCGCCCTGTTTTTGCCCTATCCGGACTGTCTAGGTTAAATCCGGAGGGTCCGGTCGCCCGGACTGTCCGGCTGGAATCCGGAGGGTCCGGCCGAGGAACAGAGGAGCAGATCTGGGGTTTTGGGTGGACAGAAAACCACCAAATCGAAGGGGCAAACGATGAAATCGGCCAAAGCAACGCAAAAGGAAGGTTAGATCAACAAGTATAGCAAAGATCTAATGGATCAAAACCAACCAAAACTCACCCAAACCTCCAAATTGCATCTAAAACTCAAATCGGGTTCTTTTTGTGGGGTTTTCAAAATAGGTAAGAAAAACCAAAACAAAAGGCAAGCAATTTGAAAGGGGATACAAATCCAAATCGTGGAAACCTAGAGCTCTGGTACCAAGTTGATACGGTGGCCCCCGATCTTCACGATTTGGACTAGGGTAACTAGAAGGGCCTAGATGAAATCCCAAACCAACAACAAAACCCCAACGGGTTAGCCTTTGGAACTAGGACTCAAATCAACTCCTCCTCTCAATGAATGCCTCGATTACCATCCGGGGGCACGCGCGGTCCTTACAATCCAAGGAAGATTACAAGGTCTAAGATGGAACCCTAATCTAGAGGGATGAAACCCAGATTAGGAGCAAAACTCACTATTAGTCTTAACAACAAGTCTAACCCTAATTAGCGTTTGGGTACGGGTATTTATAGTCTAACCCCGACTCCCTTGGATACATGGGCCACAGCCCGTTTTACTGCTCACAGGCAGAATCCGGAGGGTCCCGATGGAGGCCGGAGGGTCCGGGTGGCCGGATGGTCCGGGCTGGTGTCTGGGTTTTCCAGAAGCGATCCGGACACTCATCCGGAGTGTCCGGGTGGAGGTCCGGGCCTGTCCAGAGAAGATCCGGATACTCAGCCGGAGCGTCCGAGTTGAGATCCGGCATTTCCAGAGAGGATCCGGATAATCACCCAGAGGGTCCGGGATGAGGTTCGGCTCTGACCCGGAGGGTCCGGGCCTCAGCCGGACAGTCCAGGTCTTCACTTCTAGTGCACATCCGGGGGTTCCGAAGCAGCAGTCCGGCTGGGGTTCGGCTTGGAGCTTGGGGACTTGATGCTTGGCGTTTCCTCCTCGGTCCCGTTGCTCGTCAGTTGATTCTTCCATTTGGTTGCTCCTTCATACCTTAGCAAGCAAAGAATCAAAGCATTAGGTAGCATACCATTCATACTCAAATCAAGTGGGGATGTATCAAGGAATAGAGTCACCTCATGTTGTATAGCCTTGGCTCGGGCTCTCGTCATCGGTCCAATAGGGTTTGAAGGTGGACTTGGGCTCTTGTCATCCTTGAAGGTGATGTCCGCATCAAGGAGTATACAAACCATGCGGATTCAATTTCTCTTCGCCTTGTGGCAAGTAATGCACTCCTGCACGTACCGTTCCACATCATGCCTCATCCTTGGCCAATAGAAGTGATTGCTCCACATAGATAATGTCCTATCACGTCCAAAGTGTCCCATCAGTCCACCGGCATATGATTCCTGCAACAAGAGCAAACGCACGAATGATGCTGGAACACATAATTTGTTAGCGCGAAACAAAAATCTATCATGTAAGTGATATTTTTCCCAGCCTTTGCCTTTGTCGCAATGTGCATTGGAACAACAAAATCATGGTCATTAGGATATAAATCACGCAAACTCTCTAAACCAAGAACTTGTACATCTAAATGATTTATTAGCACACTTTTCCTAGAAAGAGCATCAGCTACCACATTTTCTTTTCCTTTTATATATTTCACAATGTAAGGAAATGATTCAAAGAATTCAACCCACTTAGCATGATGACAGTTTAGTTTAGACTGACCTTGCAAATATTTTAAAGCCTCATGATCAGAATGTATAATAAACTCCTTGGGCCATAAATAATGCTGCCAAACTTCTAACACTCGCACTAACGCTTAAAGCTCCCTATCATAGACCGGATAATTCAATTGTGCACCTTTTAGTTTCTCGCTGAAGTAAGCTACTGGTCTACCCTCTTGCATCAAAACACCACCAATACCAATTCCACTAGCATCACATTCAATTTCAAAAAAATTAGTGAAATCAGGTAAAACAAGCAATGGTGCTTCAATCAAATGTTTCGCTAATTCAGCAAAAGCATGTTCTTGCGCTATCCCCCAAGTAAAGTCAACACCCTTTTAAAATCCTTAACAAATGGCCAATAAAAACCAGCGAGTCCATGAAAGCTTCGTACTTGACTAACATTCACAGGAGAAGGCCAATTCTTAATCACTTCAATTTTAGACTCATCTACCTCAACGCCTTGTGCTGAAATCACATATCCAAGAAATATCACACGAGGTTTGCAAAAAGTGCACTTTTCTAGGTTACCAACTAGTTTAGCATCACATAGAACTTCTAGCACTTGACGAATATGATCAATATGTTCAATTTCAGTACGGCTATAAATCAGAATATCATCAAAATACACAACCACAAATTTACCAATGAAACGCCTTAAAACATGATTCATCAAATGCATGAATGTACTACGTGCATTAGTCAAACCAAATGGCATTACTAGCCACTCATACAAACCAAATTTGTTTTAAAGGCTGTTTTCCACTCATCTCCTTCTTTCATCCTAATTTGATGGTAGCCACTACGCAAGTCAATTTTAGAGAATATAATAGCACCACTCAATTCATCGAGCATATCATCTAAGCGAGGAATGGGATGACGATACCGAATAGTGATATTATTAATTGCTCTACAGTCTACGCACATGCGCCAAGTACTATCTTTCTTAGGAACTAAAATAACAGGAACAGTACAAGGGCTTAGGCTTTCACGTATGTACCCCTTGGAGAGAAGCTCTTGGACTTGTTTATGAATTTCTTTTTTTCCTCAGGATTGGTGCGGTATGGTGGTCGGTTTGGTAGCGTCGCGCCCGGAATCAAATCAATTTGATGCTCTATCCTGCGGATCGGTGGCAAACCAGTAGTATCTCCTCCAGAAACACGTTGCTGAACTCCTGTAAAACACAAGCAACACCACTAGGAAGAGAAGCCAAGTCATCAGTCGAAAGCAAGGCATCTTTGTACAGAAGTACAAAGTGCACCAAATTGGGATCCTCGCTGAGTTCTCTCATCTCTGATTTGGTGGCTATCATTACTAAATTCTTTTCTCCCTCACTTTTCTTTTTATCGCTCAGATTTGGCTTGTGGCGGTCATCCACCGAAAGTGGAGTCTTCTATTGTTCTCTCACTCTCTCTCACTTTCAGTATGCACCTCAACTTTCTGCATGGAGAGTTCACAATTTGTTGTGGTCTAATAGGCTTAAAGATGATCTCCTTATTGTTCCATCTAAAGGTGTAGTGATTGGTACGTCCATCATGAATAGCGGAACGGTCGTATTGCCATGGCTGTCCTAAGAGCAGGTGGCATACTATCATGGGCACAATATCAAAATCCACAGTGTCAGTGTACTGCCCAATAGCAAATATCACATGAACCATATAGTTCACCTTCACTTCCTCTTTGTTGCTCAACCATTGGACATGATATGGACGTGGGTGCGGCAAATATTTCAAACCCAACTTATGGCACATGTCCTTGCTGGCCAAATTGTGACAACTCCTGCCATCAATAATCACTTTGCACACCTTGCCATTAGCAAGCTTGGCCCAAGTCTGAAACAAATTGCACCGCTGTTCTTGGAACTACGAAGGTGTCACACTAAGAACTATTGGTGTACATACAATGGAGTATTGCTCAGCACTAGGAAACTCAGGCTCGCACTCATATTGCGCAATCTCATCAATGTGAACTGGCTCGGCAGCAAGCAACTCGTCATCACTAGTAGAAACATACCCATCATCTGTAATAAGCATGACCTTTGTATTCAGGCAATCCTTTTGAAAATGGCCAACTCCTTTGCATTTGTGACAAGTCATATCACGTGAACGTCCCGTTGACCCCATAGAAGAGGCTGCGCTAGCAGCGGGTGTCGTTGGTCGGCGAGCCGGTGGTGGTGTACCCTCCAGCTTCTTACTTGCTGAATTGCGCGTTGCTAAATTGCTCCCGGAGATGGTACTCTTGCTTGGCTGATTGTATTGTACGGCTGCCCCATGCTTGTAGAAAAATGGGAGCAGGCAGCAAACCATGCGTCTTCAATAACTTGGCGCTCAGCTTCATGTGCTTGGTGCAGCAACTCGATCATATCATTGTACGGATGGTGATTGATGCGCTTGACTGCATGATTCATACCAGCTAGAAATCTTGCCATTGTTTGTTCTTCACTCTCGCGGACATTAGCATGGATCATGATAATCTCCATCTCCTTATGATATTCATCAATTGACTTCAAACCTTGTCGCAGCCCAGTCAACTTTTCAAAGAGTGAACGCTTGTAGTGGCGAGGTACAAAACGGGCATGCAAGTGTAGCCTCATCTGTTCCCAAGTGATAACGGGTAACTCATGGCGCACCATACGCTTGCGAACAGACTGATCCCACCAATGTGTAGCATACTCATCCAAACCGTTGGATGCAAGTAACATTTTTTTCTCATTGGAGTAGTTGTTCATCCAAAAGAGCTTATCAACCTTTAGTTTCCACATGAGGTATTCTTCCACGTCAATACCACCTGAAAACACAAGAATAGAAATTTTGGGCTTAGCGACAAAATCCTCGTCATCATCTTGTCGATGACGATGCCCGTTGTTGTAATCGTGGTGATGAGGCTGGTGGTTGTTGTCATCATCATTTAACTCATCGTGCCGAAAAATTCAGCCTCATCAGCTCAGCTATCCGCACCAACGAAAGTATCAACATGGGCGCCCAACTAAATGCCCCCTCCTTAAACACCATGGCCATGACCGAGGGCAGCTGTGTGTGCCATGGCTGGCACTGGGACATGATGAGGACATGGCCCCCATGGATATATCCACTGTCACATCTACTTTCACTACTTCAACTACATCCGCTGCTCGAGCTATAAAGAACAAACGGTGGTTCGTCAAGATCGTCAAGAACAAGCGAGGATTCAAGTTCAAGCTCTTAGGAGGAGGAAGGAATAAAGTTTATGTGTCAATGAAGATGTCCACACATGAATTGGTGCTGTACAAGGAGTCTTCCCACGTCACTTTTGGTCAAAGAAGTGCTAGAGATAGAGTCCCACAAGATCTGGACTTTGATTCAGATTGCTGAGAGAACCTGACTTAAAACGTCTTTATCTTGAGCATATGGACTCCGATTTGGGTGATCTTGGACTCTCTAGAAAGCTAGTCTCGTGCTCTTTCCAACCTGTCCAACCCAATCTCTAAATTCCTTACGAGCAGACCGCAACTGCCAAAACAATTCGAGACTATCTCTGAAACAGATCACATCTTCTCCTTATATACCCCCTAGGTTTCTCCCTTTAGTTTTTGGGTTTCATTGAGTTGTTTAGCTACTACTACATTATCGCATCTACAAATCGTGTAGGACTACCGCCTTATTTAGATCTCCAGTGGAATCCCAATATAATTTCTTCTATCTCTTGTGCCAATTTAATACTCGCAATTTCAGATTACAATTTATCATAGTTCTTGCTGGTTCTTCGGTTGCTTGCAGGAACTCGAACTTCGTTGTTCATGTTGATCATGCTACAGCAAGGTTAAACCATCAGACGTTGGTTTAGCGATTGCTGAGGCGTACCGTCACGTATGGTATAGTCAGATCGTTAAGATCAAACTCCACCAAACCGTTAGCTACCTTCGTCTCACCGAAAGATCGGGCCACCGTCTCATCAAGTGGTATCAGAGCTCAAGTTGCTCAGTGAGAAATTTACCATTTTCATAGTTAGATCTATTTTTACCTATTGTCCAGAAAAGGCCGTCACAAAAATAGTAGATTGGTCTCCCTATTGTCCAAACCACTTCGACCCATTGCATCTTTCTTTTCAGTAATTTTACATTGTTGAATTCGTGGTTGCATCATCGTGTCAAGTTGTTGGTCATAGTTGTAGACCATGTCTAGTTCATCTTGTGATTGCCACTATTGTGTTGCCGCTGCCACCATCATTATTCCGCAGCCACCATCATCTTGCCGCTGCATCCATCCTCCATAGCAACATCAATCCGCTGCCACGCTGCAAAACTTGCTGCTGCGCCTAACTTTGCTGCCACGGCTAGGAAAGCTACAAGCCCTAGCTGAGAGGAATACAATCTTGCTCTCCTCACATCTTTGCTCAACCATGACCAGTTTGGATTAGAGGAGAATTCAGAAAGAAAGAAAATCAGAAAGAAAGGAAAGGACGTGTTTGTTTGGCGTTCAAGTCAGGTTCCTTAACTCTGCCTACTTGGTTCAGATCCCATCCAACACCCTTGGGCAAGCCTTGACCAACCACAGGGGATCCCCCACGTCCTTAAAAAGCCTCCTGGACGTCCCCTTCTCCTTGTTTTTGGATAGGGGCACCAAATTTAATTTGGATTCAAATTCTATCTGAATTCAAATCCCTTTCAAACTCGCATTTTCAAATTTCTCTAAAAATTCTTTAAAAAATTCTGTAAAATCAAGAATATTCTCAGGAGCCTACCATAAAAATTTCAGCCGATTTAATTTGGCCCAGCCGTTTGGGCGAAATCAAAGATTTAAGTTTCAGCCTCTTGCCGTTTTCCTGCTGCAGCAAAGTTTTTGCTTGTTTCTGCTGTCGTGGCAGCAACATGCCAGCTTTGAGCTTGCTGTTTGCTACCACTTCTCTACGATGGCACCATATTTAGCTGGTTTTGCTGCCGTGGCAAGCCAACGACAACCAGATTTCAGCTCTTTGCCCGTTTGCTTGTTTCAGTGAGTTTCTGAGATTAGAAAAAAAAATATACAAAAGAAAAAGAAACCACACAGAAGGCCAACTAAAGAAAAAAATCTCATAACTCTCACTCTTCTTTTATGGCTTTTTGTACCACATCTCTTTATGCTTCAATTATATCTTTTGGCCATTCGTTGTCTAGTACCCGGTTTGAGCTAGGATCAGTAACATCGACTAGTACTCTCAGCACTTATTGAACTTGCATTTGCTGAATTGATTTTTGTTATTCCTTGCTACCATATTGAAGCCAACCAAGCTCCAACTTCCCATATTGTACTTTGTTCGGTCACCTTGGTAATCGCTATATTAATCTTTTGATCATCTTTGACACTGCCAAAGGCCGACAACCACTGCATCATGGTAAGAACTGGTAAGAGCTTGGTATTTGTTACAGAATTGTTGAGATTCATTCCACCCCACACCCCACATTCTAGTAGTTGGTAGGAACATATACTTGTGATTTATTTCCTTGTCTTCTACTGACAATGACAGGTTCTGGAGTAATCAATTCTTGGGCTAGATCTATAGCAGGAGATGTGCCATACCCTAAGGCGAGCATTTCTTCATCACCACCATGGCAAGTACGACTACCTCCACGGAAGGTACCACAACGTGAAAAGGTATATGATCATGTTGTCTCCATGCCAATATTTGAGGGTTGTAATAGGCCTGATTTCTATCTCGATTGGGAATTAGAACTCAATGAAATATTTGGTAGCCATGTATTTCCTAAGCATAAGCAAGTATGGGCTGCTGTTAGTACCTTTTGTGATTTTGCTTCTAACTGGTGGGACTAATCTTTGCAATATCTCATTATTCCATTTGCTTAGTGTGTTGTGCTAATCCTTTCCGAGATCCACTAAAAGCTTTGATTGAGTTAGTGCTTTGGGACTTGGAACTTCTTCAGCCTACTCTTGAGGGTCACCTTTACCCTCCACGGCCCTTCGATCCTTCAATCCCAGGAGGCAAGGACTACTGAGGTAAGTGAGGTGAGAGAGTTCTAGTTTCCATATATTGCACCTATATTTGTGCTTTGCTAATCATCTCTAGGGAAGGATCACACGGAGCTAGTGGCAATGAAGACTGTGTAACTCGAGGGCAACACTTGGCCCTCCAATGGAGCCTCCTCGACACCGTGGGCAATTTGAGGCACGACATGACCCGACAAATGGAAGCTATGAAGACAAGCATTGTGCAGGAAGTTGTCCAAGCACTTCGAGACCGAGTTCCAGAAGCAGAGATTGATGAAGAAGAACCTCTCGATGAGACCGATGCCGAGATGGTGGCACGGCGTGCTCAAGCTCGAGGAACCGCAAGACATCGAGCATCTCTCACTTCATCAAGAGCCCGAGCTCCAACTCATGGGCCACATAATCAAAGGCGATCAAGGGGCCACCAAGGGCGTGATGAGAATGAAAGAAGTGCATCAGAAGGAGGTTCAAGCTTTCATCACCTAGTGAAGCGAGACATCAAAGACATCCAGATAGAGACCCAAGGTCCGAAGACGGAATTACCATGATGAAGGTACAGACCATCGGCAGAGGGGTCAACAAGGAGATGGGAAGGAAAAGTTTGGCAAGCTCAAGTTCACAATGCCCAAGTTCTCCGGTGATTCCATTGATCCTGAAGAGTACCTCACATGGGAGCTCAAAGTGAACAAGGTCTTTCGGATGCACAATTACTCCAAAGAGAAGAAGGTTGCCATGGCCTCCCTTGAGTTCGATGGATATGCACTCATTTGGTGGGAACAAGTGCAAAATCAATGAGGCGACCATGGGGAACCACCTGTCATGTCCTGGACAGAGATGAAGAGAGAAATGCGGGCCCGTTTTGTGCCCAAGTACTACAAGCGAGATCTCTTCAAGAAACTTCAAGATCTCAAACAAGGCAGTTGGACAATTGAAGAATACTTCAAGGAAATGGAAACCGCCTTGATCGGAGCAAATGTCCAAGAGACTGAAGAGCAAACAATGGCACGTTTCTTGGCCGGATTGAACCACCCAATAAAGCGCATCACTGACTATCAACCCTACAACACAGTTGTGGAGTTAGTGCATCAAGCTATCAGGCAGAACACCAGGTGCAAGAGGATGCTCGCTACTCCAAAACATCGAAATATATCTCACGTCCCACTCCCTACACCTCGCGCCCCACGGTGGTTGCTCCTCACTCCACTCCGAGTGCAAAGTTTGCTCCAAGGCCTACATCAACCAAGACAGAAAGTCATGTGGGAGGTGGAAGTACGAGCGTGCACCAATGGTCAACACAAGCCGTCCTCCCATCTCTTCCTCAAAGGGTGCACCGGCTCAAAGCAATGCTTCTTCAATGGCTTCCACGGGCAAGACTCGTGACATCATATGCTTCAAGTGTCAAGGGCGTGGTCATATGCAAAGAGAGTGCCCCAATGCACGTGTTATGTTGATCACCGAAGAAGGCGAGTATGAGTCTACAAGTGAAGGCGAGATTTATGCCATCCATGAAGTAGCAAGGCTTGAGCAAGAAGGAGAATATGAAGATGGACAAGAGTGAATCTATTGTGAGACCAAGGCGAGACCATCCCTCGTCGTCACCAAGAAGATACTCACTGTCTAACTTCAAGATCAGCCTGAACAACGGTGCAACCTATTCCAAACCAAGGCTGCAATCGACGGCAAAACCATCAAGGTCATAATCGATGGAGGAAGTTGTCACAACTTGGCAAGAAAAGAGGTATGTTTCAAGCTAAACTTGAAGTACAAGAAGCATCCACGTCCCTACCATGTGCAATGGCTGAGCGATAGTGGCACCGTCAAGATACAACACATGGTGCAAGTCTCCTTCAAGATTAGAGCCTATCAAGACATAGTGGAATGTGACGTGGTACCAATGACGGTGTGCCATCTCCTTTTGGGACGCCCGTGGCAATACGATCGGGCGGCACGCCACCAAGGAATACATCTTCCGGTGGCACCATAAGGAGTATGTGCTTCGCCCCATGACGCCAAGCCAAATCGTCGCCGACAATGCTCAAAAGTTGGTAAGGCTTCAAGAAGAAAAGGAGAGAAGTGAGCTAGAGAGCACAACGTTGAGTGAATTCCACAAATCAGTGAGTGAGTGCCACAAGCCCAAAATGAGAGAAAAGAGCAAGGAAGAGAGTAGAGGCTTAGTGATGCTAGCCACCAAATACAAGATGAGAGGAGTGAGGAGTGACCCACCTACACTACAATTTGTACTTGTGTACAAAGATGTAGTTGCTTTGACTAATGATTCACCCCCACTTCCTCTAGCTATGTCTCTTGTTTTGCAGGAGTTCGAGGATGTCTTCCCCGATGAGATCCCGGTAGGGCTTCCACGCATTCGAGGCATCGAGCACCGCATCGACCTCATTTCGGGAGCACCACTTCCCAACCGGCCACCTTACCGTGCCAACCCCGAGGAGACCAAAGAAATTCAACGTCAAGTACAGGAGCTACTTGACAAGGGGTATGTTCGCGAAAGCTTAAGCCCTTGCGCCGTCCCTGTTATTCTTGTCCCCAAAAAGGACGGATCTTGGTGCATGTGTGTTGATTGTCAAGCCATCAATAATATTACCGTGCGATATCGTCGTCCCATTCCTCGTTTAGATGACATGCTTGATGAGCTTAGGGTGCAACCATTTTCTCTAAAATTGATTTGAAAAGTGGCTATCACCAAATACGAATGAGTGAGGGCGATGAATGGAAAACTGTTTTCAAACCAAATTTGGCTTGTATGAGTGGCTTGTCATGCCTTTTGGTTTATCCAATGCTCCTAGCACTTTCATGCACCTAATGAATCATGTCTTGCACCAATTCATTAGTAAATTTGTGGTAGTATACTTTGATGACATTCTCATATATAGTAGAACTTTGCATGATCATGTTACCCACATTAAGCAAGTTCTACTAGTGCTTAGGGATGAACGCTTGTTTGCTAATTTTGAGAAATGCACTTTTTGTACGGAAAAACTTGTGTTTCTAGGCTTTGTTGTTTCTACTCATGCCATAGAGGTAGATGAGTCCAAAATCGAAGCAATTAAAAATTGGCCTACCCCTATCAAGGTGAGTCAAGTGCGTAGCTTCCGTGGCCTAGCAAGTTTTTACCGCCGTTTTGTCAAAGACTTTAGTGCTATTGCTTCCCCTTTGAATGAATTGACTAAGAAGAATGTTCCTTTTGTGTGGGGGCAATCTCAAGAAAATGCTTTTCAAGAACTAAAGAAACGCTTACCGAGGCACCCTTGCTTGCTTTACCGAATTTCACTAAAACCTTTGAAGTTGAATGTGATGCTAGTGGGATCGGTATAGGGGATGCGCTCATCCAAGAGGGTAAACCAGTCGCTTACTTTAGCGAGAAATTGAATGGTGCTCAACTTAATTACCCAGTTTATGATAAAGAGTTGTATGTCTTGGTTCGTGTTCTTGAAGTATGGCAACACTATCTTTGGCCAAAAGAGTTTGTTATTTATTCCGATCACGAATCTTTGAAATACCTTAAGGGCCAAGCCAAATTGAACCGTAGGCATGCAAAATGGGTCGAATTCATTGAAACTTTTCCTTATGTAGTCAAATACAAAAAGGGTGAAGAAAATATGGTGGCGGATGCTCTTTCTCGCAAAATGACCCTTTTGAATCAACTTGAAGTTAAAGTGATGGGTTTAGAATGTTTGAAAGATCTACATGCTAATGACCCTGAATTCATGACTCCTTTTGCCAATTGTAGAGAAGGGAAGGGTTGGGAAAAATATCATCTACATGAGGGCTTTCTCTTTCGAGCTAACAAACTATGCATCCTCGAGTCATCCGTGTGTTTGCTACTTTTGTAGGAATCACATGGTGGCGGCTTGATGGGGCACTTTGGGAGAGACAAGACCTACTTGATGCTTTCTAACCACTACTATTGGTCAAAGATGCGAAAAGATGTAGAAAGATTTGTTCAACAATGCATTACATGCCACAAAGCTAACTCCAAACTCAACCCTCATGGTCTTTACACCCCACTTCCCGTTCCTAGTGCACCTTGGGAGGATATTAGCATGGATTTTGTTTTAGGATTGCCTAGGACTAAAACGAGGAGGGATTCCATATTTGTGGTTGTGGACAGATTCTAAAAAATGGCTTATTTCATTCCATGCCACAAGACCAACGATGCTTCACATGTTGCTACTTTGTTTTTCAGGGAAATTGTGAGGCTCCACGGTGTGCCCAAGACCATCATCTCTGACCGCGACGTCAAGTTCTTAAGCTACTTTTGGAAGACATTGTGGGCCAATTTTGGGAGTCAACTTTCTCTTCTCCACAACTTGCCATCCACAAACCGATGGACAAACCGAGGTCGTTAACCGCACTCTCGCAACACTTCTTCACGCCCTAATCAAGAAGAACTTGCAAGAGTGGGAGGAATGCATTTCCCATGTGGAGTTCGCCTACAACCGCGCGGTACACTCTAGTAAAAGCATGAGCCCATTCGAAGTGGTGTATGGCTTCAACCCCTCTACACCACTCGATCTTCTTCCACTACCGCTACACGAACGAGTCAATATGGATGCCTCCAAATGAGCCGCTTTCATCAAGAGACTCCATGAGACGACAAGAGCCACAATTGAACAACAAGTTCTTCGTCATGCCAACAAGGTCAACAAGAACAAGAAAAGATGGTGTTCGACCCCAGTGATCTTGTGTGGGTTCACCTCTGCAAAGAGCGTTTTCCAGAAGAAGACAAGTCCAAGCTGATGCCACGTGGAGATGGACATTTCCAAGTGCTTCAACGCATCAGTGACAACGCCTACAAGATTGACCTTCCACCGACCAGTACTCGGTGAGCAACACTTTCAACGTCTCGGATCTTTCACCCTTCCATGGCTACAATGAGTTGGAGTCGAGGTCGACTCCTTTTCAAGAAGGGGGGAATGATGCGGGCATCACCATGGACAACACCACTTCACGTTCAAGCCCACCTCCACTTGTTGGGCTAATGACACGAGCTCGAGCCAAAGCCCAACATGAGGTGAATCTTCTCCTTGGTACTTTTACATTTGGCATGAACATGAATGGTATGCTACCTAAAACGCTGACCTTTTGCATGCTTAGGTATGAAGGAGAAGGATTGCCCAAGGTGGACGACAGCGGGACCGAGGGAGGGACTCCAAGCTTCAAGCTCAACCACGCCTGGACTGTTGCCTCGGACCCTCCGGATGTTCACTGAGAAGGAAGGCCCGGACTGTCCGGATCAGGCCCGGACCCTCCGGATTTGGCTGGACCTTCAACCCGGACTCTCCAGATGAAGGTCCGGATCTTCTCTGAAAAGCCCGGACCTCCCACCTGGACAATCCAGATGAGGGTCCGGATCTTCTCTGGAAAGCCCGTACCTCCCACCCGGACAGTCCGGATGAGGGTCCGGATCTTCTTTGGAAAGCCCGGACCTCCCACCCGGACCCTCCAGACGCCTGAACTATCCGGCCCCAATCCGGACAGTTCGGATTTGCCTGCGTGCAGAAAAACGGGCCAAAGCCCATGTATCTCTTAAGTGGAGGGTTAAACCTAGAAATACCGTACCCCCACTAATTAGGGTTTTTAGACTTGTTGTTTTTAGAACATAGTTGAGCTTTGCTCCTAGGGTTAATCCCTCTAGGTTTGGAGTTCGACCCTAGGCCTTACTTTCCTTTGGATTGTACGGATCGGCGCGTGCCTCCGAGTGGTAAACGTGGCATTCAATTAAGAGGAAGTGTTGATTTGGTTTCTAGTTCCCAAAGGCTTTCCCATTGGGGTTTGTTGTTGGGGTGGGTTTCCATCTAGGCCTTCCTAGTTATCCAATCCAATCCGTGAAGATCGGGAGCCACCGTATCAAGATCCACAACTTCATCCGGCTGTTCAGTTGGATGGACCAGGACGGCCCGGCTGGAGGGTCTGGGACTTCTAGAGTGATCCGTAACTTCATCCGGACGGTCGATTCGAAGGTCTAGGATGGTCCGGTTGGATTGTCCGGTAGGAGGGTTTAGGACTGTTGGAGGAGATCTTAGAACTTTATCCGAACCATCCAGTTGGAAGGTCCGGGACGGTCTGGTTGTAGGGTCCAGGACTTTTAGAGGAGATATAGAACTTCATCCAGACGGTTCGGTTGGAAGGTCTGGTTGGAGGGTCCGGGATGGTTCGGTTGGTCAGTCTGATCGGACGGGTTCGGGACTTCTCGAGGAGATCCGAAACATCATCCGGACGGTCTGGTTGCAAGGTCCGGGACGGTCCGGTTGGAGAGTCCGGTACGGTTAGGTTGGACGATCCGATCAGAGGGTTTGGTACTTCTAGAGGAGATTCGGACGGTCCGATTGGAGGGTCCGGACTGAGGGTTGGGGACTTCTAAAGGAGATCCAGAATTGCATCTCAACGGTTCGGTTCAAAGGTCTTGGATGGTCCGATTGGAGGTTTCGAGACGGTCCGGTCGGATGGTTCAGTCAGAGGATTCGGGATTGCTTGAGGAGATACGGAACTTCATCTGGACGGTTTGATTGGAAAGTCCGAGAGGGTTCGGTTGGAAGGTCTAGGACAATCTGGCTGGAGGGTATGGGATTGTCAGGTTGGAGAGTTCGGGACTTCTAAAGGAGATTCGAACCTTTATCCAGATGGTCCGGTTGGAGAGTTCGGGATGGTCTGGTCGGATGGATTGGGACTTCTAGAGAAGATCCGAAACTTCACCCGGACGATTCGGTTGGAAGGTCCGGGATAGTCCGGTTGGAGGGCTCGGGACTACTAGAGGAGATGCAGAACTTTATCCGGACAATCTGGTAGGAAGGTCCGGGACGGTCCGGTTGGATGGTCAGGGACGGTCCGATTGGACGGTCCGATCGGAGGCTTTGGGAATTCTACAGGAGATACGAACCTTCATCCAGATGGTCTGGTAGGACGGTACAGGGCGATCCGGCTATAAGGTCCAGTAGGATGGTTCGGGACTTTTTGAGGAGATCGAAAACTTCATCCGGACGGTCTGGTTGAAATGTTCGGTACGGTCTAGTTGGAGGGTTCGGGACTGTGAGGGACCCGGTATTTTAATTCGATTCAAAGAATTCACAACAAGTGAAGACGGTGACCATAGCCTCTACCTGCGATGGACTATGGCCCACCCCCCGCCCCATGCGACACGCATACGACACCATGCGTATGTCTCACCACGGCCTGATTGAGGGCTCACGATTCCAAAAAAGACATACGCCTCATGCGTATGACTCACTTTGGCAATGGACCATACATTCACTTTGCACTTCAGTTGAATCGAGATAAAATATCAAGTACCTCCATATGCATCCACCACACTCCCCATTTCAACATACACGCATGACAGACGGGAGGTGGGGGCATATGTGGGACAGCGAGAATATCATCACACAAACCACTACGATATGATAATAAAGCTAGCTGTCCACATAGTGAACTATGAGAATTACATCGCTCGGTGATAACCGGAAGTTTAGTCAAATCTGAAATAAACATGCAACAGCGGATAAAGTAAATAAATCCCACTGCGGTGCATCAACCACTATCCAAAAGCCAAAAGGATTCCCACGAGTCGAATGCCAACCAAGGAAATCATGCGACTAAGCATGGTAATAAAAATCTGCGACCACTGGCTCACCTGCAATGATCTAGGAATATCCTAGGTGAGTACGAAGGTACTCGCAAGTCTTATTCGTTCTTGATTAAATGTCCTTCACAGGCATTACTACAGCAGCAATTAAACATGATGCATCCCAAGTTAACAAATACAATAATACACTACTTGGCATTAACGGCAGGAAACAAAGCATAGAAGTAACTTGCAGTTCAGACCTCTCATGAGTCAAACCACTAACAAAACAACCTTCATCTTATCATTCCCAACTCATTTGAGGCAGCCCACAACCCCGTTAAACATTAATCCATCACAACAACAATTTCAAGCAATCTCTCAGATCGTCACCGGCAATGCAACCACTATGGATATAGCGAGTGCATTTCTCTTGGAGTTTGCAAGGCTCCAAGCGATATCGAGACTTACCTCAACTATACCCCAGCATTGATTCCGGTGTCGTCCACGCGGTGATAAGGGAGATGCACGATGAAGTTACCTCAGGTTGGTATAGCGACAAAAACACTTCTAAACACTGGGGGTCGCATTCATGGCATCAAAATATACCAACCGTATTTATCGTGCACACCCTCGGCTCTCACATCTCACTTAAGCAAGTTCAAGTTAATAGGGTAACAAGGTTAATTCATACAGCTCAAACAAACATTCCATACTTAACCTATGTAGGTAAGGCATTGTAAATAGCAATATAAAGGTGCAACAAGCTCTGCTTGCCTTGATCAAAATGCTCCTAGTCCTGGTTGATTTCAAGGGCTTGCTGTTCATCCTCTTCGGGTCCTATCACAAACAATACGAGATACCAGAAACAAAATGATGAACGAAAGCATCCTAACATGCTAGTTTACTCAGAATACTAGTCGTACAACTCAAACAAACATTCCATACTTAACCTATGTAGGTAAGGCATTGTAAATAGCAATATAAAGGTGCAACAAGCTCTGCTTGCCTTGATCAAAATGCTCCTGGTCCTGGTTGATTTCAAGGGCTTGCTGTTCGTCCTCTTCAGGTCCTATCACAAACAATACGAGATACCGGAAACAAAACGATGAAACAAAAATAATGAGTCCCAGCATGAATGCATGATGAAAAGTGCTAGGTATGAATTTCTAATGTGACTAGAGGCATTAGGAATCCACAGCAACAAGAATTCTTCAATTTGAACTTGTAGAAATTAAATTGTTGCCCTAACAATGCATGCATGTCATTTTACGTTCGAATTCATGTTAGGCTTGAAAATCGATATTCATAGTGAATGGTCATGCCATAAAGTGTTTATATTCTGGAAATACGCTGAGTTACAAGTCTAATGCACTTGGAATTTCTCAATTTGGAGTTACAGAGATTCAGTTATGAATTTTCAAAAATCCACACACGAGAGGGATGGACTAATGTGCACTCAAATTTGGTCAGGATTTTAAATTCAAATTTTGGAATTGTGCCTAAACAAAGTTGTAGAGAATTTCACAAGGATTCTAGAAATATAAAATTTATCCAATTTGGAGTTACAAGCAAAAAGTTATGTTATTTCTAAGTTTATCGAAAATTTGGGGCAAAACCCTAACCCTAAAATCATTTTTCTGCGAAAATCAAATTGCTACGTGCACCCGAACTGATCTACCGTACATCTACACCCGGCCTAGCTGACATGCGGGGCCCTCCTGGGAGTGTTGACCGGTCCACGGGGGTCCAATCAGCAGCTGACTGGGCACGGGCGGCCAACCAGAGGCCGCCACATCGCCCTCTCACTTCCTCTCTTACGCGCGGCCGGGCAGGGGGCTCGAACAGCGGCGTCCTCGCCAGAGCTTCGCCGGAGAAGGCCGGACAACGCGCGGGGGCACGGCGAGCTCGGGGAAGACGGCGGAGGCACGGGTGACTCACCCCGGGAGTCGGTGCGCAGGTGCCGGAAGGCGGAGGAGGTCGGAGCGAGGCTCACGACGGCAAGCGGCAATGAGGAGCCTCGGGTGTCGTCGGCGGCGAGCCTCGGGCGCGGATCTGAAAAAGGGAGGGAAGGAGGAGGTTAGGAAGGAGGAGGGGAAGCTTGGAGGCAAGAAAATGGGACCATCAGAGCACCGGAGCGGCGGCGTGAGCTCGCCAGAGTTGAGGCCGGTGGCGGAGAAGAAGAGGGCGGCGCGGTGAGGGAGCTCGACACTGGAGGGAGAGGGAGCTCGGCACTGGAGGGAGAGGAGAGAAAAAAGAGAAGGGGCGGCTCGGCCGGCTTAAAAAGGGCGGCGGTCGGGACGCCGGGGTGGCAGCGCCGCCCACCACGACCACCCAGCGGTGGCGACGTGGAGAAGGGGCCCCGACAGGTGGGCCCCACCTGTCAGGGGAGGGAGGAGGCGCAAACAGTCGAGGCGTCTTCCTGAGGTGAAGGCGGAACGCGGAAAAAGGAGAGGCGGGTTCTGGGGCTGGCAGGCTGGGCCGGATGCGGCCCAAGAGCCTCGGCCCAAACCGAAACCTTTTTCTTTTTGTTTTTTGTTTTTCTTCCCTTTTTCTAGCAACAGAACCACCATTTATTTGATTTGAGCATCCAAACCAACTCCAAAAAATCTGAAATGTTTACACAATGCACAAGGTGGCATGTAGAGCCTACAGTAAAATTTTGAGATCATTTAAAAATTGTTGGACCCAGATTCGAATTCAAATTCAAATCTGCCCCAAAAGTGGGTTTGAACTGTAGCTAGGCCCTAAACATTTCCAAAAATCACAAAATTTTATTTGCAGTTAGAGTACCCATTTTCATAGCTAAATATAAATTTTTAGAACCGTTCCACTACTGAAGTATTGCCTAACACCTACCTTAATTCTGCCATTTAGCCATTTGAATGCAAACACTTCGATTGAGCTAGGAAATCATAATATTTTTGGATGAAATTTCATGGAGAAGATATTTATAGGGTGGTCCAGCTAAGGGTCACTGATTTCCCTCACCCACTACTATTGATGTTCATTGAGGTTATTCAAATAAGTTGATTGGTGTTGCTAAAACTAACTACAAAGGATGAGATATGTACATATTCTATAAAATATAGTTTTAGCACATTTGAGTTTATGCAAGAGTTGGTGCGGGGATAATGACATGTATGCTGGATGAAATGCATGACCTAATTCGCAAAATAGAAATGGGTATTACAAGACCTACCCCCCTTAAAAAGATCTCGACCCGAGATCTTTAACGGTCGGCAAACAAGGATGGAAACTCGGTCTTGAGCCAATCTTCGCACTCCCAAGTAGCCTCATCTTTAGTATTGTTGCTCCATTGTACCTTGAAGAACTTGACAGCATGATTCCGGGTTTTGCGCTCAGTTTCATCAAGGATGCGCGTCGGATCTTCACAATAAGAGAGGTCCTCGTTGAGCTCTTCCATTTCGGGATTTGTCTTTGTTTCGGGGATGCGATGACATGCTTTTAGTTGCGACACATGGAAGACATCATGTATCTTGGACAGTGAGGGAGGCAACTCCAATTAGTATGCTACTGCCCCTCGTTTAGCTAGAATTCGGTATGGACCGATATAGCGAGGAGCTAGCTTTCCTTTTACTCCAAAATGGTGAACACTTTTGAACGGAGTGACCTTGAGATACATGCTATCCCCAATCTAAAACGTGACTTCCCGACGGTGAGGGTCGGCATAGCTCTTTTGCCTAGATTGAGCTTCACGAAGACGTTCCCGTATGAGGCGAACTTGAGCTTCGGCTTCCTTAATTGCATCCGGTCCAAAGAATTGTCTCTCTCCGTCTCGGACCAGTTTAGAGGAGTCCTACACTTCCTTCCATAGAGCACTTCAAAAGGTGCCATACCAAGGCTAGCTTGATAACTATTGTTGTAGGAAAACTCCGCATACGGCAAACTCTTCTCCCAATTGGAACCGAAAGTGAGAGCACAAGACCTCAACATGTCCTCAAGAATTTGATTTCTCCTCTCAACTTGACCTCCGGTCTGAGGATGAAATGCGGTGCTAAAGGATAGAGAAGTTCACATAGCCTCGTGCAAGCATTTCCAAAACCGGTTGGTAAATTGGGTGCCCCGATCGGAAACAATCTTTATTGGGACACCATGGAGGCAAACAATTTGGGCAATATACAACTTCGCTAGTTGACTCACTTTATGTGTGGTCTTCACGGGAATGAAGTGAGCCACTTTGGAAAGACGGTCCACGATTACCCATATCGTGTCATTGCCCTTCGGAGATTTTGGTAAACCTACCACGAAATCCATACCGATCTCGTCTCATTTCCACTCGGGAACAGGGAGGGGGTTGCAGCATGCCCGCTGGTCTCTGATGCTCGGCCTTCACACGACGACACACGTCGCATTCGGCAACAAAACGAGCAATCTCCCGCTTCATTTGGGTCCACCAAAATCACCGACGAATGTCTTGGTACATTTTTGTGCTACCGGGATAGATGGAGAACAGGGAGTTATGTGCTTCATGAAGTATTAAGTCCTTTATTTGCTGGTTCTTGGGCACCACAAGTCAATTTCTGAACCAAAGGACTCCATTCTCATCTTCGGTGAAGCAAGTGGTGGTGCCATTTTTCACTTTCTCCCTTATCCTTTGCATACCAACATTTTGTGCTTGTGCAGTCTTGATTTGGTCTTCCAAGGATGGTTTTACTTCCAGGGACAGCAAGAGAACCTTGCTCAATCATCTCAAGATTGAGCCGCTAAAATTCCAAGTGAAGCGGTGGTTGTTTCTCAAGGATTGTTGCATTGTTGCAATAGGCTTTCCTGCTGAGTGCGTCGGCGACGACATTGGCTTTGCCGAGGGTGTAATTTAGGCTCACATCATAATCCTTGATGAGCTCGAGCCATCTCCATTGCCGAAGGTTCAGATCCGGTTGAGTGAAGAGGTACTTCAAACTCTTATGATCCGAAAAGACTTCGCAACGATTACCGATAAGGTAATGCGCCAAATCTTGAGAGCATGCACTACGGCTGCTAGCTCCAAGTCATGAGTGGGGTAATTTGCCTCATGAGGGCACAATTGATGGGAAGCATAAGCTACCACACGGCCCTCTTGCATGGGAACACAGCCCAACCCATTCCGGGAGGCATCATAATAGACTTTGAAGCTTTTGTGTATATCCAGGAGGATAAGCACAGGGGCAGTGGTCAACTTCCTTTTTAGTTCTTGAAAGCTCTCTTCACACTTGTCTAACCACACAAACCCATTATCTTTCTTCAACAATTCCGTCATTGGCTTCGCTATGGAGGAGAAACCCTCGATGAACCGACGGTAATAGCCTGCCAATCCTAGGAAACTGATTTGAGTGACTGACTTGGGTTATTTCCATTCTTGAACGGCTTGCACTTTACTGGGGTCTACCGTGACACCCTCCACTGAAAGCACATGACCTAAGAACTCCACTTGATACTTCCAAAATTCACACTTTGAGAACTTCGCATAAAGATGATGCTCACGGAGCTTATTGAGCACCATTCTCAAGTGGTTTACATGCTCTAGACCAAATTTGGAGTAGATGAGGATGTCATCAATAAAAATGACTACAAACTGATCAAGATACTCCATGAATACTGAATTCATAAGTGGCATGAATGTGGAAGGGGCATTGGTCAAACCGAACAACATAACAGTGTATTCGTATGACCCATAGCGAGTGGTAAAAGTAGTTTTCGGAATGTCTTCAGATCTGATTTTAATTTGATGATAACCCAAACTGAGATCAATCTTGGAGAAGACACATGCTCCGGCTAGTTGATCAAACAAATCATCAATTCGGGGAAGCGGGTACTTATTTTTCACCGTGAGCTCATTTAACGGACGACAGTCAACTACCATCCGCAAGCTCGAATCCTTCTTCTTCACAAACATTGCAGGGCAACCCCATGGCGAGGAACTAGGTCTAATGAAGCCCTTGTCCTCAAGCTCCTTGAGTTGCTTCTTCATCTCTACCAACTCATTTGGGGGTATCTGGTATGGTCGTTTCGAAACAGGAGCGGTTCCGGGTGGAAGATCGATAACGAACTCCACCGCACGGTCAGGAGGCATACCCGGCAATTCTTCCGGGAAGACATCTGGGTACTCACGTACCACAGGGACAAGCTCAATTCCCTAGTCTTGAGTGCCGCTCATGGCAAAAAGATGCCCTGACAAAGATGGCGACACGAACTTCACTTCCTTGCCGGAGTCAGCAGTAAGGGAAACTGACCTTCCGGCATAATCTATTTTCACCTTGTGTTGGGCCAACCAATCTATGCCCAAGATAACATCTAATCCCCCTGATCCAAGGACCACCACATTAGCAAGAAACAATTCCCCACCAATCTCTATTTTAACACCCTCACAAACGAGCTCGGTCCTCAATTTCGAGCCGGGTGTTGCAATAATGAGGGGATGATGCAATGGCGAGGAGGGAACACAATTATCTTGTGCAGACTTGCTGGATATAAAGGAGTGGGATGCCCCGGAATCAAAAAGAATGGTGGCGGGAGTTGAGTTAACAGGAAGCGTACCGAAAACCACCTCCGGTGCATCCTGCGCCTCCTCGGCAGTGACGTGGTTCACCCTGCCACGACCGGTGGCTTGAGCCTTGTTGGGGGCTGGTCCCCTAACTTGAGGGCCTCCACTTGCTGGTCCTTGCTGCATCTTGGTGGCAAAGGCGTGCCCCGTGCGTGGAAAGGAACAGCAGCTAGCAAAATGTCCCATGTTCCCGCAATTGTAGCACTTGACCTTGCTCATGTCACCGAAGGCCTGCGGCTGTCCACCCTGGGGACGGGGCTGAAAACCTTGCTGTTGAGGAAGTGGAACGGAACCTTGTGGCCTTTGTGGGAGACGGTCCAGTAGGACGGGGTGGTGATGGCTGCCACACCCGTGGTCTCTGCGAGCTGCTTCCAGCAGATTTCAGCACGTCTCTCTCTCACTTGCGAGACTTGTCGAGGGCTAACTCCTTTGCCTCCACTTTGATAGCCTTATCCACGAGATGTTGGAAGTTGCACACGTCAACTGTAGCGAGCTTAGCCTGCATCTCTTCATTCAACTTGCCCATGAACTTCTCCACCTTGTCTTCATCGGTGGATACCTCCCGCAGTGCATACTGCGCCAAGTGATTAAACTCACGGAGGAACTCCAGGACTGACTTCTTGCCTTGGCGAAGATCATGGAACTCCTCCTTCTTCAATGCCATGATGTCGGTAGGGATATGGAAATCACGAAAGCCGGTACGGAACTCTGCCCAAGTAACCTCATGACCGGGGGCTTGCATAGCCAGGAAGTTCTCCCACCAATCTGCGGCAGTCCCCTCAAGATAATGGGAGGCAAAATTGACTTTGTCAACCTCTGCGCATTGGGCCAGCTGAAGCTTCCTCTCAATGGTGCGGATCCAATTGTCCACCTCTAAAGGATCTTCTGCTCTGTCAAAGTGGCCGGTTGAGTTCGCTAAAAATCAGCTAGGCCACCTCGTGCCTGACCACCTCCTGTGCCCTGATTGCACGCGAGTTGCTCGAGGATTCGGTTTTGTGTCACTAGCAGGTCCGCTATGTTAGGTTGTTGGGGAGGACTTCCTCCTCGTCACGACCATGGTGACCACGGCTAGCTCCACGCGTTCCCGAAGCCATGCTGTTGCAACCAATTGACAATAGAATGAGATGACAACGCTAGAGATGTGGAAAACAAAGATATTTCCACAACGGTACAGCGGGGTATTTATGAATATGTCACATCATTTTATATGGTCCGGTCGAAGGGTTTTGGACTTCTAGAGGTTATCCAGAACTTCATCTGGACGGTCTGGTTGGAAGTTTCACGACGGTCTGGTTGGGGGTTCGGGACTGTCAGGTTGGACAGTCCGGTCGAAGGGTTTGAGACTTCTAGAGGAGATCCGGAACTTCATCCCAACAGTGCGGTTGGAAGGTCCGGGACGGTCTGGTTGGAGGGACCGGGACGGTCCGGTTGGACGGTCCGGTCAGGGGGTTCAGGACTTCTAGAGGAGATCCGGAACTTCATCTGGACGGTCTAGTTGAAAGGTCTGGGATAGTCTGGTTGGGGGGTCTGGGATGGTCCAGTTGGACGGTTCGATCGGAGTGTTCAGGAATTCTAGAGGAGATCCGGAACTTCATCCAGACGGTCTAGTTGGAAGGTCCAGGACGGTCTGGTTGGATAGTCCGGTTGGAGGGTTTGGGAACTCTAGAGGAGATCCAGAACTTCATCTGGACGGTCAGTTGGATGGTCCGGTTGTACTGTCCGGTCGAAGGGTTGGGGACTTCTAGTGGAGATACGGAACTTCGTCGAGATGATTCAGTTGGAAGGACCGGGACGGTCCGGTTGGAAGGTCTGGGATGGTCCAGTTTGACGGTCCGGTTGGAGGGTTTGGGGTTTCTATAGTTGATCGAGACGTTCATTCGGATAGTCCGGCTAGAGGATTCGGGACAGTCCGGTTAGACAGTCCGGTTGGAGTGTCTGGTTGGATAGTCCGGTTGGAAGGTCTGGCACGTTCTAGTTGGAGGGTCCGGGACTTCTAGAGGGATCCGTAACTTCATCCGGACGGTCAGTTGGAAGGACCGTCTGGGACGGTCCTTGCTGGACAGTCCGGTCGTCCGGGAGATTCGAAACATCATCCGAATGGTCCGGTTGGAAGGTCCCAGACAGTCCGGTTGTAGGGTCCGGGAGGGTCTAGTTGGACGGTCCAATCGGTGGGTTCGGGACTTCTACAGGAGTTCCAAAAAATTATCCCAACTGTCCGGTTGGAGTGTCCGGGATGGTCCGGTCAGAGGGTACAGAACTTCTAGAAGAGAACCGAAACTTCATCTGGATGGTCCGATTAGAGGGTCTAGTCAGATGTCTCGGGACTTCTAGATGAGATCCGGAACATTCATCCCGACGGTCCAGTTGGATGGTCTGGCACGATCCGTTTGGATGGTTTGGTCGAGGGGTTTGGGACTTCTAGGGGAGATCCAGACCCTCATCCGGACAATCTGTTGGAGGGTCCAGGGCGGTCCGGTTGGAGGGTCCAGTCGGAGGGTTCGAGACTTCTATAGGCGATCCGGAACTTCATCTGGACGGTCGGCTTGACTGTCTGGCATGGTCCGGTTGGATGGTTCGGGACTTCTATAGGAGATCCGAAACATAATCCAAATGGTCTTGTTGGTAGGTCCGGGACGGTTCGGTTGGTGGGTCCGGGACGGTTAGGTTGGATGGTCCGGTCGAAGGGTTTGGTACTTCTAGAGGATATCCAGACATTCATCAGGACGGTCTGGTTGGAGGGTCCGGACGGATGGTTGGGGACTTCCAAAGGAGATCCAGAACATCATCCCAACGGTCCGGTTAGAAGGTCCGGATGGTCTAGTTGGAGTTTGCAGGACAGTCCGTTCGAAGGATTCGGGACTTCTAGAGGAGATCCGAAACTTCATCCAGACGGTGCGGTTGGAAGGTCCGGCGTCATCCAGACGGTGCGGTTGGAAGGTCCAGGACGGTCCAGTTGGAGGGTCAGGGACTTCTAGAGGAGATCCAGAGCTTCTGCCCGACGGTTCAATTGCAAGGTCCGGGAGGGTCCGGTTTGATGTTCCAGGTTCGGTTGGATGGTCCGGTACAGAGGTTCCAGGACGGAGGTTCTGGGACGGTTAAGTTGGATGGTCCGGGACGGTCCTGTTGGAGGTTTTGGAACGGTCCAGTTGGAGGTTTCGGGACGGTTTGGTTGGAAGGTCCGAGACGATCCGGTTGGAGGTTGGGGGACGGTTGGGTCGGAGGGTTTGGGACTTCTAGAGGAGATCCAGAACTTCATCCGGACAGTCCTGTTGGATGGTCCGGCATGGTCCGGTTGGAGGATCCGGGACTGTCCAGTTGGACTATTTGGACGAAAGGTTTGGGACTTCTAGAGGAGATCCGGACCTTCATCCGGATGGTCCAGTTGGAAGGTCCGGGACGGTCCGGTTGGAGACTCTAGGACGGTCCGGTCGGAGCGTTCAGGACTTCAAGAGGAGAGCCGGAATGTCATCCGGATGGTCCAGTTGGAATGTCCGAGATGGTCCACTGGAGGGTCCAGGATGGTCAGGTTGGACGGTCCGGTTGGAGAGTTCGGGATGGTCCGGTTGGACGGTCTGGTCGGAGGGTTCGGGACTTCTAGAGGAGATCCGAAACTTCATCCGGACGGTCCGGTTGGAGGGTTCGGGACTTCTAGAGAAGATCCGAAACTTCATCCGGATGGTACGGTTTGAAGGTCCGAGACAGTGTGGTCGAACGGTCTGGCCGGACGGCTCGAGACGTCTAGCAGAGATTCGAACCTTCATTCGGACGGTACAGTTGAAGCGTCAGGGATGGTCCGGTCAGAGGGTTTGGGACTTCTAGCTAAGATCCAGACCTTCATCTGGATGATGCGGTTGGAAGGTCCGGAAATATCCAATTGCAGGGTCTGGGATGGTCAGATAGGACGGTCCGGTCGAAGGGTTCTGGACTTTTAGAGGAGATCTAGACATTCAGCCGGACAGTCTGGTTAGAAGGACCGGGACAGTCCATTCAGACTATAATACCCGAATTCGATAACTAGGTCTTTGCCTTGCATTCATGCATACATGCCATCATCCCCAACCACACCTTATTTAAGCTTAAATGTGATATGATTACATTTTATAGAATACGTACATATCTCATCCTCGGTGGTTAATTCTGCAAACACCAATCAACTTATTTGAGTAACAAAACATTGAAGTCGTCAATAGTAGGTAGAGGAAGATTAGGGTTCCTAGTTGGGTCACCCCTCGAAGGTTCCCCTCCCGAAGTTTCGTCCAAAAACCCTAAGGCCTTGCTAACTCAATCGGAGAGTCGGAAATCCAATTGCCCAAAAAGGACTGAATTGTAATTAGGAGATTAGACAATATTTTAGTGGATGAAAAGTGATAAAAAGTTCACAAACAGCCATGAGTATGGGAATTACAACCATATATGAATTTCCAAAATTTTTGGAAATGCCTAGAGCCTAGTTATAGTTAAAACCAAATTTTGGGGCATATTTGATTTCAAATTCAAAATCCTATCAAACCAGCTCCAAATGGCTTCAAATTTTTATGGTAGGTCCTACACTTATTCATCAACCTCCTGTAAAAATTTCAAATGATTTGGAGTTTGTTTGGGTGTTCAAATCCAATTTGCAAATCAGCTCAAACTAGAAAAAGAAAAAGAAAAAGAAATTCAGAAAGGGATCTGGGCCGAGGCCTGCTCGGCCGGCCCACTCGGCCAGCCCGCCAGCCCCGCGCGCGCGCCCTCCCCCTTTTCTCTCTCTGACCTCCCGGGCCCGGCTGTCAGCCCCTCCTCTCTCCTCTCCCGACGCCCGGGCCCCACTCGCCAGCGCTCGCCTCCCACGTCCCCGGCGCCGGTTGGCCCCGGTGGGCGGTGCCCGCTCCGACAAGCCTCCCCTCCCGACCGCCGCCGCCCTTTAAATACCCCATCCCGACAGCCCCCCTTTCCTTCCTCTCCGCTCCCCAAAACCCTAGCGCCATTCCCCTCTGCCCGAGCTCCTCACTCCGCTCCGGTCGTCGGCTCGGTGAGCAATCGCCGCCATCCCGTAGCTCCCCCGAGCACCATTCGTCGCCCTCGAGCTCTGGCTTCATCCCCCTAGCCCCCTTCTCCCTCTCCCTTGCAGAATCGTGCTCGAGCACCCTTCTTCGCGACTTCGTCCTCACCTCCGGCCACCGGTCCGACGAGCCCCCGACGCCTCTCCGGTAGTCCCCGAGCTCGGTTCCTTCGCCCCCGAGCAGCCCTTCCTTCCCCCTAATCTCCCCCGCACCTCCTCTTTGTAGATCCGTGCCCAGAGCGCCTCCCCCGCCGGCCACCGAAGCTCCTCGCCGCCGGTCGTCGTCGCCTGCCTCCTCCCGAGCTCCTCCGTCCTCCCCGAGCAAGCCATCGACCTCGGGGTGAGCTCCCGGTGCCCTCGCTGCCTTCCCCGAGCCCCTCGTGCCCCCGAGCCCTTTTCCGGCCATCTCCGACGAGGTCCCCGCCGCCTAGCGCCGCCGGTTCCGAGAGAGAAAGGCGAGAGAGAGAGGGTTTGTGAGAGAGAGAGGAGTCCGCGTGGCTTTCTCCGATTGGTCCCGGGTGCGTAGTCAGCTGCTGACTGGGATTTCTTTACCCAGTCAGCACTGACCCGAGGGCCCCGCCTGTCAGCCAGCCACGTTAAAGATTAGAAAACCCCAAGTGGATTCTCGGGTGTACTTAGCATTTAGGGTTTCGGACAGAGAAGGGTTAGGGTTAGGGTTAGGGTTGGTTCAATTTTCCGATAAATTTCCAATCGCCATAACTTTTCAACCATATGTCCAAATTTAGCAAATTTTATATCGTTGGAAAGCTTATGAAATTTCCTACAATTTGGCTGGATCAAAAACTTTAAAATTTGCAGTATAAATCCAGATCCACTTGAGTTTGAATTAAAGCACCCTTATTCGTACAATATTGTTGGGAATCCCTAACTTGCTGAGTATAACCCTAAATTTAGTGATCTCAGTTGCGTTAGGCTCATATCGCAGAACACTTTCGTAGAACCAACGCTTTACAACATTTCCATTCACTGTATATAGTAATCCCCACTTTAGCTAACAACCACATAAAATGACATGCATATAGCGTTAGGGTTGTAACGCGACGTCAACTTATCCGGCTAAAAGAAATCTTTGTTACAGCGGGTCTCTAGCATCCTTAGGTCACATTTGCAACGTATACCTAACATTAGTCATTATGCATCCATGTTGGATCTTAATACTTTCTTTTATCATTTCCTTTCCGGTTCTTCGTATTGTTTATAAAAGAGCCTGAAGAAGGAGACCACCGGCTTACGACTCCACGCAAGACCAGGAGCAACCTGAGCAAGGCAAGCAGAGCTTGTTGCATTTTTACCTTCCGTACTTATGTGTATGCCCTGTTCATGTGTGCTTATGTGTGGATGTTTGCTTAAAATATCATATGCGAGGTTGAGCACACTAGTATCTTACGTTGAGAACATCTTATGGCTCTTCAACCAAATTGTTAAGTGAGTTGGGAGATCCGAGGGCGTGCACAATGGGTACGGTTGGTGTTAATTGAAGTTTGAAGGTGACCTAGGAGTAAGTAGAGTTTTGTCGTCACACCAACCTTATTTCAGCGTGTCACAATCCCTTATCACCACGGGAACGTTAGTGGGAACCATCACTGAGGCATAGTTGAGGTAAGTCTCCATGCCCCTTGGAGGCTCGCTACCTCCAAACGGTTATGCACTCACTATACCTGCAGTGGTTGAGTTGTCGGTATCGGTCTGAGAGATTAAATGAAAATGTGTATATGATGGATCAATTTGGATTTGACATATGGGCTGCCCCAATTGATTTGGAATTGGTTAAATGGATCAATTTGGATTTGACATATGGGCTGCCCCAGTTGATTTGGAACTGGTTAAATGGATGTTGTGGTGATTGGACGTTGATATGTATGTACCCTGAATTAGCATGTTACCGACCTTGTCTTTACTTCACCCTGTTAATGCTATGTTCTTAATTTGTATATTGTTACTCTGAGAAGCATCATGTTTACTCCTATTGTAGTAAATCCATGTGTAGGACATTTAATCAAGCACGAATAAGTCTTGCGAGTACTTTTGTACTCATCTAAGTTATTCCTAGAGCTTGCAGGTGAGCCGGTGGTCGAGGACTTTTTCGACGACGCTTGAAATTGTGGTTTCCTCGGTAGTGTTTGACTTATGGGATTCTTGTGGGAATGTTTTGGATAGCGGTCGATGCGCCGCTATGGGTCTTGTTTATTCCATCCGCTGCTATATGGTGCGTCGGTGCTAGGAGCGGGTCGAGTCACAGCGGAGCTACATCGTACTTGGGGGCATGGCTTTGAGCTTCGTTGCCACTCAAGACGAGATTGGGTTACGCGTCGCCGCTAGGAGCGGGTCGAGTCACAGCGGAACTACGTCATACTTGGAGGCACGGCTTTGACCTTCGTTGCCACCCAAGAAGAGATTGGGTTATGCGTCGCCACTAGGAGCAGGTCTAGTCGCTGGTGAGCTACATCATATTTGGGGGCACGGCTTTGAGTTTCGTTGCCGTCCGAGATTGGGTTACGCGTCGCTGCTAGGAGCGGGTCGAGTCGTGGCGGAGCTACGTCGTACTTGGGGGCACGGCTTTGAGCTTTGTTGCCGCCCAAGATGAGATTGGGTTACGCGTCGCCACTAGGAGCATGTCGAGTCGCGGCGGAGCTACGTCATACTTGGGGACATGGCTTTGAGCTTCGTTGTCGCCCAAGACAAGATTGGGTTACGCGTCGCCGCTAGGAGCGGGTCGAGTCGTGGTGGAGCTACATCATACTTGGGGCACGGCTTTTAGCTTCATTTTCGCCCAAGACAAGACTGGATTATGCGTCACGACTAGGAGCGGGTCGAGTCACGGAAGACATGTCACTGCACTGCATCATGCTTATTATAGGAAATTGAATGCGTGAAAGCAAGCCTTTGTTGTTTGAAAGAAAAAGACGAAGACAGTGACTGTTACAAGGACAACTCTCCTGTACAGCTATCGCAGCAGCAATAATCAACTCTTGAGTTTGCACTACTTTCAGAGATTGTCCACGTTCCAGCTGCGCTTGAGGTCAACACCGTCGAGATCCCATAGGAGCTTGATATTGTTGGATGTTGAGAGAAGCCTCGTGTCATACTTTTTAGCTTGGAGAAGCGTGTAAATCAACTTAGAATGTTTGGTGTATTTTTGTTAGCGATATTGCTGTTGCAATATGCGCATAGAGGGGTGAAAAATGCACAAGATTTTTTCGATCAGATCTGCATCTGAAACAGCCTTGTTGCAGAATGTCAACTTAGCATTGATCTTATATATAGTAACCTGAGGGTTTAAAAAGTAAAATAATATACTACTGATGTAGAATAACATGTAAATATGTAAATACTACAGCAAAATACAACCCTTCGGATTTTTTTTCTTTTTCATAAATGGATGAGCCCTTTTAGTTGGCCCATGGTGCTTACGCCAGCCCATGAGGCGCGCCGGCGTAGGGTGGGCTGAAAATGGCCGGTTGGCCCAGATCAGGGCCTTTGGCTAGCCTGCCAAGCCTGCTGGGCTGACCTTCTTGGCCTAGCCGAGAGCCACCCCACGTATATAAGGCTCGGGAAGTTAGGGAAAAACCCTAACCGCCACTGCCATTGTCTTGGGGGGTGGGGGCAAGCCGCCGCCAGCGCCTAGCGTTGAGGGCTGTAATGACCCAAATCTTAATACACGAGATCAGTGAAGATCATCGTGAATGATTAGAGTTCTTCTCAACACCTGTATGCATTTAAGCCGTTTAGAAATGACACCGATTAAAAACCTAAACCTATGATCTGAAAAGCAATCTTAAACGAAACCCTGAATCTAGCTTCCCTCAAATTTCACCTAACTAATTGCTTATACGTACCAAATATCTCAGAGGACTAATATCAAGATTTTTTTTTAATCATTAGACTACATTTTGATGCTTAATTAAAGTATCGTTCAAAGCTGTTATTTCGAAGCAATAACTAATATGATTTGACCATATGAACACCCTTTCCTCCAGATCGTGTAAAAATTCCTGTTCAAAATTTATTTATGTTCAAGCCCAAACACGAATTCTTGAAAGAATTTCAAAGATTACTTAAGCTAATTGAAGCTCAAACCCCACTCCCCATACTGGGCCACCGGCCCAGCATTCTCTTTTGTTCTCCCGCGCGCCCAATGGGCCTTGGCCCACGCTTCCCTCCCCTCTATCCCACACCGCGCTCACTCCTTCCCAGGGCATGCCGCCGCGCCCTCCCTACTGCCAGGCGGGGCCCGCCCGCAGCTCCCCGCCGCTGCGTGGCCAGGCACGTAGCCAACGTCAGCACCCGCCGGCGTCTCCGCCCTCCCTCTCTCCTCCCCGTGATGAAAGGGGCCTCCCCTCGGACGCGCCGACCCGTCCATTTTCTTCCCCAAAACACCCTGCCGCCGCTCCGCATCTTGCCGCCACTGTGGCGTCGCCGGGCTCCCTGCCTCGTCCTCTCTCTGCCTCGCAGCGCTGCCGCACCCGCATCGCCGCCCCCTTCCCGCCGGTCGCGCGCTTCCCCCTGCCATTGCTCCTTCAACCACCGTGCGCTGCCCGGTCCTCTTTACCCCGCAGCGCCTCAAGCTGAGGTCGCGAGCGACTACAGCGCCGCCCCACTACAGCCGCCGCCGCAACGCCCATTTCACCACCGGCTCAATGCCCAGCTTCTCTCCGTCGCTCATCCTCCCCATCAGCACCAGCAGCTGCGCCGGAGTTCTTCCCCAACCTGGCACCGTCTCCCGCCTCGCCCTGCTGCCCAACCGCCGCTGACCTCAATCTTCCCCAAGCCGCAGCTCGAGGTCCTCTTCCTCCTCCTCCTCCAGTCGCCATCCCCGACAGGGCTACTCACCGCAGCGCTGCCGCCTTCAACCTCAAGCCCGGATCGGTTACGGTGAAGCTCCCAACGACGCCGCCAGGCTAGGCCTCTTCTTGTGGAGCTCCGCCATCGACGACAAGCCATTCCTCCCCGCCTTCAAGCTTGTCATCGCCGCCGGAACCGTGCACCTCGGTGCTTCACCGAGCTCAACCCCAGCGCCATAGCCGCCACCACGGTGAAGCCCATCCGCCTCTCCAACACCACCAAAGGGTTCGCCTCTCCTTCCTCTTCCCGCGGCAACCGTCTGCCCTCACACCGGCGTCAGTACCAACCACAGCCATCATCGGGGTGAGCTCCTGCTCAACCGACCGAGTCCGTTAGTTTTAGATAGGATTGGTTTAAACGATGATTAAGCTTTAATAACCAATCAATTCCTGCTGATCATTTTGAATACTTGGTTGGTGTTGATATACCTATATATGTGTATTGGTGAACCACTGTTTAGTAGTTGATGGACTAGCAGCTAATTGACTAATACCCTTATCACACTAGGATCCAGTTGAGTAGATTGTGATAGATTAATATACCTGCATGCATTAGTAGATCAGTCAGTTGTAGGTAATATACTTCACAATCACGGTAAATATTGGTTGGCTGATTAGTTGTTAGTTGTTAGGTTAGTTGTTAACAGTTAGATTAGTCATGAGTAGTTAAGAATTGTTTGAGGTTAATTCATATATGGTTTGCTAAATGATCAGTATACTTTATTCAAATTTTGGGTGAGAGTAACCATCATATATATATGAGTATATCTTCTGAATCCTAATTCAATCTTTGAAATGATTAACATATGGAGGAATTCCTATAACATGTATACCTCTGTATCATATGAAACTGAACGCAATTGCTGTAATTAGGGCTTCATTAACCTCATCCGGACATGATCAATGAAGCCATTAGTTATTTAACAGCTAGCAAGCAATGTTAACTCAACTATACTTAGACACAACTCATACTTAAGCTTTGATGGTTAGTTAACATTTACTGATTAGCTATCGATTAACCTGCTTAGTTGCTCCCAGAAAGCAATCCTTAGGTCAAATCGGTCATTAGTTAGTATAACTAACCCACCGTTGTAATAAGCACAATTACAACCAGTTTAATCATCTAGCAGCACTTGGTGAATAAGCTAAAATGTAATAATAGGGTACGTATGCATCAGTACAAGGAATAGTGTTCTAATGTAAACTGGTTGTTAAGTTAATGGCTGATTAGTTAATACTAAATTGAAGAAGTTCCAACACCTTAAATGTTTAATGAAATCATTAGCTAAGGCACTGATTGCTTAAGATTAGGACAACCATTGGCTAACCAATTATTGCTACTAACTCAACCGCAATTAAAAGGCTAATGGCAGCTGAGATTGGGCAGTATACGGGAGCACTTCAAAAATAATGTACGTAAGTATAACCATAACTAGTGAAACAGATGTGTAGACAACGCATATGATCTCCAATTGAAGAAAGTCCTATTTGTAAAATCATTTTTTGTGAAGCCTAGGAAAGGATAATGTAAATTTTACTCATGCCACCATTCATGATCATATCCGCAAATCAAATATGCTCCCTTTAATTCACATGTTCAAAACTGAATAATTAAAACTTCACACTAGCTCCAATTGGAACCCACATTATACCAACATCCATAACTTCACATTAATTTAAGTATTGCGTCGTCCTTACATACATTCCTATATGCAACATTTGAATGAAAAATAAGCCAAACGGTTCTAATAATAACATATACATTTCAAGAGTTCATATTTTAAGTTCTAGTAATCCAAATTGAATGTTTCCAATCACGTTAGCTTCACAGTAGAATTTCTTACATTATAGGATGCATTTCAAACATTTTATCTTTCTCTTCTTGCTGATTTTGATTTATCCCTTGTCGTTTCCTTGGTTTTGGGCGTCATTTCAATAGAATCGGGCAACCAGGGTAGTAATGAAGTTGCTTTTCAATGAGCTCACGATCCAGAACAACCAGGCAAGCTTGCTCGCTTGTTGATAATATTTCGATTATTCTTTTACTATGCTTGGTCGATTGAATGATGATTGTGATGTGTGAATCACTAGCATGAGCAGGGTTATTTGTGTTGTGGTCAATGGATGTGTGTCCATTAAACCGATTGAATTAACACTTGAAACCCCTAATGTGAGATGTGAGAGCCGGGGTACTGTCACCTACTGATGGATCAGCAGGCAGTCAACCTAGCTGATACCGGTGTCGTAGGGTTGTACTCTTCACCCACGGTGATAAGTGGTGGAGTTGGATGGTCATAGTGGGCCCTACTATGAACCAACACCCATTGGACCACTTGTTCGCGTGAGGCTAGGGTAGTTTAACCCACCCTCACTATATAGTCGAACTGGGTGGTTTAACCCATTCGGCATCTCCCTAGGTTATGTGGCTTAGGGAGAATAAGATGAATTGATTGCAATGGTTGTCTCCATGCATTGAATCTGAAATTGGGTGATTTTGTGACATGGGAGTTTGGGTGGTTTAACCCAACTCCAAAAATTTACTTGAATGGCTTAAATGCGATACTCTGTGGGATGAGTATGATGGTCTTTCATATTTATTCAGATCTGAACCGGAATGGTTGATTGTGTGATTTATCAAGTGGTTAACTTGAATTGCTGGAACATGACATGGTGTGCTGAAATTAATAGCTTGCGTAGCTTATTTCTCATGTTATGTTGAATTATTCATATTATCATGTCAATTACCATGCTATGTTTAAGATTAACCTGGAATGAGCATATTAGCAGCTTGCAAGTACGAAAGTACTCACTCGGGAATTCCATTCCTGCAGGTTGTTCCCGTATCGTAGCTTACTATGACTGGTTATTTCGATCTAGATGCTTAGTTGCAAGGATTGCTCAGCTTGGTCAAGGGAATATATTTGTAGAGCTTTTGGAGATGGCTAGGGTTGCCATCTTGGTATTTTCAGTTTATCTTCCGCTACTGTTTGTAATGTCTGTTAATGCAAACGACTCCCGGGTCGCAATGTAAGTATGTTAAGTACTCATCCCAGGTATGGGAAGTACTATACTATCTCCTAATCCTTTCTGAATAGAGTTTTGTTGTGATACTGAGTTGTTATTGTGGCTGCCCATACACCGTGCGTGTATGAATTGAAGTGTATGGGTTAGTCGTGAAGAATTAGTGTGGTTCTCCCGGTTCGGTTAGCGGGACGATGTTCGGTTGAGTGACCCGCCAGCTGAGATGCGTTGGCTGGCTGGGTAGGGTGTGGGTCATACTGGGCCTTCGGGTGACTCACCATTCTTCGGGCTGGGTTAGAGTGAGGGTACCATTGCCAGGCTCCTCCGACGTCATTGTGTTGATCGAACGCGAGAAAGACGCTAGGTCTTCACTGGACTTCGGGAATTGTATGTGGCTTTTGAAAGTTTGATCGCTTCCGGTCGGCTTGACCAACGGTGAAGGCATACGGCCCTGGTGATTGTATGGTGCGTTAGTCAGGTGTCGGATCACTTGATTTTGGGTGCATACGGTGCAAGTACCGTGTCACCGGTCGAGTGGTTGCTTGGTCTCTGGCGATAACTCGTTCCTTAAGTCATATGTGATTCCGGGGTCCTGACAAGGGCCCGCCGGCTGAGGCCAGCCGCCGGTGCCGACGCCGGCTAGGGAGGAAGCCGCCGATGTCGCACGGCCAAAGGTGAGGCGGGCAGTTGGCCGTGCCGTCGCTTGTGGTCGGGACGCCGGAGTTGGATGCACCGCCGTCGGCGGGGATGGAGTGCCTGCTGGGGAGGAAGCCGCTGGATCTGGCCGCCGAATACCGACTCGGTGGAGATGCCGCCGCGGGAGCACCGGTTGATGAAGGGGCTTGGAGGGAGTCTCCGGGGAGGCGCCGAAACCTGGTGGGGGGTCGGAGACGAGGTCGCTGCTTGGTGCTCCGCCGCTGTCGGAGGGCGGTGTTCGACGAAGAAGGGCTGTCCCGGGGCGCGGCAATTCTTTGGGTGCCAGGGAGGTGGGAGCGGTGGCTCCGCCGCCAAGGCTGCCGCTCGGAGGAGTCACACCAGAGAGCGCCGGCGGGATGGGGCCCCAAGGGTGCTGACGTGAGGGGCAGCCAACTGCCACGGCTACCGTGAGGGCAACGCGGTGATTGCGTCTTGTGGAGGTTGTGGGCGTCGCCGTTGATGCCACTGCCAGCCGAGATGTGAAGAGCCCGCGGTCACCGATGCTTTGGAGGAAGTAGGTGCCGATGCCATGGCAAGGAGGCAAGGTGCTCCAATCCGTGCTGCCATCGTTGGTTGTTGAAGGCTGCGACGATAAGTGCGATGGTGATGGTTCCGGCATCGTGGATGATGAGGCGGCGGAGGAAGAAATTGAGAAATTGCAACATCGATTGTTGCAAGGATGGTGAGGATTTGCCGAACTACCATTTCGGCCATTGTTTCTCACCTTTCCGTTCTTCTCTTGATCTTCCAAAGTTTGTCGGAGTTCTTTTCTTGGTTGGCCGGAGTGCTCGTGTGTAGAACAAAGTGCTGATGACGTGTTGCGAGTACAACTAGAGAGTAGGAATAGAGCTAGAGATTCGACACAATGATTGTGATTCTTGTTATTGATCTTTAGATGATGTTACATATATTTACAACCTGAAACGACAGCGGTTGTCATCTTGGTTGTCGTCTTGAAACGTTATTAACAACTGTTAATGATGGTTGTTTAATTGATCACAAAGCGTCGCGTCCTTCCAATAGGACATGTCAGGTCCACAACACAAGTCAATCCAACAATGGTGTCGTTTGTTGGGTCGGTTCTTTCTGTGCTCCGGACTGGTAAACTGCCATAACCCAGGGCGTTTACCTTCATTGTCTATTGAACGTCTTGCTTCAATGATAACTAGATGGCCAACTGACCTCCTGTTTATAAGATCAAGAGAACCTAAAGCCACGAATTGAACAAATAATGGTAAAAGAAAACAATTCTGAATTCATGACAATATTTGATATATAGTAAAATTGAAAAGTTTTGCGTGCCAACAAATCAGTACACTCATTGAAGGTCAAGGTTCCCCATCAGCTTGCTCCAATAAATGATCTCATATGTTCGCGTTCCAGGATATCAGTTCCACCACTAATTCAGATATGCTGATTTCTGTTCTGAGTCATGTTTAATAAAAACTTGAGAAACGAGGAAGTTCCAGACAAGGATTGAAAGATAACAATTTAAAAGAAATTCACAACTAAGTACAATAGGATATCTGCCAAATGCTTGATACATACAAATTTGAAGAGCTTCTAAACAAGGGAAACTTCACAAGTCCGAGGCTTCAGCCCATGATGTCTTTTAAGATGTTCTCCACTGCAACTCCAGTTGGATGCGACCATTTTTCGAGTCAATTAGATGGTATTTCTCATTGATCCTCTTGTTGTTGATTACATCTGCGAGACTGATGACAACATAGCCAAGGTTTTCCTAAAAAAACACAGAAGCACAGCAGACAGGTCTTATCAGAAACAGAGCATGAATGTAAAAAAATGAGCCAATGATTAATGAACTTTCTTAGCTATAAGCAGACATCTACTGTAATACCACAAGTACCAGTACATTTCTTCAAGTTTATTAGCTTTAAGTAGACATATAATCTACTCTAAGATCCTCAAATACCAATAATGGTAATACTCCAAATGTCTAGTTAATTGATGTACTTAATGTCAGATGTGGAACATTCCATCCTGAGAGTTGGGTTTTCCAGTAGCAATTTGAAGTTCAATAAAATAAATACTGGGTGTTATTTGACACTACCGGTCTTTTTTACTTGTCGTTTTAGACATAGACACCGTTTCCAATATACATCTTGACTTCTATTTAAATGTTAGTAGAAGTTATTGAAAATATAATGAGCTGAAACAATATTTCTAGACGAACTAATAACATTTGCACATGATAAACCCAAATGTTGCTGTGCATATATTAGTTGTCTAAGTTCTAAAATATTGACTGCACGCATTCTAAAACGACATGCATAAAAAGGATGGAGCTAGTATATGGTACTTCTTGACTTCCTGAGCTACCTAATACGGTATCAGAGGACGAAAGCATATATTCATTCAGTCCTGAATAGAATAGAAACAAGAGGAGTTTGGCATATGACATAACCAATAGGCAATTTTACAGCAGTTCTTTTAGCATATTAGATAGTGCTGCCTTAGCAAGACTAGCTTTCAAAATGCAACTAAATTTGGTGTCTCATCATATTTTTTTTCCATTAAGTAATGGCTACGATACATTTCATACTTCTAAATGGGGATAAGTATTTTTGTTTCACTTTACAATACATGGCAACAATTGCTTGCCAACTAGGTTTTTACATTCGTAAAGCAATTTCAATTCGGGCCTTGTGAACAATTGAAAATTTAAACTTTATTTAATTTTGAATAAACTGCATTTAGTACCAGATATTCTTACCACAATTGAAGCTTGCACCAGGTATCATGAACAACGTGAACCAGACCAGTGGGTTCAAAATAATTTTCCAGTTTGGACCAGGTATAAAAGGACAAGCTGGCCAGGCTATGCTTATGCCTCAAAGGCATGGTGCCAGCACCAATGCTGCCTTCACTTCGTCATTGAGTGACGTCGTTAGGGCCACGTGAGCTAGCATTGAGAATGCTGGAGCAGAGGGGATGTGTGGTGGTCTCAGCGTTTCAGTAGGCATGCAAAGGGAATGACTGGGTCAGCCATCCTAAACCGAAGGGACAGGTAGGTGAACCGGTCCGGTTCTCTAATACCTGGTCCAAAAAGTGTAACTTGTGATAAGAGTATCTAGTCCAGTTCGCTTGTTTTTTAAAATCTGATGCGAGCTGCAAGTGTGGTAAGAATACCTGGTACTAAATGCAATTTACTCTTGATTTTTAGCAGGCCAAAGTACTTCAATTTCAAGAATCATGGGTGGATTTCGGGCACATATTGTCTTTACAATTATGAATCGATTACTTTCCCAAGTGATTTTCCTATAGAGCTGAACAGCATGGGAAGAGCATGACAATGTTTAAGCTGCTGACATGTTTTCTCGTGTTTTTTTTTGTCATACTCATACCCACCTTACATAGCTGGCGATATGCCTATGTTTAAGCTGCTGACTCAGCCTTTTCATGTGGTTTTTGGTATCATTTGTGTACAAAATAGTGCCGGTGTCATGGATCAAGCCTAATACAAGGAAGTACAATTGGGAAGACATAGAACATTATGCCTACAGTAAAAAATGGATGCTCCAGAAGTTAGCATGCTTGTCCTATAGTTCTGTGGTTTCTTTTCTAGCTTGATCTGGTATCTAGGATGAGTACTCTTTGCCTTCCTGAGCTTGCTAACTTGAGCACCACAAACCAATATGGAAGAACGCTTCTTCGTGGACCCTGAGTTCTGAGGCTGGAGAAATTGAGAGCCGCGGTGATTCATTGCTTGACTGAAACGGTGTACACATCCTCCATTGTATAGGGAGATGGATAAACTCCTAAGGAACTAATCATATCTTTCCTAACTACCAATTTTATCCCTTATGTGGAAATCTTATCCCCTAATGGAATAACTAAGGCACATGACATCTCTCTCCTCCTCGACATGCAGCTCGTCCTCGAGCTGCAGTGGAAGCCATGGCTATCCGATAAGGCCCCATGATGACAACGGCTAAGTATGCTTTGGGTACTGGAGTGTGGAACGCAAGAATCCAGCCTTCCTGCACATGAAGCCCATCAGGCCAATCCAAGTGCCTTTCCTGCATGTTCGGCCCATCAGGCTGGCCAATGTGGCACCCCTCCCAATGGTGGTGTTTCTCATAGGGAGGCAGTGCCACCTCTGGTCCACAGGTGGTGCCTAGCGCCTGAGCAGCTGCTGCCTCTTGGGTGCCACCGTCAGAGATGTTAAGATTATGCAACTTGGATCTATTGCACAGCCCAATGGGCATATATATAGTACAAGATGACTTGAAATACAAGGCAAGAATAGAGTCCTATGGTAATAGGAATACAAAAGGTAAGCACAATCCTAATATATCTCTAACACCCCCCCCTCAAACTCATGGTGGATCAACAACACTGAGTTTGGAGAGGTAGAAGCTGTGCTGAACACGAGTCTGGGCCTTCGTGAAGAAATCAGCCAACTGAAGCTCGGAAGGCACATACTGAAGAGCAACAACCTGATCCTGTACCTGTGACCGCATATAAGAAGCATCAACACCAATATGCTTGGTGAGCTCATGTTTCACTGGGTCTCTAGCAATACTGATGGCACCAGTACTGTCAGACAACAGAGGAGTCGGTGTAGTGAGAGAAACACCAAAATCCTCAAGTAGCCACCGTAACCAAATAACCTCCGCTGTCAAAAATGCCATAGCACGCAACTCAGCCTCTGCACTCGAACGGGAAACTGCAGTCTGTTTCTTCGTCTTCCAAGCAATGAGAGAACCACCAAGAAAAACACAGTAAGCAGAAAGAGAACGACGATCAGAGGGATCGCTAGCCCAAGTAGCATCCGAATATGCCTGAAGCTGTAACGAACTGGAGCGTGGAAAGAAAAGACGACGGGAGATAGTCCCACGAAGATATCATAGAACCCGAAGGTGACTGTAGTGAACCTGAGTAGGAGAAGAGACGAACTGACTCAGAATGTGAACTGGATAGGATATATCTGGACGAGTGACAGCAAGATAGACAAGACTCCCGACAAGGTGACGATAGCGAGTCGGATCAGAAAGAGGCTCACCATCAGAGGCACGAAGATGAACATTGAGCTCCATCGGAGTCTCAATGGTGCGCTGATCAGTAAGGGAAGCCCGATCAAGGAGATCGTGGATATATTTCTCTTGGGATATATAGAAACCATCAGAAGTAGATGTAACCTCAATCCCAAGGAAGTAGCGAAGAGAACCAAGATCAGACATAAGAAACTGATCACTAAGACGAGCCTTGACAAAGGCAATATACTCAGAATCATCTCCGGTGATGATCATATCATCCACATACAAAAGAAGAGTCCAACCACGAGACGAAGTGTGGACAAACAGCGCAGGATCAGGAGCACTAGCTGAGAAACCAGCAGCAGTAACCACAGAGGCGAAACGCTCGAACCAAGCACGAGGGGCTTGCTTAAGGCCATAAAGAGAGCGACGAAGGCGACAAACCATGCCCTCAGGAACAGAATACCCAGGCGGGGGGTGCATGTAGACCTCCTCACGCAACTCACCATTAAGAAAGGCATTCTTGACATCGAGCTGAGTGATAGACCAGTGACGAGCAGAGGCCACGGCAAGAAGAGTGCGAACGGTGGTCATGTGCGCGACAGGAGCAAATGTCTCGTCATAGTCACGACCATGCTCCTGCTGAAAGCCACGCGCCACAAGACGAGCCTTGTAGCGCTCAAGAGAACCATCGGAGCGGGTCTTAACTTTATAGATCCACTTACAGGTGATGGGACGAACACATGGAGAAAGAGAGACAAGATCCCACGTTCCGGTGCGCTCAAGAGCAGCAAGCTCCTCGGCCATCGCATGCTGCCATTCGGGATGAACAACAGCATCACGGTAAGAAGTAGGCTCAGTAAGAGTAACACCAAGAATCCAAAGCGGTCTGGAGGCGGAAACGGGCGAGCGCGGAGGCCATACCTAGGAGGGGGTGGCGAATCCGGAGAAGATGAGTCACCCAGAGAAGATGACTCAGCAGACGGAGATGGCCCAGAAGAAGGAGAAGGCACATCAGAAGGAGGCGCAACACGAGGTCGGCGTGTGTAGACGAAAGGATAGGACGAAAGAGGAGAAGGTGCAAGTGGAGCTGTAGGAGATGATAGTGAAGAAGAGTCGACAACAGGAGTAGGAAACTCAGGAGGAGGTGGAGACTCGGTGGGACGGGTGGAAGAAGGCACAACAGTGATCGGTGTATCAGGAAGGGTCAGAAAAGACAGAGACTCAACAGGGGAAGTCGAAGGAGAAGCTGGACGCGGAAAGAAAGGACGGGATTCATCGAAGGTCACATCTCGAGAAACCCGCATACGACGAGCAGTGGGATCCCAACACCGATAGCCCTTATGCTCCGGACTATATCCTAAAAAGATACACTCAACAGGCTGAGCAGTCAGTTTGGTGCGCTCGCGGGGAGCTAAAAGAACATAGCAAACGCAGCCAAACAGATGAAGCGTAGAGTAGTCAGGAAGAGAACCAGAAAGACGCTCAACGGGAATCCCATCCTGAAGGGCAGAAGAGGGCTGAATATTAATAAGATATGTGGCAGTAGAAACAGCCTCAGCCCAAAAGTAGGGTGGAATAGAAGCGGCAATCATGAGCGCACGAGCAGTCTCAAGAAGGTGACGATGCTTACGCTCAGCAACACCATTCTGAGCATGAGCACCAGGACAAGAGAACTGAGCAAGAGTGCCCTGCTCAGCAAGAAAACCACGAAGATGACGAGAAATATACTCGCCAGCAGAATCAACACGAAAGACACGAATGGGGGTGAAGAACTGGGTACGAACCATGGTGGCAAACTGTCTATAAATGGAGAGAACCTCACTATGAAAAGACATAAAATATATCCAAGTGTGGCGAGAAAAATCATCTATAAAGATAATATAGTACCAATGACCCCCTTTCGAAACGAAGGGAGCCGGACCCCACACATCAGAGTGAACAAGATCAAAAGGATGCTGAGACACGGACTCACTATGAGGATAAGGTAACTGAATTTGTTTACCAAGCTTACAACCCTGACAATCTAAAGACACGTCGCCTGAGACAGACCCCAGAAGACCACGACGAACTAACGACGATAGACGCGATCCACACAGATAGCCAAGACGGTGATGCCACTGCTGGAAGGAACCGGTGGACAAGCGAACAGCGGCAGAGAGACTGGTAGCGGCGGCAGCGGAGGGAAGGCGAAGCCAGTCAAGCTCCCAGAGACGCTGGGAATCAAGGCGGCGAGGGCCAGAACCAACCAGAACACCCGTCTGACGATCCTGAACACAACAAGAATCAGAATCGAGAATAACCCGACAACCAAGATCAGTAATTTGCCTAGCAGAAAGAAGCTGCATGGTAAGACGAGACACATGAGCAACAGAAGGAACATGAAATAAAGAAGTGCGAACAGTGCCTCGACTAGAAACAGGAAGAGAAGTACCATCAGCAGTAAGGACATGGACAGGAGAATCAAGAGGTCGAAGGGAAGATAGAGTGGAGGAATCGGAAGTCATATGAAAAGATGCTCCTGAATCAAGAATCCATGGGGAAGTACCTGACTGTGTAGGGGGTGGTTTCTCAATGCTGAAAGAGGAAGTAGCAGAACCTGCAGAACCTGTCGCAGCGAGTAGACGTCGAAGCCGTGCAATCTCCTGCTCAATGAACGAGGTGGCAGAAATCGAAGCAGCTGAAGGAGTCGAAGAAGAAGCTCCAGTGCCCGGAGAGGAGCGACGTGCAAGGTGACGCTTCTTCCGAAAACAAGTAGACTCAATATGGCCAGCCTTATCACAGTAGGTGCAATGAGGACGGCCACCACCCGAGGAAGAACGACCACCACTACCTGTGGAGGCCGCTGGAGGAGACGAAGTGCGGAGGCGTGAAGTAGTCGATGCAGGAGTCGGTGTAGACAGTGGACGAACAGCAAGCATGGAGGAAAGTGGCAGTAGACCAGAGCCACGCAGGCGAGTCTCCTCCGCACGGATCTCTGTAAGCACCTCCAGAAGAGAGACGCGAGGCTGACGGGCAAGAAGCTGGGCACGACGCGACTAAAACTCAGGACGAAGCCGCGTTAAGAACTCGTACACGCGCAAGAACTCGCGGTCAGCACGAGCATCCTGACAGCACTGACAAGAGCCACAACCAGGACGACGAAGGGAATCCAGCTGGCGCCAGACAGCAGAACTCTGAGCATAGAACTCATCAACCGTGGCATCACCCTGCTGGAGAGAGTGCTCCTGACGAACCACGGACAGAAACATAGCGTCGCCAGAGGGCTCATAACGCTGACGAAGGTGAGCACATCTGGGAGGCCGTAGAGAATCCCACAACCTCAAAAAAAACTGAGGCTGAAGACTGGCGACAAGAACAGCAGCAGCACGAGCATCATCATCAAACCACTGAGTGTACTCAGTCAGCAGAGCACCGTAGGAATCCAGAGCCTCCTGATAAACGGTGACAGCCGCATCATAGGCAGCGCGGTCAGCATCAGTAGGTCGAGCGCCAAGCTTAGGCTCCACCGGCGCCACAGGACAGGCCGAACACGGAACATCGCCTGAGAGGACGCCCCAGAGACGAAAACCACGCATGTGGATGCGCATATGGGAGACGAAGTCTGTTAAATTGACCCCATCAAAAATCACCAGGTAGCAAAGGAGAGAAACGGTGCCCGACGACGAAGACATTGTACTGTTTTTTCTCCTTTTTTTTCTCTTTTTTTTTGTTTCCTACTCTATATCTGCCGGCCGCTCAAAACAGAGCGAGCCAAGCAGACACGGGCGGCGCGGGACTCCTGGAGGGGCGACGGCAGCGCACGAGGAGAGCCCGCCGGGAGCCGGCCGGCCGGCAGACGTCGGCGAGCAGCCGGCGGCCGGCCTGGACGGCGGCGGACCGGCGAGGCGAGGCCGGGGAGGCAGCCTGATCCGACGGCTGTGGGCGGCTGGCCGGCGGCGGAGGGCGACGGCCGGAGGAGCGCCGGCCCGACCTCAGCCAGCGGCGGAACCGGGGAGGCCGGCAGGCGACCGGGGCGGCGAGGCCGGCGGGGGAGCGGCCGGGGCAGGGGAGGCCGGCAAGCGACCGAGGCGGCAGGGCCGGCGGGCGGGAGAGGCCGGCGGACGGGCGGCCGGGGCAGGGGAGGCTCGAGGCGGCGGGGGCCGGCAGGCGGGAGAGGCCGGCGGACGGGCGGCCGGGGCAGGGGAGGCCGGCGGACAGGGAGGCCGGCGGGCGACCAGGAAGGAGCGAAGGCGGCGCGGAGACGCGTGGGGAGCGGGGTGGCGGAGGATCGAAACGTGAGTTGCAGCACACGGTGGAAAAAAAATAGGGCTCTGATATCATGTTAAGATTATGCAACTTGGATCTATTGCACAGCCCAATGGACATATATATAGTACAAGATGACTTGGAATACAAGGCAATAATAGAGTCCTATGGTAATAGGAATACAAAAGGTAAGCCCAATCCTAATATATCTCTAACAAGAGATAACGCAAATGTTGCTGCTCCTTGCAGTTTCTCCTCTGCTACATCAGGCTACGCCCCTACTATGGAAGCAGCTGGCTGCGCCACCGTAGTTGTGCCTGGCTGTTTCGCTGATTGTGCCACTGTCTCTGTGATGAGCTCCGCCTTAACCTCTGCATGTTGCGCAGCAACCAGACAAGGCATCATCGCAGATGGAGATGCCGCCTCTGCTGCCATCACTACACCTTGGTGCTCCGGCAAGCCTCATGACACCACAACTGCTTGCGGCAGCGATCTGCACCGGCTGACCCGAGCACCCCCTCCACTCCGCGATGAGATGAGAGGTGCAACCATTCTGTTAGACATCGGGGTGCGTGAAGCCCATTTCAGCCACTTGTCCCGTAAATCGAAGTCAAGGCCCGACCCTCCTAAAGATACTCCTACCGGTGGCCGATGTAGGACGAGCCGCAGCTCGAGGAGACCTCGTCGTGAATGCCAAACTATTGGAGACATTGCCATCATTGTCGACGGAGACACCACCGTCGTGAACAACTCTTCCTCCATCTCTGCCGCTGTTTGGTGCAGCAACAATGCTGCCACCGGAGACAACCGTGTCGCCGATGTCACCGATGGTTGTGCCGCTACCGGCGAGTGAGAAGCCTACGCCATCATCTCCGCATCGGGAGGATTGGGCTGCTTCTCCACCCTATAATGCTCCTTTTGCCACACCTGGTCCAGATTCACGACACCTCAAGCCTCTGTCATACGGACAATGCCTTCCGATCGAAAACCCTACCCGAAAACCCGGCTGCTATCCACTAATGGTGGAGCAACAGTTGGCTTTGATACCAAGGATCATTCCGGGATAACTAGAGTAAACTACGGTTAGGAATAATAAAATAGTTAATTTGATTCATTGCTCGATTGATATGGAATACCTGTCCTCCCGGAGATGTTTAACTTGGCTGCTTAGGAACTAATCCTTTTTCCCTACTATCATGATCTTATCCCTTATTTAAAAGAACAGGAAAGGAGGGGAGGGCGACGCGGTAGTGGTGCAAACATGAGGGGAGGAGCATTGGGAGGGTCAAGTAGGATGGTGGGGGTGGACGTGCCGGAGTGGCAGTCCACGGCACGGCTGGGACCCTAAGCTGCCTGTAGGCATTGGCTCTGAAGTTTGAATGGCAAGATCTAGAGGCTTGGAGCAGAAGAAGGGTAGGAGCAATTGGGTGGTGGAGGCACGGATCAACACCATCATGGGGGTGGCAGCCCGTGGTGGTAGTCGCTGAAACCCTAGGTCACCCCTAGGGTCTTTTGCGGGGCCGCCATGACATCATTTTTTTCTCCAACAATGACATTTTTTGTGAAGTACACCTAATACACCTAGTTGATCCAAGACTAGGTAGCTTGTCCATGAAGCACAGGATGGGAGTAGCTTGTTGATCCAATACATCATGGAGTAGCTTGTTGGCCTTTCTTGACCTTCTATCCATTCCAATTTGTCAGATTGGCACCCTCCCTTCCACAATGTAAAAAGCAAGCCAAAATTCCAATAGTGTGTTAGGTTATGTTCTTTTGTATGTGAGATTCCCATGGGTGTCGGGCAGATCATGGACAGTATTCAAGGAGCAAACATGTCATTGGGCAGATAACCAAGGAGCAAAAGAACAATGCTTTTGTTGGGCATAGCCAGAAAGAACCCAATGTAAGGGTAGATAAGTGTTAGTTAGGATTAGGATAGCAACGGAACATCAATGGTATTCTATCTAAATCGACTAATTGACGTGGTACTTGTTTATATCTGAGGAGGTACCAACTCTCATAGAAAATCTCAAACTACAATGGTAGTCCCAGGCAGGTGATACTAGACACTGGTAAAAGGTGGAAACACACATCATCTATTCCAATTTAATATAGAGCACAAAATACAATCATATATAAATTCCAGGGCGGTTAAGTCTCCCAAGGCAATTTACAAACCACTTGATGCCCAGGAGAGTCCGAGTGTGACTCTTGAAAAAGGTTTGGTAAACCTATGTTGGACCTAGTTCAAACCAACAGCCAGATTAAATTTGTAAGAAAATTGATAGGAATTAGCAAGTTCTCAACATAAATTATCCAATGCAGCAACTTATGACTTTTTGCAGCTTTCCAAATTTTAACGAAATGATTTGTTCTACTAAAACAACTTCCAATTAGACTCAACAGAATCAGTTAATAACCTAATAATCAACAATAAGTCAGTTGGATTCCACAGGCTGCAGTTACCAGCTAGTAATGAAATAGCACTGTCTTGTGATGGACTTATCCTATTTGACGAAATAACATGATAACTAATATTGTCATTATTGTCCCTGTAGTTGATGCTGCTGCCCCGCAGTGTTGGTGGGAAGTATGTGCCTAGCAATAGAATTAGTATTTACATTTGGACTGTGACAAAAAAAAATTATTTTTTCATTAAAGCGCTGATGACTGGTGTAAGTAAATTCTATATTTCAAATTAATCTTTTTTATGGGATGTCCTATTAATCTTTTATCATATGAAAACACAACCGGCAAAAATCAAACAACAGAATGGCTACCTTGGAATGTATACCAATACTTGGTGGCCTGCTCATGACTTCAATTTGCATTTTATCATTTGTGGGTGGTTCCTCACACACAAACTGAAATTCTTCTTCCCAACGTGGATCGCGGTTCTTCTTAATATGCTGCGTAAATTGGTTCAAGTACATACATAAGGTGGTGACTACAACTAAACGTTAGCACTTGTCATCTGTGTGTATATGTTTATTGACGTATTTAAAACTGTGTTAAATACCTTAGTTTTCTTTTCCTCACCCCTAAACACAATTCTGGCATAAGGATTAGTGTGATGCTTCCCTTCAACATCCTGTGCTTCATGGACAATAACTACTAGCAAACCACCACCTTCTGGCGTGCCATCAGGAGCTTTTTCAATGATACCAGACTCATCACTTGTATCAACATCAGCATCAACTTCCTTGAAAGGATTATATGTTACTTCAACAGTGAGCTGTCCCCGGAACTTCTCATTTGCTGGATCATTTGAATCCATAGTCTTGAGCAAGTTAAGTGTAATTAATTTTGTCTCATCAGGAATAATGTCTTTCAATGGGATAACATTCATCCCAATCTTGTCATGCTTCCCAACCTGAGAAGGAAGATGTGAGTTGAAATATATAACTGAGGTAAGCAGCTATGGTAGAAGATACAAAACCATTAATCATTACCTGCTCCCAATCGAAAACAACAAGTTCGAGAGCCTGAGATTCTGGGTCTTTGACAACTAATTTAAATTCCTCATTCCATTCAGGGTTCAGGTTGCTTCGCTTCACTGAAGTTTTCTTTGATGGAAGTTTGTCCTCTGTTAGCTTTACCTTCACATATGGATCTGATTTGCCCATCATATCTTTCTTGGTAAGTTTAACAGCCCGTAAAACGTTAACATGCAAAATTCCAACAGGCTTCTTTTGTGCTCTTCATCATGTTCCAGGTTACAGAGAAGATACTACAATTAACCAACTGAAGATAGCATAACATAACATAAAACACAAAAATAAAATTATGGTATAGCATTACTTTGCTGGATCCATGATTGGCACCTCAAGTACTTTGGGCCACAAGTACATATTGGCTACCTGAGTCTTGATAATCTCCTGCAACAGGAGACCAGTTAACAGTTGCTAATATGCACATGAGTATGTCTTAAAAAAAATAAAAATACACCTAATGAAGTTGGTATGGATAAAGGAAGATTTAGGTTGACAATGTATTGGTGGGATAATTTGAGACACCAGATTGTAGATGTTGATATGCAAACTAATCAATTAATAAGCAGAAAAGTGCAACGACTATGTGCTGAGAACCAGAAAAGTAATTGGGATTGGTGTACATGTTGGTATGGAAAATAATGAATTAATAAGCAGAAAACAGCGAGGAATATTATTAAGTCCTGAGAACCGGAAAAGTAATTGGTATGGAATGGTATATTATCCTCAGAATTTGATGAGATAGGAAGCTCTCTTAATGTAGAAAAAAAACCTGAACAAATACATAAAGTCCTGGAATTGCCATGAGATCTGCTCCTAAGAGTTTCAGACCAAAGTCAACATGTGGCTGCACAAGGTGAACACCATAAGTTGACAATTCCATTAGAAATGGTCAAAATGTGTGCATTTTCAGAATTTACCTTCTCCATGAGTGAGACCATTATTTTAGCAAAACACGGAAAGCTAGGGACCAATGGCTTCAATGTTATGCGTGGTAGAGCAAAAACTTGCAAATCAATTACCTATATTATTAGACATGAGGTATGATCAGCATAATTTGCTAATGAAATTTGAAGTTTTTAAACCATCTTGATCCCTTGAAGATGAAGTGCTGCAGCAAGCATATCCACTTAACACAATTTCATTTAGCTCACCCACATGCTTTCTAATTAGTTATACCTGTGCAGTTGCTTTTAACCCAAATGCCTTGACTACAACTGTGATATTAGGATTTCCAGCCCACTTTATTGAAGGTTCCATTATAAGTTCCTGTTCATCTGTGGTGTAGACCTTCATCCCTGTATTGACAGTTAAGAAAAAGCTGTCAGCTCTGCTCAACATAACGCAATCTACGGTCTAAACTGCCATGTATTTTGATTGGCATAAAACAATTCAGCAGATATCTACGGTCTAAACTGCCATGTATTTTGATTGGCATAAAACAATTCAGCAGATATAGCTTGGTGATACAAAGGTAGAAAACAAAATACGCCAAACTTTCTCAATCACAAGGAATCTGAACCTGTGGTGGCAATACATAATTCTAAGCCTCTAAGTTAATCAAATAATCATGAAATGATTGGACGATAAGCAGTGACACATTCAGCTTTCTTTCAGTTCTGTCTTGTAACATCCTGGCCAAATTTGTGGTGACCCAAATGGCCCATGTATGGGACATGGACAATTTAGATTGATTTTGATACAATGTAAATCCAAGGGAACCAAACATATGGCACTTTCAGGTCGCCACGTGCTACCCCAAATTAACACAAATAACTTGGTAACCGAAACCCAACAATTATGTCAATATATTTCCATCTATTCTTGTCTCATGAGAATTTCAGAGCCGACCCCGACACTTCAAGCTAGGATGATTTCATACAAGCTTCAAGCTACAAGCCTTATGCATGCTTAAGGCCACAAGCTTCATACAAGTTCCAAGCTACAAGCCCCGAACCAGCTCCATATGGGCCCATCTCACGTCTCATGCCGGCTCCTCATTAGCTCAGAACAAGACTCACACAAGACCCAGACATCCATCTACGCTACGTTAACCGTCCAGGATCCATCTACGTTCCGTCATCCGCCTACGCTCCGTCAACCGTTCGAGCTCTGTATATGCTCTGTCATCCAACCAGGCTCTATCTAAGCTCCATTCTTCGTCTGAGCTTCGTCTACGCTCCGTCATCTGTCTATACTCCATCATCCATCCAAATCCGTCTACACTCCATGCCATGATCTTTGCTCGGAAGGGCCTGCCAAAGATGCTCCCAGGATGCTATGGAATATTCCTCTAAGGGCATTGGAGAAATGACCAAAATACCCCCAGCAGAACTATAAGCTGAGGGGTATAAACCGTAAATTTCTAGGGCAACCTTATATTGCACACTACCCCTCCCCATCCCCTCCTCTATATATATGGCCAGGGAGCCCCTCTCTCATTTGAGGGGTTGAACTCTCTCAATGAAGCTCTCAATTTCAGCTAAAATACTTGCACGAAACAGAGACAAGCCTCGCCCACGCGTCCATACGGAGCTCAACCCCCGTACGGACTCCGTACGAACGACGCCCATAACTCTATCGTCCTACCGTGCGTTGCCCATGGTCCGTCTGAAGGTTGTTCGATCCCCTCCACACCTCGGTTGGTCGTTGTATCCAAAAAACAGTAGTGCCTCCAATACAATGCCTAGGATCATACCTAGGACAAAAACTATGTGCGGCGCACAAGAATCATTGTAACCGTTTAATGGGAGAACCAACTACTTTTCATACAAGGAACATTCTGGCGGTCAATAAAACTACTAGCAGAACCATATTTTGAACATTGATCTGCTGCAGTTTTGCAAAAACAGCACAGGGTGTAATCCAAAACTAATACTGGCAGTGTGGTTGCCTGTTGTGGGGAAGGAAATACAGATAACATACTCAGGCTTGTTTACATACAATAGCCCTTTGGTATGGATAGTCGATTGCATAATCCAACAGTAAAAAATCATTGAAGTCATCGATGTCTGCAGCTACTGCCCATGGGCAGCAGGCCTGGCTCTCCACACTTTCTATAGGATTGATTTAAATAATTTGTTTAACAAAATGTTCTCATTAACTACAGACTTATATGCCTCTGCAACACTTTTGCATCACAGAATAAAGCAACAGAAATACATCCATAACAGTATTTCAGGATCCTAAATATTAATATAACTGCTCTCAAATAGCATGGGTGGTTTTGGTATCTAACTTTGCTACACCCACCTGTACACTGATACTACTGAACATTAGCTAAAAGAAGTGCAATACCAACAAGAATGCTGGTTCAGAAATAAGTAAAGTGATATGCTGGTCTCTTAGGGATATTTACAGTGTCAACGACAAGACTTTACTTGGATAAAATGTTGGTTTCTTCTGCTCCTCATGGATTCGATACTCTTACTTCGTAAACTGGCTACAATAACCCTGTGCACTTGCAGGACATCATGTACTCACAAAGGCTTATAAGTTGGATTCGCCTGATAACCATAAGCCACTACTCTTACATACTTGGCTGACATGTTATAAATCCAATAATCTAACACACATACAGAATTCAGTTTAAGCTAGGCCAAATAGATCTATTTCACACATGACTGCTCAATTGTTACCACAATAGTGCCCGATGAGCCAATAACACATGAAAGTTTGTGTTCAAAATAAGCTTAGGTTTAGTTCGATTATAATTTAAGTAAAGCAGTCAAGCCAAAACAGTTAATTCATGCCTGGGTTGAACTGATAAGTGAATGAGTGATGACACTAAATCAACATAGAACTATAGATGATAGTAAAGGCTTATACACGGGACACACCTAAACAGCTATCTTTGCTTATTAAGTAAGCAAACCTATTTGGCATATAAGCTATAAATCCAACAAAGCAGCCTACACAATGATTTAACTAGGCGAAACAGGCCATCTGTCTCTTCCTCTCTTTCTTTCTTTTCTTTTCTTTTTTACAGCATTATGTGTCACACTTAACTGTTTATAACTCTCAAGACAACTGTGTAGTTTTCACATCTGAAAGCAGGAAAAAAATGTATAAATATTTTCTTAATGAGAAGCTGAGAATTTGATTCTTCAAGACCTACTTCAATCATCTAATGAGACATTATGAAAAGACTCTTTGAAAGGTGAGTGCTACTTTTATAGAAAAAATAATTCTTTGGAATCAAATTGCCCTGAAGGTAGGTAACTAAAACTTCAGAGAAGAACTAACCTTGAAATGTTGGTGGTAGTGAACCTAATGTTAATGTCTCAAATTCAACTGAATCAATCTTGTATTTTGCAGTGTTCTCAGCAATAATTGGTTTGGCGATTTCCTTTGCAGTTCTACAAATTGCCTGTACAAGATAATAGTTATAAAACAAAGCCAACAGAGAAGTTTGCACAAAGAATAGTGCGCACTTTTAAAAGAACATGAAACGTACCTTGTCAAGATAAGGCCACATATTCTCGACAAATTTGTTTAGCCAGTCAATCTTTATGAATGAAAGAAAGACGGTGCGGTCAGGTCATAGCAGTCAAAACATAAGATGGCACGGCAACAGAATAGAAGTTTCACTGAAAGGATAAGCATTACCCGATCAAAGTCTGGATTTTTCACCCAATGAGGTATCTCAGGAAGCATGCTTTCCAATGATTTTGTATCAAGTTCAACAAGTGGCCTAATTACAGGGTGCTGTGCAATCACCATCAAAGCAGGAAATGTTAAGTCAGGCACTGGTAATAATTATTCTATGGAATTAAGTTGTTCAATCACCACCACAAAGTTAACAGAGACTGATTAATCGAGGTGAAGTCAAAGTGATATATCTATTGTTGATACATCTAAGAGACTGATCAAACAACTTTTGCCCCTATAGGTATGCAACCAAACTATGCACTCTAACGAGTGCACCTGTGCAGGAGAACATACAAGATGTCTACTTATAGTGTTTCATATTTCCAGGAGAATATCAATGTCAGTGTTGTATAGTAGCAAACCCTGAGAATACAAAAGGTAGCATCATAAAAAATAGCCCTTCAGGACATCATATGGAAACAGGAAAAAAAATAATGATTGATTGTGAATTCCAATACTTATTTTCCTATTTGTCATGAATCACCTAATACACTGCTGGAGCAAGAAGCATGAGATATATTAAATCTGAAACAGGGAAAAAGTAGAGCACCCTTGAAAAGTCAGTTATACTTGATCGGTCGATCTAGCACTAAACATCTATATGCATTTTACACAAGATCAAATCCTTCAAATTCATCTGCAGTCTCTAATTTGTTTTGCAAATTTCTCATCTACATAGATCACATCAATAATTTAGCACCATATAGGAGCAGACAACCAGACCGCCATCTTATTATATGACTAAGATAAGCACAAGCCTACTCCGAGTCGAGGGAAGAACTAAACTCTGGACTTTAAGGCATGCTGAACACTCCACAATCTCAGATTGAGACCCCAAACCACCTCCGTTTTTGCTTCCAGTTCCAGTCATTATCCTCAACTCCCAAAATCACACGGAAACATCAAAAGAAGAGGGAGACAATCAAAATGGTACCTTCACATCGGTGGGCTGGAAGTAGATGAAGAGGTAGTACCCAAGCACAAGCCCCATGGTGACCCCCACTCCAAACCCAAAGAAACCAAGCACAGTGCTGAAAAACCCCATCACCACTCTCCGACACCCAACCAAGCGAGCAACAAAGAAAGCAAGAAAGACGCGTGGCCTCGGATCACATGGGGAGGCAAGACGCAAGGAACAGGACAGGACCAGACGAGGAAGAAGCAGACGAGATCTGGAAGAGGGAAGGGAGACGAGGGGTCGAAGAACAGAGTAACAGCCAGGCCAGGATGGCGTTTAATGATGGAATCCCCTAGTGGTAGGGAAGGAGCATTATCGGCATAATTATGGTGTGCAAAGGGGGTTACTATTATCAGGTCGAGAGGAAAACGGGAAGAAAAAATCGAAATCAAGAATGGGGTTGAATATCTGCCCGAATCGGGCACGGAGATGATGGTGCCGCCGTGGGCGGTGTCGGCAGTGGGGCACGCGGATGGCAACCCTTCCGGGTTAACGGCCACAAAATATTTAGACCTCGGCTCTCCTCTTCTGTTCCTTTTCAAAAAAATTATAATTTCTTAGGATCTGGGCCCTGTCTCTTCTGGTAAACCTTTTTGTGTGGTTTCTTTGGTGCCTGACCAGGTTGGTCTTCAAAATAAAAAACATTTCTTTTGATGCCCTCGTAACGACTGTTTACAAGTTGAGTACCAAAATCTCCTGAGTCATCTAAAAGTCATCTCACTGTCTAGGGCATATAAATAAGTAGCGTGGACTTTGTCTTTTTTAAGGCAATCCTTCTAGGCCCCATATAACAGGTTACAAACCAATCCAGTGTTAGCAATGCAATCATACTTGCGACCTCAACTATTATACAAAAGATCGTTGATACATATTAGGAATGCAGTTTGATCCTTGTGGCGCCGATGTCGTCATCGACGAACACGCCATCGTCGATGATGGCCTCATTGTCTTCATGCCTGGGACTACTCGTAGCCACTCAAATGTGGGTATCAACTATGGTAGCTAGAGACTATGAACCTCCTCAGATCAAAGCTTGAAAATGGTGGAGTTGAGGATCGGTCATAACATATAGTGAAAAATAAATCTATGCTTGTGTAATTGATATTATTGTCGGAACTCGCTGTATCGCCACAGACGAGGTACCCTCAATCTTACGGTAGAACTCGTCCCTAACTCAGTAGGAGAAGTCGTTGCAGGTTACAGCGGAACGTTCAGACGAGATACCTTCAGATGAGGTTCATGGAGGCGACGCAGTGTTCCACGCCTGGGCGAGGCGCGCATGGGCAAGGTGCGTCCAGGTGGGCTTGGACGAAGTTGTGGCGAAGGCTCCGACGAGGTGCCGTGAGTAGAGCTAGGGAGGATGAGTGCCAAGTGCCGGTCAAGGAGGTGCAAGGGCGAGCCAGAAATCAGTACCAGCGAGGAGCATTTGAACAGATTCCGACGGACATAGTAGGTGGAGGTGAGGAGGAAATAGCAAAACTGCTCAAGACGTTGTAATAAGATAGTGGGCAGAACTGTAAACTTTCTATGGGTAGGAATGTACATACATTTGTAAGTCATTTTCGCCTATAAAAGGGCGGGGTAACCCTTCTTATTGGGCAGAGATATCTAATACATTTCCGGGAGTTCTCAGTTGTTTTTCCATCTATATTTTCCGCATTTATGTTTAGCAAGAATTCCGGGGGAGTAGTAGTAATCGCGAGGACCGCTTAGCAACTCGTCCCTCTTTGTATCTGGGTTAGTTGATCCGAGGTACCACAAGTTTACTGTGTGAGGGCGACTTCATTGACAGTTGGTGCCGTCCGTGCGGATCGCTGAAAGTTACGTCTTAGCGACCTGCTGCTACTCCATTGTGATGGCATGCCACTTCGGGCGAAGAAGGGTTCGGTAGGTGCCAAGCAAAAGGTTGTGGCAGGGGGGAATTCTGGCAATCCCACCTAGTGCCGGACTTTGTCCCTGGCTCCTGGAGGCAAGGAAGGTGGTGTTGGCGGGGGGCGATCGAAGACGCTTCAACGTTGCACGGTCCGGCCTTGGTTCCCACGGTTCCGTCCAGACCCCAGGCGAGGCAGCGACTCGTATTGCTGGAGGCGTTCTTGGGAGAGTTGAAGGTTGGCTCGAGGGCGCATCAGCGCCCCCAGTAGATGTAGGTGAAGGAGGGAGTGCACGAAGCTTGGCGGAGGAGGTGCAAAGCCTTTGTCGGCAGGCTGAGGAAGCGATGAAGTGGGCAGAGGCGATGCAGGCGCGTCTGCAAGCGGTCGAGCTCGAGGTGCTCCGAGCTACTGCCCAATCTCAGCAAGTCACCGACATGTATCGCACGCAACTCGTCACACCTGGCTGCAGCAACAGCCATCCCGCTGCCGGAGGCTTGCGCGGCAGAAAAGCTTTGTCGCCATTTGGGAGAGGTGCACACAGCGGTGCGTGAAGAGATCCACATCCTGATGAGGACATCCCTACTAATGGTACCATCACAGCTCCTACATCAGTCCCAAGTACCACTCCTCTAGTGTCGGAAATACAAGGACCTTTAACTAGGGCTCATGCTCATCAACTTAATTATCAGGTATTGTCGTTTCTCGGTACTTTGTTTGATATTAAAGAACATATGGTGCTGCCTAAAAGATATGTTCTTTTGCTTATTAGGAATGGAGGTCCAAACCAAACTGAGTTCGACAAGCAATGGCGCATGAAGACAAGGAAGGATGAGTAAGGCAGCCAATATACAAACAAGTTTTCACTTAAGACTTCAGGTGCAAATGCAAGTGATGATTTGGTGCTGTACAAGAAGGCTTCCCATGTCACTTTTGGTCCACAAAGAGCTAGAGATAGAGTCCCACAAGATCTAGACTCTGATTTAGATTGCTGAGACAGTCCTGATTTCAAACGTCTTTATCTTGAACATACAGACTCTGATTTGGGTGATCTTGGACTCTTTGGAAAGCTTATCTTGTGCTCATTCCAAAATGTCCAACCCCACCTTCAAATTCTTTACGAGCAGATCACAACTGCCAAAACAATTCAGGACTGTTTCTGAAACAGATCACCTCTTTCTTTATATACCCCATAGGATGCCCTCTTTTGTTTTGGGTTTCACTAAAGTTTAGACCTAGCTACATTGCTATTCATTGTGTTCTTTGTTTGTATCTAAAGATCAGATCAAGACCGTTTGTGGAATCTCACCTTTTTGAGTACCTCAATTATATTCGCAATTTCAGATTGCTATGTCATAATTCTTATTTGTTCTTCGATCGGTTGCAGGGATTAGAACTTCGTGTTCAGGTTGACCGTGCTCTCGGCATCGTCAATAACCATCGGAGTTGGTCTAGCGATTGCTAAGGCGCATCGTTGTCGCACGGTCTAGTTGGATCGTCAAGGTCAAATCCAAACAGATCGTAGTTATCCTTCTCATCGAAAGATCGAGACACTCTTTGTTCTATCAAGTGGTATCAAAGCTCAAGTTACTCGGTGAGAAATTTACCGTTTTCATAGTTTAGATCTGTTCTACCAATCGTCCTGAAAAAGCCTACAAAAAAATAGTAGATTAGCCCACTATCCAAACCAATCTGAGTCTTGCAGCTTTCATCGTAGTTCTTGTATTGTTGAACTTTTGCTGCATTAATCGTGTAGAGTTGCTGGATTAGATTGGTTTGTAGTTAAAAATTTTCTACTAGATCAAACCTTGTTTTGTTGCTTCTAGTTCTCCCTGCAGAAAATCAGAAAAAGAGAAGAGAAGAGTTACTACCACGGCAAGGTTTTTGTTGCCAATTTCAGCCGTGACAGCCTATGCCACCTCCCACTGCTGCCGGCCATCCACCTCCTTGCGTCGCCGCATGCTGCCACACACCGGCCGTACTTGCCACGCGCCTCTAGCTACTACCGGGGCACCATCTTGCTGTTGTGATAAAGTTCGTCGCCACCATCAAGTTCCTTGCTGCTACGGCCCGAGGAGAAGAGCTAGTTCTAGTTGCATATTTGTGCTAGCTCTAGAAGATTGGATATGAAAAAAAAGAGGAAAGAGTCCAAGGAAAAAAAAGGAAAGTGAAGTTTGCTTGGCTTTCAAGTTGAAAGCTAAAGCCTTGCCTTGTTTGATTCAATCTCTTGGGTAAGGACTTGGCCAACCTCTAGAATTTTTCCATGACCTTAAGAAGGCTCCTGGACGTCACATCCATACAGACTCGGACCAAGGTTCATGGTTTGAAACGGTTTTGATTCGGAATTCAAATTAGGGCTCAATTTGGACTCGAAAGAAAGGTGCCCAGAAAATTCTGAAAAAATTCCTGAAAATCAGCCATAATTTAAAGAGCCTACGGTTAAATTTTCAGCTCAATCAGACAAGTGGTTTGTGAGAAAATGCCAATTTAAGTTTCAGCCTCCTGCCACTTTCCTGCCGCGACACGATTTCTGCTGTTTTGGGTTGCCGCGGCAGCACTGCGGCAGAACACTAGTTTTTGACTATTAGAGATGTTTTGCTCCGTTAGTTATTTTTCTGTGGTATAAAAAATTTTAAAATATTATAAAAAGAATAAGAAGCCACATGAAAGGCCACTAGAAAAAGAAAAAATAAAAAAAGAAATTTCAGAAACTTATCTATTGCATTATCTATTGCTTGTTTTGCAACCGTTATTTCAGTATCTAGGCTTAGTTAAACTTTGCTCGTTCTAGTCTAAGTCCAGCAACTAGGACTAGTATTTTTGAGCATCTTTTCAACTTTTCATTGCTACTTTGATCACTTGCTTATTTCTTTGCTACTCATAAAGCCTTCCAAGCTCCACCACTCTATACCGTGCAGATTTTTGATCACTTGGTAATCTCTTGTTCCATACTTGGGAGGTATTTGACACCGTCGGTTGCCGGTCACCTCCTTGCAGTAGGGTAAGAACTTGCAAGAATTGTGAATAGCTTGAGCGTTGAGCGACTTGTCACCACATCCTAGTAGCTAGTAGGGACATTACACTTGTGTTTTTGTGTCTTTTTGCTACTAACCATGATAGGTTCACGCATGAACAGTAGGGATGATCTTTCTCCCCGCACCTAGAAGTTGAGAGATGACTTCCAAGGTGTTGTGTCCCGACATGTTGAGGACATTGACACACGCTTTACCGGTGCTATGGACCGGATTGATGGGATTGATGCAAGCGTCAAGGAGCTGAATGCTAAGTTTGATGTTGTCCTCGCCCATTTGGATGGCACTTTAAGAGCGCCACCACCTCTACATCAGTCATGACCACCACTTCACATACCTACTCTCATTCTGAATGCTCAACAACAGCGAGCACGCCATATCCCGACATTGCTCCACGTGCTTCTGGTGTTTCTGGACATCCTAATATTGCTACCGCAGCCACGGGTGAGGATGAGGAAGCTAAAATGGATGATTATCATGGAGGATCTGAGGACGAGGACGCCGTCAACTACAACAATGAGTGGCCACGTCGACAGCTGCCACACAATCGACATGGTATGCACGCACGTCGGGAGGTACGTGAAAATAATGATGTTGCTAAACTGAAATTAAAAATTCCACCATTTGAGGGTAGATATAATCCTGATGCGTATCTTACATGGGAATTAGAAGTTGAACAACGTTTTGCATGCTTGGATTATCCTGAGGATAGGCGTGTTAGGACTGCTGTTTGTGAGTTCACCGGGTTTGCTTCTATTTGGTGGGCTAAACATTGTAGGTTGTATATTGATACTGTTCCTACTACTTGGGCTAATTTAAAAGATGCTATGCGTGCTCCTTTTGTCCCTCCTTATTATCAACGTGAATTGCTTAATAAACTTCAGCGTTTGAGACAAGGCAATAATTCTATGGAGGAATACTATCAAGAATTCCAAACTGGTTTGATCAGATGTGCTATTATTGAGGATAATGAGGCTATGCTTGCTAGGTTTATGGGAGGTTTAAACAAAAAAATTCAGACCATACTTGAGTATATGGAGTATAATATTATCACTCGCTTTATTCCATCTTGCTTACAAAGCTGAACGTGAGGTGCAGGATCGATAACCGAAGACAAGAACTAATTTTTCTGCAGGCCGTACTTCGTGGACACCTCGCACACCCGCTCCCCCGTCCACATGTACCACTGCCCCGGCCAATTCAAATGCTAAATCAAGTTCGTCTCTGGCAAGAACAGAGCCGCTAGCACCTACCCAAGCAAAGTCTTCCTCCGCCATCCTAGTGAAGAGTTCTTCTTCCATTGCATCGACCGGGAAGACCAAGGATACACAATGCCATCGTTGCCATGGCTATGGTCACATGCAAAGAGAGTGCCCCACAAAGCGTGTGATGATTATACGAGAAGATGGGGCGTATGATTCCGCAAGTGACTATGATGAAGATACATTGGCTCTCGTTACTGCACAAGAACAACATGACGATGAATCCGATCACGATGTGCAGTATATGGGTGCCGAGGATGCGGACCAATATGTGAGCTTGATTGCACAACGAGTTTTAAGTGTGCAATGAGCCATGCTGAGCAAAATCAGCGACACAATTTGTTTCACACAAAAGGTTTTGTGAAGGAGCGTGTTATTCGGATTGTAATTGATGGGGGGAGTTGTAATAACTTGGCAAGTTCAGAGATGGTTGAGAAGCTTTCACTCACCACACGTCCACACCCCCATCCCTACTATATCCAATGGTTCAACAACGGTAAGCTAAAGGTAACAAGAACGATACGAGTGCATTTTACTATTGCCGCTTATGTTGATTTTGTTGATTGTGATGTAGTACCTATGAAAGCATGCTCAATGTTACTTGGTAGACCATGGCAATATGATAGAGATTCTATGCATCATGGTATGACAAATCAATACGCTCGTGTACATAAGGGTAAAAATATTGCATTAATTCCTATGACTCCTAAACAAATTTTGAAAGATGATATAACTAAAGCTAGTAAAGCTAAGAATCATGAGAAAACCACAAGTGAAAATCAGCTTGCCGCTAAAGAATTTGAGCAACACAGAACTACAAGCAAATCTGATCCAAGGCCTTCTAATGAAATAAAATTGAAAAGTACATGTTTGCTTGCAAGTAAAGCTGATATTTCAGATTCGGATGCTAGTTCTTCTGTGAGCTATGCATTCATATGCAAAGAGACTTTGTTTTCATTTGAGAATTTGCCTCTCTCTTTGCCTCTTGCTGTCACTAGCATTTTGCAGGAGTTCGCTGACATATTTCCTGAAGACGTACCACCGGGATTACCACCTATTCGAGGGATTGAGCACCAAATTGATCTAATTCCCGATGTGTCGCTGCCCAACCGTACGCCATACCGTACCAATCCAAAGGAGGCAAAGGAGATTCAGCGTCAAGTACAAGAACTACTCAACAAAGTTTATATTCGTGAATCCGTTAGTCCATGTGTTGTTCCTATTATATTGGTACCTAAGAAAGATGGATCATAGCGTATGTGTGTTGATTGTAGAGCCATTAATAATATTACTATCGATATCATCATCTTATTCCTAGGCTAGATGATATGCTTGATGAACTAAGTGACTCTACCATGTTCTCCAAAGTTGATTTGCATAGTGGATACCGTCAAATTCATATGAAATTGGGAGACGAATGGAAAGCAATGTTCAAAACTAAGTTTGGTTTATATGAATGGTTAGTCATGCCTTTTGGATTAACTAATACACCTAGTACATTCATGAGATTGATGAATAAAGTTTTACGTGCTTTTCATTGGATGATTTGTGGTAGTCTATTTTGATGATATACTAATTTATAGTAGATCTTTGGAGGAAAATTTGGATCATTTACGTGCTGTTTTTAATGCTTTACGAGAAGCACGTTTGTTTGGTAACCTTGGGAAGTGCACCTTTTGCACTGACTGAATCTCGTTTCTTGGCTATGTTGTTACTCTATAGGGTATTGAAGTTGATAAAGCCAAGATCGAAGCCATACAGAGTTGGCCGACTCCTAAAACGGTCACACAAGTGCGGAGTTTCTTAGAACTTGCTGGGTTCTATCGATGCTTTGTCAAAGATTTTAGCACCATTGCCGCACCGCTAAATGAGCTCACAAAGACGGATGTTCCATTTGTTTGGAGCAATGCGCAAGAGGAGGTCTTTACAGTATTGAAAGATAAGTTGACACATGTACCTTTACTTCAGCTTCCTGATTTTAATAAGATGTTTGAGCTTGAATGTGATGCTAGTGACATTGGTTTAGATGGTGCGTTATTGCAAGAAGGCAAACCTATTACATATTTTGAAAAATTGAGTGGACCTAGTTTGAACTATTCTACTTATGATAAGGAATTATATGCTCTTGTTCAAACATTAGAGACACGACAAAATTATTTATGGCCCAAAGAATTTGTTATCCATTCTAATCATGAATCGTTGAAGCATATCCGAAGTCAAGCTAAACTGAACCGTTGACATGCTAAATGGGTTGAATTCATTGAATCTTTCCCTTATGTCATTAAACACAAGAAGGGTAAAGAAAATGTTATTGTTGATGCTTTGTCTCGACATTATACTATGCTTTCCCAACTTGACTTCAAAATATTTGGTTTGGAAACCTTAAAGGGCAATATGTGCATGATGCTGAATTTAAAGACGTCTTGCAGAATTGTAGAGAAGGGCGAACATGGAACAAGTTCGTCACTAATGATGTATTTGTGTTCTGTGCTAACAAGTTTTACATCCCAGATAGCTCCGTTCGTCTTTTGTTGTTGTAGGAGGCACATGGAGGAGGATTGATGGGTCATTTTGGCTTAAAGAAGATGGAGGATGTGCTTGTTGAACACTTCTTTTGCCCAAGGATATGATGGGATGTTGAGCGATTCGTTGTTCGCTGCACTACATATCAAAAAGCTAAGTCACGACTTAATCCTCATGGTTTATATATGCCTCTACCAGTTCCTCGTGTACCTTGGGAAAATATATCAATAGACTTTGTTTTAGGGTTGCCTAGAACACAGAAGGGGAGGAATAGTATATTTGTTGTCGTGGATAGATTTAGTAAGATGGCACACTTTATACCATGTCACAAGTCTGATGATGCTACCATTGTTGTTGATTTCTTCTTTCGTGAAATTATACGCTTGCATGGTGTGCCAAATACTATTGTTTTAGATCGTGATACAAATTTCATAGCCACTTTTGGAGATGTTTATGGGCTAAGTTAGGGACTAAATTGTTTTTTAGTACTACATGTCATCCCCAAGCTAATAGGCAAACTGATGTTGTAAACAAAACTTTATCTACTATGCTTAGGGCTGTTTTGAAAAAGAATTTGCGTATGTAGGAAGAATGTTTACCTCATATTGAGTTTGCTTATAATCGTTCACTGCATTCTACCACTAAGATGTGCCCTTTTGAGATAGTTTATGGCTTTATACCTCGTGCACCTATTGATTTATTGCCTCTTCCATCTTCAGAGAAGGTTAATTTTGATGCTAAGTAACGTACTGATTTAATATTAAAAATGCATGAGACAAATAAAGAGAATATTGAGCGCATGAATGCTAAATATAAACCTACTGGTAGTCAGGGTAGGAAACATATTGTGTTTGAACCAAGTGATTTAGTCTGGTTACATTTAAGAAAAGATCGTTTCCCTGATTTGCGCAAGTCCAAACTAATGCCTCGCGCTGATGGTCCTTTCAAAGTGCTTGAAAAGATTAATGATAATACATATAAGCTTGATCTATCTGCAGACTTTGGGGTTAGTGTAACAGTAGCCGGCCATTACATGGCCGTTTCGGCCAGAGTTAAGCCACCGCCGCCCTCTCGTCTCCCTGCAACGTCCTCCCCCTCCTCTATAAAAGGCACAGCGCCCCTCCTCCTCTCCTTTTCCTCGCGTGCACCGCCGCACCGCAGAGCCCCAGCGATGTGCCCACGCACAGCTCGCACCTCCGCCCGCTGTGGCCGCTGCCATCGGCCACCGGAGCCACCGCCAGCTCCGGCGAGCACGCAAGGCAGTCCACGACGCCGCTGCGAGTCCATCCCCACGCTCGCCTGGCCGCCTGCCCTCCTCCTCCTCCGGTGAGCTTGTGCACCACGGCCGCCATTTCCCGTGCTCTGTTTTGCTGCACTGTGCTGATTGATCGATCCAGTGAGATTCTATATAACGTGCACACCTTTTCTTTCCCCAATTTCTTAATCTCCCTTTTGACCATGCCATGTCCTATGTATTAGTGTTAAAATGGGGTATTTGGGACCCAATGAACCCACTGGTGCGATCGGATTTTGAATCTGATTTTAAATTCATTTGAATTTGGATGAAATTTGACCAAACTTTGAGCTAACTTTGTACTGGATGCACATTTTGGAATTATTTCTTTTCCAGTAGATTACTAGTATCATAAGGAGCACCTCTATAAATTTTCATAATTTTTGGACTTGTGTAGAATTTTCTAGAATTAAAATAAGATCTGTTTTAATTATTAAAAATAGAAATTTTTTCTGTTATTTATATCCAATTTTTGCCTAGAATCAGAGAACTTAGAACTAATTTACCATGTAAACTAAAATATTTTTCCTGCAATGCTTTGAGCCAAAAAAATCAGGATGTGTTCTAGATCCATTTAAAATTGATATTTAAATCCTGTTTTTAGCAATAGTGCCTTTATAAATCTGTTTTAGCTATTAAAAATACATGTCCAGTACCCAATAAATCATGATATATTCTAGGAATGATGTCAAGTCATGATAACCCTTTTAGCTTAATTAATTAATATTATACCATGTTTTTAGCATAGTTTTAATGCTTGGAATAATAGTTTTATTTATTTAAAATACATTTCTAGAACCTTTTTAAAAATGAAATGTCTCTGGAATTGATAATATATCATGTGAATCCATTTTTCTAATTTAATAATATTAATCATGATTTTCTATTTAATTGTTATACTAGAAATGATAGAAATTGCTTTATTTAAATAATGATCAGATTTAATATTATTATTAAATTGTTTGTTGCTGTTTTGGTACTGCTAGTACACCCTAAGATGATCCGTGCTTAGTTAGTATTTGTTAATTGCATGTTTAGCGTTCTAATGTAATCCTAGTTAATATTAATATCATAGAATGTTTGTTGATTAGTTGTTATAGTTTATATATGGTTGTTGCTGTTTAACCATTATAAGTATTTAGAGTTATCTAAATATTTATTTGTGGTTAATTATCATATTAGTTAATGCCATGCTTGTTGTGTATTATGAGGCATGTTAGGACTTTGTTATTTCCTGATGATTAGCATGGTAGGTTTTGCTTTCAATCATGTAGTGCATACTAGTATGCTAGGGTTTGTTGATTTACTTTGCATGTGTACCAACTAGCAGGATGTGTGCTATTTGTTATACTTTGTATATACCTAGCTAGCTTATATAGTGGTAAGTGCCATGACATGTTTAGAACTTGTTACCTTGCATTAATTTTATGTTATCTAGCATGATTAGATTTCTTTTTGTTGTTAAATAACTAGTATGGTAAATAATAGTTGTTGTTAACTATTGTAATTATTTAGAGTTATCTAAATAATTATTTTGTGGTGACCTTATTAGTTTACACATATTTGAGTCTATACATGACCATCATGTTTTATGTTGCATAAGCATATAGTTGCATGTAGTCATCATATATATGTTTATACATGGTTAGATTGAATGTTGTTTATAATATATATGTTGGAATTATAATTCCTTGCTAATCTATTCTTATTATTTAATCATGTAACATGACAGTATTGGTTGCTATTTCGTGTGCTAACTAGCATGATAGGTTATGTTTGATGTGCCATGCTTGTTAATAGTTTTTGTATATATATATTATTTATATTACCATATATATATTCAGTATAAATAGGTACAAGGAATATGGCCAGTGTAGTGTGAGAACCCTAGTTTTCGGATAGTCGAAAGAGGCGTGAGGTGAAGGTCAGGTCAGCTCGCGCTGCTGAGTTGACCCGATTCTACCGAACTACGGCGAGAGTTAGAGTAAGAGAGGGGGGAAGTGTTGTGCATTCGCATTCGTGGCATCCATCTCGAATACATCATACTCATATTCATGAAATTAAAAATTAAAGCTTTATTGATTCGAGAATATTACAACGAATATTACAAATGTCATAATACAACATTATTACAAAATGGATGAGAAAAAGAAATAAAATTACATGATGGAATATTCCTACCTATACATCATCTAACCCTAATCTCCGACCTTCCGAGTCTTCGAGTCCTGAGTAGTCGAGGGGCACCGAGAGTCGAAGGGGGGTAGGAAGCCTTCGGAAATGTAGGCGGCATCCGAGACCGTCGAGTATATACACTCGAGACCGTTGGATTTCCGCCGTTGCTGTAGGAGGCAGGTTTTCGAAAACGGTTTTGAAATACAAGTGGCCACTGGCACAGTTCCGCCGACATCCGCAAGATTAGCTGCAGGGGCAAGAGAGTACCAATGACCTAAATAATTTTTAGTTTTGAAAACATTTTTGTTTCTGAAAATGTCCAAGGGCCACATGGCTAAGACCTTCATCGGACAAACCTAATATTTTATATATTAGAGAGAAAAGAGGTGAGAGGTAATAAAATAAATTTTATTTTCCTAATCTAATTGTCTCCATGTTTTCACTTTTAAAAAGGAAATTGTTTTATAAACTGAATTAAAGGAATGGAAATCAATTCATCAAAAGGTCATCCATCGGAACTCACAAGTTTGGAATTTAGCCAAATCTTTCCTTAGCTCTCAAGGCAGCTTAAGCAAAATCAGGAAAAGCCGCCACGTGCCAAGCCAATATGAGGTAAAAAAATAATTCCAACCGGAGAAGCCTAGGAAGGCCCAGTATATATGGAAATGGTGCAAGCAGCTGAGCAGCACTAGTGATGCATCCAAAAACTAGCACAACAATATCACAGTAGCAGCCACCGAGACCACACACTCCAGAGCTGGAGCCATTGCCGAGGAGGGCAAGGACCAGCCTCACAGGAGCAAACCTCAAGAAGCGTAGCCCAGCTTTAGGAGAGGAAGAGGAAGAAGTCCAGAGGAGGAGCTGGAGCAATAGGGAAGGCCCCCAGGAACCGTAGGCAAGCCACAAGGAAGCAAGAACCAGGAGGAGCAAGGAGAGAAGAGGCCATTAGTAAATAGAGGACCAAGTCATTAGCAAGCTTAGAAGAACCAAGCTCACTTTTGTCCAAACCTACACAAGGTAAAGACCATCGCAGGCATCATAAACCTATATACATGCATCTTGAACATGTTAATAGGACCTTCAGATCAGTTTCGTCATTAGGTTTTTTCGTAGGCAGCTTTGTAGTTCTCTATTCTTATCAGATTTCATCTATGAACCTTTCCAGTTTTATCAGAAAACCATCATAGTATGCATTAAGGCAACAAAAGGCAACAACAGAGTATTCTGTTCTTATCAGATTTTTGGGTACACCAACTCTCAAGTTCCTTTCTTAGGAACCATCTCAGATTAAGGCAACTGTTGTAGTATATGTTCTCACAGTTTAAACGAACTAGTATATGAAAAAGGATACCAGCATTGGCCAAACAACATTAGGATGGGAGCCTCTCCCTTAAGGATAAACACACATACCATATACCAATGCCTAAGAACATCAAGTGGTAGTATATGTTCCTTCAGCACATAAAAAGGGTAACAAACATCGGTCAACTCAAAAACAAAATGCTAGTATAATAACCAAGGTCAGTGATATTTGTTCTTATCCAAAGTAATACCCTTACTCGAGGCATCCCTAGAATAAAAGCATTGCGTAAGTAATTCAGCTAGATCAAGTGGTACGTGTTCTTATCAGTGTGTAAACACGCAGTCACACATATGCAAATGTCCCAAATGCTGAGTGTAACCACAAGTTAGCCAAGTCAAGTGTAGCATCTGTTTTAGGGAGCATGTCAACCAGAACCGAGCCAAATTGCAGCATAAGCATCAGTGACCAAGTAGAGCACCCAGTATGGGGAACCTAGGCAATAATCATGATATTAACCCATCCATCATATAAATTATGTAGTCGCAACGTACCGCAAGCATCAACAATTTTTACCAAATCTTTCAATATCAACTAAATATATCAGACCAGCCACAGCAAGAAACCCTAGAATTGGAAGAATTGGGGAATAGAGGAGCTGGGGATTTAGGCAAGTGAAGTGGGGGACCGAAAGCTTACCTGCAGTCGGCACCACCGCGGTTGTGGCGGCGGCCAACTCCACCACCATCCGGCGGAGTGGCGCCGAGCGTTGAAGCCGATGACACCCGGGGCAAAGGCAGCGCAAAGGAGGCGACCTCGGCCGGCAATGCAAGGGCGGCGGCCGAGGCGAGGCACCCGAAGAGAGGCAGGGGCAACGGTCTGATGAGCCACGGCGTGCCACCAGCAGGAGGCGGGTTGACGGAGCTCCGATGAGGGAGCTACGACGTCGAACACGACCAACCTGGGCGGCAGCCGAGGCGAGACGACGGAGCGGCGAGGCGCCGAGCGAAGCGGCGCCAAGGAGGCGACAACCGAGCGAGGGCCAGCAGGGCTAGACCCGAGCCCAGACGCGCGACCAGGCGGCATGACGGAGGAGGCCGAGAGCCAGGCGGCACGTGAGGATGAGTAAAAGGGGAAAAGAGGAATTAGTGAGTGAGAGAGAGTTGGGGGATTAGGGATTTTAGATGGAGAGAGAGAGGCAAGGGACCCGGCCGGTGGTTAGTACCTTTAAAAAAATTGGAAAATGGAAAAGACATCAAAATAACATGAAGTTCAAAAGAAAATACATATATATATATACCTTTTAATATATATATATATGTATATGTGTTTTAAATCTTTTATGACAGGAAACGGATTATTCTTTTCCTTTTTCTTTCTAAAAGGGTTATGAAGGAAAAGAAGATATGGGCATATATATATATGCTCTCCAAAGAGCAAGTTGGATTTTGAAACAATTGCATAAGTTGAAATGTTTCTTCCTTCTTAAAAGGAAAATCAGATTTTAAGTTTAATGATAAATTATTGCAATTAAGTTCAAAATACTTATTCTTGTTTAAAAGGAAGGGTAAAACTCTAAGTTAGGTTCTTAAGTAAATTAAAATAGACGTTAAAGCTATGTTAAAGGCAGCATAAACTTTAAAACTAACCCAAGCTTAATTATTCTTAAATAATTATAAATCTTGAGTAGAATGTTTAAAAGATTTATATTGCATCCCTTAGAACATTTAGCACACATCATTTTATGCATACCATACCATGGTCATCGCATTCATATTGAGTTTATTTTTCTGAATTAGTCCTTATCAGACTTTATTACTTTTCTTTAGAGACCGGAGTTCCACAAGCAGAACACTCGAACTCCACTACCTACTCGTTACTAGGCAAATCCAGTTTCTTGTTCATGTCCGTTGAGAATGATCCACAATTTCCCTCTTGCCTACAACCTGCACAAAATAGAAATTTATTTTCTAAAAATGAAGCAACTGTTGTTTTATTTTGATCGCCGGTTCTTGGACGATGGCATGGTGGGTGATGAAATCCTGGAAAGGTACCGAAGGCACATCGGAAGGCGGATTTCATCACACGGGTTTGTTTCACATAAGGTTAATGCAACCAACGATCGATTGTGCTTAAGCGCCGTAGCGAACGCGCAAACCACATACCCTGTATGGGCGGGGCTAAGCCAAAGTACATTTACCATATGTCATACTCCCCCGGGAAAGGAAGACCTCAACAGTTGGATCCGGAGTATCAACTGTTGGGAAGGTGACGTCAGCAGTAAGCTACCCACAAGGCGTTGGACCTGTAGTGTCAACGTGAGACCGGTAGTCCCTGGCCTGTTGTGCGGGACTACGACGCGGGGTATGACTGAGCGGGCGGTGAAACGGCTTTGTGACCATAGGAGTGTAGATGGGGTTTGGCCACCTCAGTTGCACGACTATCGTCATTTGTGGGTACAGTTGCGCACCTCTGCAGAGTGTAAAGAATTGTGGCTGAGTCACTCCATGTTCCTAGTCAGAACTGCGAACGCGGCAGGAAAGGGATCCATCGGGGATCCTAGCAGCCTGTAAGACATGAGATCATAGTCTCTTAATTAAAACTTGACTCTCTTACCTTGCCAACTGCATTGCTTTTGGAGAACATTGCCGTTCTCAGTAGATAGTGCATCAAACACTTCTTTGCTATTCCTGGACTTGTTGAGTACCTTCTGTACTCATCCCTCTATTCTAATTTCATTGAGTAGACTGTGAGCCAACATCTGAGATGGAAGTGATCTACGTCGAGGTCGATGAAGAAGCTCGCGAAGAACAAGCGCCGAGGAAGGAAGACGAAGGCATCGACTACTACGTCGACTTTCGCGACGAGAGCAATGATGAGTAGAAAACTAGGTCGAGTGAATCAAGAGTTGTAGGAAAGACTTTTGCTAGAGCCGAACGGTAAATGGTTTTAAATTCCCCGTACTTTTGGGGAATAATTTTGTGTAATTATACCTTGTTCTCTGAGTTTGTAAATTAAGTTTGTAATAAATAGACCGTTGTCATGCTTCTGTCGTGCTACTCTGTGTGATATGATGTAGACGAGAAGGCACTCCGTCTACGACATGTCAAATACCAGCATATTATCCAGGTGGGTAGTAGGCGGGTCGCTGCATGTAGTGACCCTAATAGTGTTAGGTGATCTCTGTTATCCAAGTCTTGAATTTTCATTCAAAGGCTATCTTCTGATCCGTCTCTTCTGAATCTGTTCATCCTATCTCAAACTTGCTAGCCCTTCGCTAATATCTTTTGGTTGAGGTTATTCGTAGTTCCCTATGCTGGTTGTAGCATGGCACCAGCATTTGGACTCCATATCTCAGTTTCTGTTGATACCCTCTTTCGATCTTGATAATTGCACCACGTAATGTAATGATGATTCTCTGGCAGTAACCAATCCCTTGATTGGTAATAAGCATTGACATGATCCTTCGATCATTTGTCGATATTCTGCCATGAACCTTGAGACCCAATATCCAGTCAGTGGCATAGCTCCGTCTATTGGAATGCCTCGATCTTCATCAGTATCTATCTTGCCGATGTTTCCATGTCGGATCAACCCATGTTGGTATTTATCCTAATTTCTAATTCTGATTTATGGCTTTGCCATCCGTATGAGGAATCCGTTTTATACCTCTCATCTATAGCCTTCTACCAAGCTATAGATGTGTCTCTGTTTGATTCTATCATTTCTCACTTACATGTGGTTTCCGCATGTAGTGCCCTATCTTTTGAAACCTTAACCATTGGTGTGTGCTTCTCCACTGTCAATCAATCATAGCCATATGATCTTTCTTTCGTATCACCTTTACTCTTTATGGACCAGGTCCATAAACTTTTTGTCCATGTGTCATATGTGGTTCTTACCATATATAATCCTTTCTCTGAACTACCTATAGTTCGCAGATGTCTCTTTATCTCATCTTACAAAATGATGTATTTCCTCCCTTTCTTCTGGTTTAACCTTCTGTCAGAAATCCCTTCGTATTCCAAATCCTATCCTTGATCTAGCCATCATCACTCCTCTTTTCTATTAATGTTTGAGTTATTTGGAGTTGCTTTATTTATTTATTTGTTGCATTCTATTTCTGTTACGACGAGTAGGGAGTGACGTGGTTGACCAGAGACAAGTTCAAGGAGGAGAATACGTCAACGAAGGCATGCCCCTTTTCTTGATCATATTTGATCCTATATTTCTAAAAGTCATTATATTTTGTCATTTACAAACATGCATGCTGTTTTAATCCAGTAGCTAGCGTGTCGATTGACATACCTTTCCCCTTTCTGCTTGTCACCATGTTTACTTGATACCCTGAGTAGATTAATATGTTTATTCTGAATAGAGTAGAGAAATGCTTACCCATGCTTAAATTCATCTTTAGGTTGTTTTGTTTTGCCTCTACGGAGGAATGATCTACGGATCGATGATCCTTGAATTAAAACTTGATGTTGAGCTCGCTGAGCTAGGGCCGGATGCCCGATGATTCCCTCTCTCTTTATTCTTCCTATTCTACTCTGGGTGAAACTTACCATCTAAAAGGTGCGGGCGACAGCTGGATCATGTGATGAAGGAGCAATGGTCGTTCTTCATGTGATGAAGAAGCCATTAGTCGTCCGTATCGAATAAGGCCGAAGTCTTGAAGTTGGAGAATTGTGACAACAGTACAACCACATGCTATATGGGCAATGGCTTGGTCAAGTAGGTTAGTCAGCCTTTGGTGCCGATGTTGCCGTACCGCAGAAGGGGTGGACGTGGCTACGAGGACCCTCGGCACAGATGGGGGGATTGGAGTGCGGGGATGTACTCTCGACTCCGAGCCAAACCCGGTGGGCATGTCACACCTTAGTGGGATCTAGCTAAAAGACCTCGTCACAATCTCCCTGCCGGTACGCACCGATGGGTGTGTACTATGCTGGCGACGGCCAGTGGCAACAAGGCGAGATTATGTCATGTGGGTAAAGTGTACAAACTCTGCAGAGTAATAAACTAATCGATTAGCCGTGTCCACGGTTATTGACAGCACATGACTCATTCTTGATGAAAATGACCTATCCCTCTCCCCCTTGCTACTTCCCTCTACCCTTTTGCTCATGAAACCTATGGTTGAGCTAAGGCAGGAGTTCCTTGCTCGAATGTGTTGGTCGTGGACCACACATGCTGAAAAATACCCCTGATGTTAAAAATTGGTTTTTATCAAAATGATGCCTTTGAATCTACCGTAATATTTCAACTAAAACTATTTTTCTGCAAATGAACCATACAGCCTTCCGTTGAAGCCTTGCATGTAGTTTAATAGGACCATCTGCCGCAAGGTGGCTTGCTGAGTACGTAAAGTACTCATCGTGCATGTTGTTTGTTGGATGTGTTCAGATATCTTCGAAGATGGTGGTGAAGCTATGAGATTTTCTACGACCATGGGAGGACTAAGTTACGTGGACTCCGTCGATTGCCTGTGGCTGAGATGGAGACATCTACGCTTTATCTTTTCCGCTGTGCTTCTGAATGGTAAGGGACGTAAGTCCTAGATATTTATATTGCCATTCGGCTATTATTATTCAAATGTTTTCTAATAAGCTTCGTGATGTGTGCAGTGGTACACATTTCGCCTATGTTCGTCAGCGTGATCCTGGACTGACGAGGATGTATACAGGGGGGTCTAGTAGTTGAAACTAGACTCTCACAGAAGTAAGCAATCCAACTTGTCTCAAGTGGGCGTACATATATTATGTCCAAAGTGCATTGATTTATCTAAGCACAAACCCACACTTGCTCATGTTAGTGTTGCATCTACCACAAACTCCACATAATATGAGGCAACTATTTTGATTGAGAATGCTAGGTTGAAGGCTTAACTCCAACATGGTCTACTCAAGTGCTACAAGGGTAGTGTCGGAGTATAATTCCAGCAATACTGATTATGGGGCAGCGTGAGCACAGCAGATCTAGATGAGTGCACATGGGAGACAATGTTTGAGCAGGTTCAGACCCTCACGGGGAGGTAATACCCTACGTCCTGTGTTTGGTGGATGGATTGAATCCCGTAGGAGAATATGAGAGCTAGAATTGCTCTGCAACTACTTGCTTAGACCTTCTAAAGAACTTACCAATCTGGGGATCCCTCCCAGGCCTTATATAGACGACCACAAGAGTCCAGATCGATTTACAGATTGATTCCTGGTTGGTTACAACAGAATCCGAGTATATCGGAAAAGTACTTATCCCTGTCTTATACTCCAAGTCGATGAGGCGCCCCCGTGTAGAAGTCGGACTCCGAGTAGTCGGCCTGGCCTACCCTATGTCCAGAGGGCCGGATTCGTCCTCCTTGACTATACCCGGGTGCCATGTCATTGTCAGTAGCCCCCGAGTCCTTCACGATCTGGCTGCTGTCCGCCTTCTCCCTTGAGCAAGTCTCCTGAGTAGTATCCGCATGTACACGCCTTCTGGTTGCTTGCAGGGAGATTGTGAGAGACTCTCAAAGCTTCTGTAGGATAGAAAATAATAAGCCAAGTAATATTCACCCGTAGGGTAGGAATATCGTGGCAGGTGAGCTAATAACGGGTAAGTCCTGGTGGTATCCAGTCGTTTCCAGCAGATGGAGACCGGGTAATAGCCCTGAAAGTGCATCTAGTGCCCCTAATGGATTTTGATGATTAATGACAAACGATTGAGGGACTAATGGTTTACTAAGTGTACACAGGTGATTGGTTTAACCGATGAATGACGACTCCTAAAAATTGATGTTGAAGAAAAGCTTGGATCTAGAAGATTAGTGGAGATTTTCTAGTGTTTATATGATCGAAGATCATTTGAGTCTATAGGACAAGCCGCCTATTAAGAGGGGTCAGATAAGTTAAGCTCTAGGAAGGATCTTCTTAAGTGCTCAGTTTAAATCTCGAAGAAATCCTTTTGAAATCTCTTTCTGAAACACAGACAGTGACTCTCGGTTGTACCGGTTTGAAGAATCGGTTGTACCGGGATTGGCCTCTGATGCAAGGTCTGAGGACTTAACAGTCTCAACCTTGAAGAGTTTCAGTTGCGGCACAACCGGTCTTGAATCCGGTGTGCCGAGAATAGCCTCTGTGTTGGAGAGTTAGGGAACCCTGCCGCTTAGGGTTTGCCCTAGTTTGATATTCCGGAAACCGGTACGACCGGTTTGGACGTCCGGTGCTACCGGGATATGCTTCTGTACCCTAGACCAAGTCCTGTTCGTTTGTCTGCGGTTGCACCGGGTTTGTCTTCCGGTTGCACCGAGAATCCTCTCTGGACTTAGGTCGTTTTGATGCCCTAGTCTAAGTCGCCTCCTGAGTTGTCCGCGGTTGCACCGGGTTTGTCTTCCGGTTGCACCGGGAATCTCTTCTGGACTTAGGGCCAAGTTTGTCTCAGACTAAGTCTCATTCTTCATGTGTCTGCGGTTGCACCGGTTCTGTCTTCCGGTTGCACCGAGAACATCTTCTGGACTTAGGTCTTTTGCTGAAGCGGATGTACCGGGGTATGCTTCCGGTTGAGTCGTTTTTCTTCTCTGTGAGGAAGAATGCGCCATTTCTTCATACCCGGCACAACCGCCTTCAAAGTCGGCACAACCGGGATTCGCTTCTGGAAGTTGCTCTGGTGAGCATATTCTTCATCCCGGTGTGACCGCGTTCCATCCGGACCTACCGCCTTCGTGGTGAAGCCTTTCGCTGTGCATCATTTGTTCTTCAGATCTGACCGTTGGTTTGAATCTCGGTGCTACCGGCCTTGTCTTCCGGTTGAACCGGAAGAGAATCTCTGAGTCCAACGACTCTTTTCTGCAGACAGGCTATAAATAGCCCCCGACCCCCTGCGGGCTCGGGAGGACACTTAGCGCAAAAAGTACTCTCTCCCTGTGTGTTCCCTTTCCTCTTTGACTCCATTGAGATCCCCTTTGTGAGAGGAAAGCATTCGAGAGATTTGAGCTTTGGATTGAGCATTCGAGCTGAGCTTCTTCGAGCCTAGCAGATCTGAGCTATTACTCTTGGAGATTTGACATCTCCTAGCCGGCTAGGTGTCTTGGAAGAGCTCCAACTTGTGGAATCGCCTCCAACGTTTGTGAAGGTCCGGGGATCACCTCAAGATCCACCAAGAGTGTTGAGCAGATCCTAAGTGGACACAAGCTCAAGGAGAAAAAGGTGAAGACTAAGTGTCTTCGGAGCTAAGTGCTCAGCCTCTCCAAACGAAGACGTAGAGTTGTTGCCAACAACTTGAACTTCGGGTTAAATCCTCTTGTCTTCGATTTCAGCTCTTTACTTTGTGATTGTTCTTCATTAGAGTTGTTTATTGTTTGATTCTCTGCTGCTTCACCTTAATCTGCTTCACCATTTGCATGCTAAGCAACAAATTTGTTAAAATTTGATAATCTCCTATTCACCCCCCTCTAGTCGATAAACCTTGATCTTTCAATTGGTATCAGAGCAAGGTCTCCTCTTGCTATTGATTTGGTTTAACCACCAAGGAGAAAGGTATGTCGACTTTCGGGAACTATAGAAGTTCTTCACATAGACCTATCTTCGATGGGACTAACTATGCAGGTTGGAAGCACAAGATGAGAATGCATCTTGAAGCAATTGACTTCGAAATCTGGAAAGTCATTGAGAATGGATGTGATGTTGTCAATGAAGAGCAACTCACTGATGCTGACAAGAAGAAGAAGCAGCTGAACGCTCAAGCCTGTGACATACTCTTCGGCGCACTGAGTGATGATGAGTTTGGAAGAATCAGCACTCTCAGAACCGCGAAGAAGATCTGGGACACGCTTGAAGAAGTGTATGAAGGCACAGAGTCAGTCAAGGACTCCAGAACTGATGTTCTTCGAAGCCAATTCAACAGGTTCAGAGGCTCAGATCAAGAGTTAGTCCGAAGCATCTACTCAAGACTCACAACCATCACGAATGAGCTTTGAGGACTGGGTGCAACAGATATTACAGATACAGTCATCGTCAAGAAGCTCCTCATGTCTCTTGATAAAAAGTATGACACATTGTGCACACTCATTCAAGAAAGAGCAGATTTCAAGTCTTTGAATCCCTCTCAAGCTCTTGGAAGACTCAATGCTCATGAGATGATCATTGAAGAAAAGAAAGAGCTGCACTCTACAAGATCAGGGTCTCGAAGAGCCATTGCATTGAAGGCAAAGAAGACAGATTCCTCATCTGAAGAAGAATCTGAAGAATCAAGTGATGAAGCAGAGATGAGAGACTCTTTTGGAAAGGACCTTGCTCTCTTGGTTAGAAGATTCAACAGGTTCCAAAAGGGTGGAAGATTCAAGAAGTACGAACTGAGAAGGAAAGAAGGCTCCTCCTCAAGAGATCCCAAGAAGAGAAAGTGCTATAAGTGTGGAGAGACCGGCCACTTCATTGCCAACTGTCCTCTTCACAAGAAGGACAAGAGAAAGGACAAAGGTCACAAGGGAGACAAGGATGAGAAGAAGGAGAAGTCTCACAAGAAGGAGCATCACTCCAAGGCCAAGCACTACAAGAAGAACAAGTACAAAGCAAAAGCCTATCTTGGAAAGAGTGGGATTCAGATGCAAGCGACTCCTCAAGCTCCGAATCTTCTACCTCAGACTCTGAAACAGGGATGGCAGGACTCGCATGGTCTTCACCGACAAAGGCACGGTCACTCTTCGACTTGCCAAGCGACAACGAGCCCCCCACATGCCTCATGGCTAAAGGGTCTAAGGTAACTTCAAAATCTCCCAACTATAATGATAGTGATGATGACCTCATGAGTGAAGAATTAGAGAACATAAAACCAAGCTATAGAACTCTTGCTAAAACTGTCATGGAACAAGAAATTATCCTTGAAGATCAAGAGAGTTTGCTTGTTGATGAGATGGAGAAGAATAAGGAATTGACTCGTGAGTTGAATAAACTCAAGTCAAAACATCTTGCTCTCACTAAGGCTCATGAATCACTAGTAGAGGATTATGAGAAGCTTGAAGTTGAGTTTCTCAACAAAAAGCAAGATCTTGAGTCTCTAAAAGTGACTCATGATGAACTTAGATTTGAGAATGATTCTCTCATTACCAAACAAATTAGTGAAGATCAAGAAGGCTTTAATCCTCCATGCTTAAAATGCATTGCATCATCCAATGACATATCTCCATCTACATCATCTAGCACCACACACTCAAATGTTGTATCTTCAAATGCTATTATGGTCTCTTGTTCTTCTAACCCTCCATCTAAGGAGACCATAGATGTTATGAGTGAGAATGCTAGGATGAAGACCATCCTTGAGGTTGGCTTCTTCAAGTGTCGTAAAGGAAGCGAATCTCTAAGAGAGCTTCTTAGCAAGCAATCGATGAATTCGAAGAAAGAAGGGTTAGGCTTCATCCCAAGCTACAACTCGGATGGAACCAAGTGGAAATCCGAGCAATATCCCAAGACCAAGTGGGTGCTTGGAAGAGGGAAGAATATCGATCTCACTCATTTTAGTGGCTATGCTAGTAAAGATTATGCATCCATGCATGCTAACCATAATGCCAACTATAGATTAGCAAAAACCCAAAAGGGTAAAGTATATGCCAAATTCATTGGGCACAAGGGTAGAGATGTGACCTCTAGCAAAACCATTTGGGTACGCAAAGATCACATCGCTAACCTTGCACCCAATGTGTTTGACACATCTAACAATGTTTCAACCACTAACATTCACGGACCCAAGAAGATATGGGTACCTAACTGGACACAAGCTCAAGGATAAAAAGGTGAAGACTAAGTGTCTTCGGAGCTAAGTGCTCAGCCTCTCAAACGAAGACGTAGAGTTGTTGCCAACAACTTGAACTTCGGGTTAAATCCTCTTGTCTTCAATTTCAGCTCTTTACTTTGTGATTGTTCTTCATTAGAGTTGTTTATTGTTTGATTCTCTGCTGTTTCACCTTAATCTGCTTCACCATTTGCATGCTAAGCAACAAATTTGTTAAAATTTGATAATCTCCTATTCACCCTCCCCTCTAGTCGATAAACCTCGATCTTTCAAGCCCAGCGGAGGGCATACCATGAATCCCGATTGAATTTCCGAGTGGCTCAGGTCCAGCTAGTGTCCCCCTGGGGGACTACCCTTGGAATTCGCGTCAGAACCAGAACACATGCTGTAGCGCTTCGGTCCCAAGTTGTTCGGTGTCCGACTAGTGGTCCACTGGAGGCGCACTACAACCGCCCTTCACTCGGGTGTATTCAAGTGGTCGTGGACCCCTGGAGGTCAACCATTGAAACCCTTCAAACTGTAGCGCTTCGGTCCAGAGTTGCTCGGTATCCAACTAGCGGCCTGATGGAGGCGCGCTACAGCTGTTTTTTATTCGGGTGCATCCCCCGAGCCTCCGGCCGACTGGAGCAGTCGGGCGGAGGTTCTTTGTTAACCTGTAGAATTCACTCTGGGGGCACGAACAGTGCACCTAGAGGGTGTAGCCCCCGAGCCTCTGGCCGACTGGAACAGTCGGGCGGAGGTTCTTTTTGGTTTGTAGATTCCACACTGGAGGCACGAACAGTGCACCCAGTAGGTGTAGCCCCTGAGCCTCCACTCGGTTCAAGGAGCTGAGCGGAGGGTCTTGATGATTCTTCCCGCCTTCGACTGACTCGGCCAGCGCAAGGCCAAGTGAGATAACCTGGAGGGCACCCTCCGCATGACACAGGAGCAAGTGATCGCGAAGGAAACCCCGCTTGAGTCCGATGGAGGAGGTCCAGCCTGCGGCGAACACCATCGCTGACGGCGTTGTCCTGTAAAGGCAGGCAGCAAACACGTGAACCGCTCCATATACATGTGAAGTACTCGGGAAGGCCAAGTGCAACTTGCTTATGCATGTTTTGATTAACTTGTTATGTGTTTATTAACCCCTTCTTTCGTGAAAATTCGTTCGTGTGTAAGTTAGCCCTTTGTGTGTGCTCTTGCCGACCCATCGTAGCCCCCATTGCGTAGAGATTAGCCGTGGGCTGTTTCCCGTGTAGCGCAGGGTTGTGGCGTAGACCGGCGATCGAAGACGAAAAGTTAACACCGAGCGTTTTACACAGTACTAAAATAATTGTTGAAAGAGAAGAGCCCAAGTGCGCCTGGCGCGCACCCGGTATGTTGTAGCCCCCGAGTGTCCACTATGCGAAATCGTGAGTGTGCATAGCAGGCCAGTCGGGAACCCCAAGAGTTATTCGGGTGGAGCAAAGAAATATTTTTATTCATGTATTCATACTTAAAATATGGAAGTACAAAGCTTAAACATAGAAGGGACTTAGCTGTTCAATCTTCCAGGCGTTGGTGATGAGGCTGCCGTCCTTATCGTTCAGTCCGTAAGCCCCCAGGCACATCACTTCAGCGACAACGTACAGGCCCTCCCACGGTGGTGAGAGCTTGTGCTTGTCCTCGTTGGACTGGACTCGGCGCAGGACCAAGTCGCCAACATTGAACGCGCGCCCGCGTGTGTGCCGGCTGAGATCCGTGATGGGGATTGACTGATCACCGTTGTTTGTCCGCGTGTCCAAGTCAGCAATGAAGGCCTCCCGAGAGGGATGGTGGCTTCCCGATCTCTTGAAGCCGTCCGAGTCGTAGTCGAGGACGGGTAAGAGGGACTCAATCGTGCCAGCCAGTCGGGATCCCTACTCAACGGGTGAAAATCCGTGTGTGAACAGCAGATCTGATTTCGGCGTAGCCCCGTCCCTGGGAAGAGGAGCCGAAGGTGCGGACTCAGGGGTGAGTCCGAGTGGAGATGTTGGCAGAGTCTCCGTTGATCGGCGGGTAGCCGAGTAGCAGAGGTGAAGCTTGCCAATCTTGTCGGTGATGAAGTCCAGCTTTCTGAATTGGAAGAGCTGTCCTGGATCAGGGACAGCGTCCAGGGAAACGAATCTCATGACGCTGCCTGGAACGAAGCCGCCGTTGCTGATGAAGAAACCCATCTGGATCTAGCAGATGAATCTATGCGCGCTTCCCTACCTGGCGCGTCAACTGTCGGAGTATAATTCCGGCAATACTGATTATGGGGCAGCGTGAGCACAGCAGATCTAGATGGGTGCACACGGGAGACAATGTTTGAGCAAGTTCAGGCCCTCACGGAGAGGTAATACCCTACGTCCTGTGTTTAGTGGATGGTATTGAATCACGTATGAGAATATGAGAGCTAGAATTGCTCTGCAACTACTTGCTTAAGACCTTCTAAAGAACTTACCGATCTGGGGATCCCTCCCAGGCCTTATATAGACGACCGGGGTAGGGTTACAAGAGTCCAGATTGGTTTACAGATTGATTCCTGGTTAGTTACAACAGAATTTGAGTATATCGGGAAAGTACTTATCCCTGTCTTGTACTCCAAGTCGATGAGGCACCCCCGTGTAGAAGTCGGACTCCGAGTAGTCGGCCTGGCCTACCCTATGTCCAGAGGGCCGGATTCGTCCTCCTTGACGATACCCGGGTGCCATGTCATCATCAGGTAGCAAGACCCTTAAAGAGATTTTGAGCTACCAAAAGGAGAATGTCAACCATGAAGGTCTCGGTTCTAACCGAGGTTCAACGACAATGGGAAGACATGGACCTCTCGATAATACCCCAAGACCAAGTTTGTGAAAGCAAAGAAGAAACAAGTTCAAGCTTCCATATTTGAGGGCAATGTAGTTAATAAGGGCCACTCTAATTTGTTTTGTAGAACTTCACCTCCAAAGAAAAATGTTGGGTGCTAAATAGCGGGTGCACAAATCATATGACCGAAGTAAAAGAGATGTTCACTTCATTTGATAGCCATAGATCACCACATGAAAACATTACTTTCGGTGACAACGCAAAAGGAAAGGCAATGGGGTTAGATAAAATCGCAATCACTGATGACCTCTCTATATCCAATGTACTTCTTGTAACCGTGAATGTAGGTGGTAATGACGATTCTTTAGTCTTTAGATATTCTTCCGAAAAAGTAACCTTTACTTGGTACATTTTTCATCTAATGATTCTTACATACAAAAATGTTTGTTGGCCAAGTTGTGTTTAGGTTGGCTTTGGCATCGGAATTGGCTCATTTCGGGATGCGGAATCATGACAAGTTGCTCAAAGGAGAACACATCATGGGCATAAATGACATGACCTTCAACAAGGATTGCTTGTGTAGTGCATGCCAAGCAGGAAAGCAAGTTGGGAGTCCACACCTAATAAAGAACATCATCGCGACGACCAAGCCACTTGAGCTACTCCATATGGACTTGTTTGGTCTCATTACCTATGGGAGCATATGAGGTAACTCCTATGGGTTCGTTATTGTTGATTTTTTTCTTGTTTCACCTAATGTTTTTTTTCTTGCATGACAAGAGAGAGACGCACGAGATCTCCAAGAGGTTTGCAAGAAGAGCCCATAACGAGTCCAAGATGAAGATCTAGTACGTAAGCAACGGAACCAAGTTCAAGAACACCAATATTGAAGAGTTCCTTGATGATGAAGGCGTCAAGCACGAGTTCTCCTTCGGTTATATACCTCAACAAAATGGGTTGTGAAGAGTAATAACCACACGCTCATCAAGATGGCGAGGATGATGCTTGACGAGTACAAGACCTGTGATCGTTTTTTGGAGAAAAACTGTCAACACCGCATGCCACGCTATCAATCGCTTGTATTTTTATCAATTATTGAAGAAAATGTCATATAAGCTACTAATCAGGAACAAGCCCAATGTCTCCTATTTCCGTGTCTTCGTGAGTAAATGCTATATCCTTAATAGAAAGCATAGATTTTCTAAAATTGCTCCCCAATGTGATAAAAGGTTCAACACATGATCCATCAAATTCGTATGCGTACTCGGCCTTCAACAATAACTCGTGTATTATTGAAGAGGGGCTGGCCGCATAATCCCATCTCCTCCCTTCGCAGAATTTATCCCGAGAATCTGATTTATCTTCTTGCTCAATGTTCTTTCACTTACAACGTTTGGGCTTCTTCCTTGTCCACATATGTGTTCTCTATCTCTATGACACCTTCCACTCAAGTAACGAATCTGGAGGACTGATGGATCAATTGCCTTTCAACCTTACAAGCTACTCAATGTAAGCAATTCAGTTCTCTCATCATATTCACCTGGTGGTGATTATGGGAGCGTAATGATCATATTTTCAATAGGACCGCTCATTTTGTGGGAGTAGTGTAATACAAAAATTGTGATTAGTTCTACACTTGGCATTCGGCCGTTGTGCCGGGAGCTGAATGGACCAAAGACATTTAGCTTAGCATCATAATACAGTAGACATACATCATACATCGCTGCTGCACTTCGTCCAAAAAAAGATCACAATATTACCTCGTGAACACCAGTAACGTCACCAACATGAACACGAAGAAATTTGTATTGGTGGGCCTTAAACCGGTGCGTGAAGTTGAAGTCAGACGTACCCCGTACGCGTGACCGGCCTCAACGACCGACGGAGAACGAGAATCCCGTTCATTGAACCGAGACCTCCTCCCAACCTCCGCCAGCCCAGATACCGTCCAGGTCCATCTCGTCACCTGCGGCCAGCAAACCCTCCCTCTCCCTCTCCTCCTCCCCTCCCCAGCACCCCGTGTCGGCATCCCGCCCATATCTCCGTGCCCACTCACGTGCCCGCCGTACCACCCCCACTCCCAGCTCGTTTTCCGCGCAAAACCGTGTCGAACCGGCGAACGGCAGGCGCAGCGGCAAAGGAGCGAGTGACACGCGCGCACGTCCTCTCACGTGCACCCCACTGTCCTCATCCTAATCCCCAGGGGCGAAGACTAGTATAAATGCTCCCACCCCACGCCACCGGCCTCCCCCCCACCCCGCGCGCGGGCAATCCCCAGGCCGAGGAGAGAAGAGAGAGCCGCGCGCTAGGGCTCGGGAGAGGCGGAGGAGACGGAAGCAGCTAAGAGGAGTCGAATCCGATCCTCCTCCTCCTGCTCCCCGCCTACCCGCGCATTCTCTCCGGTTTCCTCCAGGTGACTCTTGCATCCGGTTAGCCGTATTGTCCCTTTGACCCATCTGTTTACGAATTGGTTGGATTGGTCCGGGAACCAGGGGGTAATGGCGCCCTGGGGGTTGCGTAATGCGGCTGCCGAATTTGAGATCTCCACCCTTCGCCGGCGGTTCGGCTGAGATACTTCTTGGTTGGTTGGGGATTTTGATTTCCGGCCGATGTAGACAGTGGGGAGCTAAGGGGCTTTTGGTTTCTGGATGGCTCATTGTGGGATTAGGAGATGGCGACGCCTTTTATCTTCTACAAGATTCTCCTCTAAAATTTGTTGTCTGTGCAGGGAAATAAAGAGGCAGCAAGATGGTGCTGTGGGTCTTTGGGTATGGGTCCCTTATCTGGAATCCCGGCTTCGATTTCGACGAGAAAATCCTGGGATTCATCAAGGGCTACAAGCGCACCTTCAATCTCGGTATGGTTGCGCCTGATTTGGAATCCATAATCACTTACTGAACCTTGTCGTCACTGTCCTGGTCTGAAGATTTAGCATTTTTCCCCTGCAGCTTGCATTGACCATAGAGGCACGCCAAAGAATCCAGCGAGGACTTGCACGCTTGAATCCGAAGAGGAAGCCATATGCGTAAGCACGTTTTAGTCACAGCCATGGATTAAAAGTCTACCGCACATGATACTGCATTGTTACGACGAAATTGTAGAACACTCTTAGTTGCATTCAGTGTTGTGTTGCCATAGGCAACGTTGAGTGACACTTCTGAGACTTGTTGCACCTTGAAACATGCTTGTGGAGCTGCATACTTGTTCTGCAGGGAAGCAGGCTATAGAAAAAAGTCGGTATCAAGTCTTGGTGACTAATTGGTACCTAGCATTTGTTAATTTAATATCGAGTTTGCTTAAATATTGCACTGTTTGTGCTGGGAAGTAAAGAACGTTAAAACAAAATTGGCTTCCCTTCCTCTTGCTTCATCCGTAATGACGAAGATGTATATCATCCTTGTTATAGGGTGATATTATTACACCTATCAGACTTACAACATACTACATTCTTGAACATCTGTTCTTTCATCTTCAGTCCCCTTTGCTGCATTTCTCTCCAAGCAATAAAAATTGATTCTCTCAAGTTTTGTTTTGTCTTCTCCTCTTTACTCGCCATCCCTACAAAACACTTCCGATGAAATTTATTAATTGATTTTTTAGCACAAAAGCACAGTTCTTATCACTCACACAATGTTCTGACATTGCATGCCTTGAATTCTAGAGGGAGATCGGAGGAGACTTGGTGGCGGAGAATTGGGATAGGAATAATTTTTTTATACATGGTAATGTAGTTACGTGAAGCCTTCACCAATCCCAATAGCCTTGGTCCATTGACAGTGGTTCACTCATATTAGCCTGCTGGAGACATAAGTGGCCATAGTATATGGCCCTGACAAGGTTGACAAACACTTCACTAGTCTTGGCAGGTTGTTCTTCCTATAGGTCTCTCCATTCCTAATTGATGCAAGATCGATGACAAACATCTGGAATCTGCTGGCAGTTTCTCCACATTACAAAAGCTACGACCTCCTTATGGATTATGCGCTACCCACTTTACCCTATTTCTATGCTAATTCCTCACTTATCCACCTTAGTTCTGAATGTACAAATAAAATTCCTGGGCAAGGGTTTGTCGATATGAACTCAAGTATATTCGCTGTGTAAGTAGTTTTATTTGCCAAAATGAATATGCCAACATGCATAATGTTGTTACAACTGCACCATCGTCATAAAGATGTTACTCTTGTTCATTATATCCAATATTGAAATGCTTTTGGAATGCCATGGTATTGCCTTTCCTTTTTGGTTTCCTTGTTCTGGATGTATTTATAGTTGATTTTTTAACAGTGGGGAATTGCATATTGTGTCAATGGTGGTCTAGAAAAAGAGCGAGAAGCAATGGAGGTGCAGTGATTTTACTTATTGTTGTTTCGCTTGAAAGAACCGATGATTTAGCATGCTAGAATTATACTGATAATGTATTTAACATTACAGTACTTGGAGAGAAGGGAATGCGAGTATGATCAGAAGATCTCTGTAGATTTCTTCAAGGTATTATTTATTTGCATAAGGCAGAATTGCAGACATGTTTATCATTTTTCTTTCAGAACTCTCATTTCTCTTGCTTACCTCCAATGTTCAGGATGGAGATTCTTTGAAACCAGTTGTGACGGGTGTATTAGTGTAAGGGTCAAACTTGAGTAGTGAATTTTGTGATACTCCATGTTAATGTTCTGTCAAACTGACTTGGTCAATGTGCAGATTTGTATCCACTCCTGATCCAGTTGGCAACAAATACTATCTTGGCCCTGCTCCTTTGGAGGATATGGCAAGGTGGGGTGTTGAACCCCTTAATCCTGGATACTCTACTTTATTAAGCACCTCATTCTGACTTCCTTTTATATTATCTTGTTTACAAAATCAGCCAAATTGCTACAGCCAATGGCCCTACTGGAAATAACAGGGATTACCTGTTCTCAATGGAGAAGGCACTGTCCAACATAAGTAAGAAACCATCTTTCATGGTATCATTATTTGACTAAGGAGCATGTAATATGTATTTATTTAGTTATTTCTCATCTTCCGATTCCAATTATCTTTACAAACACTTACAGTATGGCATCCTTATTTGAGTAAGCATGTAACATGTACTTATTTCTCTTACTTCTATTCCTATTGCCATTCCAAACACGGTAGTATAGTTGTCAATAGTTCTTTGTTCTGGTTGCTAGCCCGCTCCTTGGCATTTAGGAGAACATGATTGCACTAGCAGACATATAATCCCTTACAAAGGTTGCTATGTGGATTTGTTCAGGCCATGAAGATGATTCGATCATTGAGCTTGCGAATGAGGTGAGGAAGGTGCTGAGCAGGTCGAAGGAGAAGAAGATTACTGGCTCCGACATACCATTAAAATCGCATACTCCTCTTGTGTACCTCTCTGCGCTTCCTGAGGGCACTGTCGTAGATTCTAGATAGCAAGAAGAGATGTCCGGCTGGATCAGTGGAGGAGATGGAATTTCCTCTTGACCATACTCACTCTTGACGTTGTCTGATTGAAAGATCTGCGGTTCGCTTCAGCTCTGGCATCATTGAGGACCAGTGTGTACTGATTTTCTTCGGCAACTATTGTGGCAGAGGCTGTAGCTTCCAGAGTGCTAATGCGAAAGCCTGAGACTGAGTGTTGCTTCGTTTGATACCTTAATAAGAAACTCATTTGACGAGTTTAGCACTTCTGTACTGTTGCAGCGTGATGCTCCTGGTCCTGTTTTCCTATTCCGTCGTAGCGTTCGGCATAGCATCTAGTATTTTACTCTATGGGCATTCGTTATATACTTGCATCTTCACTCTGCTAGATCGAGTTACCAACATTGGGGGCCAACTACCACTGGCCATTAATCTAGTTCCGTCAATACCATGACACTAGTTCTCTTACGGGACATTCAAAGTACGTCCATTATTTCTTTCCCTTTTTTCTTTCGAAAAATGCACTTTCAGAGACGGCTGAGCATACAATCCATTTCACTTTGGAATTACCCCAACAGTAAATCACTATAAATCTGCAAAAGTACGACCATCAAATATTAGGTATCTTGCTTAAAATCACTCTGTAAACTCAAATCCCTATCTTTAATCTCAGGGAAACATGGCCCTAAGCTAGATGCATCGCACAAAAAGTCAATTTTCACACTTTCTAAGTTTATGTGGAGCTGCTAGTCTTAAAAAAAATTAATAGGAAAAAGCCAGAATTTGGCGCCTCATTTTATGCCGGGCAAGACTGAAATCGGGCTCAGGGCCAAAATTTATAAAAACACCTATTTGCCTTCGGTGGCGTAATGGTCATGTAGTCCGTACGCAAATGCGGCCGCGCATGTGTTACGCAGGCCACGTCCGTCGAACTCCCAAGTAGGGAATTTGAGCAGATTAGTCATGAATCGTGAAAATGGCAATGTAAACTGCCTGTGCATGTAGTGTCAACTTGAATATAATTCTTAAAACTGAATATATTCTTATTTTTTTTAATTCTCGCATTAAGCACCAATGCTCTAGTGGTAAAATAGTACCCTGCCACGGTACAGACCCGGGTTCTCGATCCCGGCTGGTGTAATTTGTTCCTTTTTTGCGTGCTTTGAGTGTTGTGAAAATTTACTACAAGATCAATCAAGGAATGCTAATACAAGTAACCTGGTAAGCATTCCGAAGTCCATGAGTTTTTCTGAACCTACTTTCAAGCTGCCAAAGGGAAACACCGATTTTCCTGAACTAACTCTGGAGTACCTCTTTTTCTTGTGAACCAATAGCGGCATGCATAGTTAGCAATTCGGTAATAGTTCTACATGCAAATCAACGAATCTGGGGTGCAATCATGAAACTGTTTCGGTTTGGACGCCAAACCAACATGAAAGTTTCAAAAGAAAAGTAACGCTGTAGTGCATGAATTGTTGTACCACCCTTTAACGTAAACTTCATACTCAGAATATGTTTGCAAGAAACAAAAGGTGAAATGATTTTATTTCTTAAAATCTGTCATATGTTAGAATTTTCATATTTTATTACTCTTAGCGTATGTTAGATCGAAGTTTAGATCTAAACTTAAACTTAAAAATATATCTTAAGTATTTTCATAATTCTACATGTTTCTCTCCTATGAGAATCCGATGATTACACTCATGCTGGTTAGGTCCAAGGTAAAGATAACTAGGTTAGTTAACTTCAATTCAGATATGCTAGCTTAACCTGATTAATTTAAACAGTTTTTAATACAAAATAAACCGTCCAAATTTAACTTCAAAGAACGTGCAAAATCCATGATGCCAATCACATGAAAACGGAGGAAGTATATTTTTTCTTCCCTTTTCGGCCCCTGCCTAATCTGGTTCGACCGAGCCACCAAAGCAAACAAGGGCGACCAAGCCAGGTACAGCACCCCTCAACTCAAACCCCTCCCAAATGCAGGAAGGACACGGCGCGGCGAGCTACATCCGCGCCCCAAAGGCGGCGCGGCCATCCTCTGCCGAGCGCGGGGGCGCGGCGAGCTCAACCAAGGCGGCGGCGGCTTCTTAGTGCGATCATCTGGGATCTACTTCAAGGTTAGCTCCTTTCCAGTTAGCACCTGTAAGATCCTCTTTGCAATCTGAAAATTGAGAACTGGACTGCAGCTTTCAACCTTCTGTACTGTATGAATTGCCACTAAAAAGAGGTAATTTTTCTGTTGAATGGCACTAGAGTCAGCCCTTGATTGTGATGCCCAGATATTGGAAGTGCGGCATGATCAATCCTACAAGAAATCAGCAACAAAAAATAGAACACATTATCAAATTTAGAACATGCTAAATCCTCTATTCAAGTTTGAATCGGGCGTGAGAACTGTCGAATATGAAAATACATGTCCAGGACCGCCTCGGGATCCATGTCAAGTTTGGGTAGAATGCCAAAACAATCCTCTGGCTCAACCCTAATGGATCCAATAGAGATACGTCTATTAGAGGGGGCAAATGCTCAATTTCCTCGGACAACAATATGTATGGTGGGTTTTACATATAACAAACAAAACTGATTACGTAAGGCGATCAAAGTTATTGCCGTGTTCTTTGATTTTGTCTTGCAGTTTGGGTCTGCCAAATTTATTTCAGTACTGGATTGACAGTGAAATTAGAATTGGACTATGGGCAATTCACATAGCAAAGTCTGCAGAAATATCAGGAAATAGCATCATCGGAGTAATCCATTGAATTTTTTTTAATAAGCGCAAGTTCACCATTGGTTGGTCTATGCAGAAGTGGTGGTTTGTTTACTTTTGACACTTGACGATTAGTGTATGATGGCCTTCTAATTTGCTTGCCAGAACACAACAAGAGCTCTGAGGTGCTACATCTGACTACTGTCAGTGGCTTGGTGCCACTTTAACAAAGTTTCAGATGTGTTACGTGCCTAGTGCAACTAGCCCCGTAGCTATCTAGTCTGCCAACTTAGGGTTTCCCATATTGAAAGAAAAAAAGGTGAAACCATACTCCATCCAAGTCAACAATGAAGCAAAGGAAGGAAAAAGACATCCTTTCTTTACCTCAGTTTACCTCAGTTGTAGCTGACGGCCTTGGTGGGAGGAGAGGCATAGGCGACCATGGGGAGGACTGTTGTCGGCGCTCCTGTTACGAACAGAGAGAGCAATCTATTCCTTCAGTCAGGAAGAGACGGGAGGTTCGGGATAATGAACGCTTCGTGATCTGGTTCTGGTCAAACCAGGTCTAGCAGTTTATTGTAACCAGGGGCAACAAGGGAAGAAAAAATTTTAGTAAAGGAGAGAGAAATTAGGAAAAGCAAAGGAAATGAGTACTATAATTAAAAAGGGGAAATGATCAATCCAAAAAGTGAGCAGGGATAAATAATCCACGCAAGGGGAGCAAGTGTGCATGCAAGGAAAAGATTAACAAGATTTTTGAAGAGAAAATTGATCACTTGCCCCTCCCAATTGTTAACCTTTTCCTTGCATGCATACTTGCTCTGCTTGCCTGCATTATGATGAATATGACTATTAGTTCCTCGCATTTCTTTTACTGTATTAATGTGTGCTCATTTTTAATCCAGAAATTGGGTGTTTGGTTGATGCAGCAACAGGTGCTTGGATTATATTAGACAGCAGGAAATTTGGGAAATGAGTAAGCTTGCGAACATGTTCTCGCTTCTTCATGTAGATGGTGAAGATGATAGAGCAGAAGTAACCCAAACATCTTCTACCAGCATAGAAGAAACTGCTGCCAGCAAACCTGGTTGGTACTCTCTTTCTTCTAGGATGGAGCTCCAAAGTAGTGGATTTCACAAGATGAATTTTCATTCCTTTGTTCTACATAGAGAATTGATTGTGTAAGCATTATCAGTTTAGGAAGTTACTTTCTTTCTAGTTTGCCTGAGTTCACTGGGCCACAATTATAACTCGGATGAGTAAATTGCACTGTAGGTCCATAAACTTGTCAGGTGAGTGCAGAAAGGTCCATGAACTAGTACACTAGAAATTTAAATCCACGAACTTGCGCAACCCGTGCAACAGACGTCGAAAGGTGGTTTTAGTAGCTGACATGGCATCCACGACTCCACATGAGCAGGAGCTAGGGCTGTACACGTAACGAACCACCCAGCTCACCCAATCAGACCCGCACTAACCCGTTATGTAGGTTTTACACCCCAACCTGCAAAGAGAGGCTTTAGTTTGGGCGGGTTCAAGGGTTGAACCCAATAAACCCCTTAAATCGTCCCTGTATCTCTCTCTCTCTCTCTCTCACACACACACATCTCCTTTTCTTCTTCACGAGCTCTCTCTCTCTCTCTATATACACACACACACATATTGGAATCCCTAAATCAAGCTCTACTCAATCTCTCTCTCTCTGTCTACCGCACCATTGAAAAATTTGCCGCCCCTGCTCACCGTTGGGCGCCTAGTCCACCTCCATCTCCTCCACTTTGGAGCCTAGACTGGTATAGAATGTGATGGATGGCAGCTCATGCAGGGGCCAGAATGGAGGCGATGAGCCCATCCATGCGTTAGTGCGCTCCATTCAGCACCACGCGAGAGCTCGGCCACAAGAGAGGGCACGATCTCCACCATGGCCATCGACAAGGGGTACCTTGCTTTGATTTTTATGATCGTTTGTGTGGTTCACGGGCTTTGTGTCCTTCCAATGCATTGAGAAGTGCGATGATGCTCTGATTTTCGTGCTCCTTTTTCTGAGTTCACGATGGTTTTGATTGGTTCGTACTACTCTTAATTAATTAATTGGTGGGAAAGGAGGATTGTTAAATGTATAGTGGTGAAAATAAAATAAAATAACATTTGTGCAACTTGGATGCCATGTCAGCGGCTCCTAGCCACATTGATGCCATGTCAGATTTGAAAGCAACCTCTGGACCTCTATTGCATGTTTTTCACAAGTTTGGGGATATAGACGTCTAGTTTACTAGTTCATGGACCTATGTGCACCACCTAGCAAGTTTATGGACTTGTGGTGCAATTTACTCAAAATAATACTAAGCTGCTATTGCCTAGAACATAAGTTATATATTTCATGCCTTATGATATGATAACATCTCCTTGGGCTGAACAGACATTTTGGCTTATGTCTATGGATTGTTCAATTTCTTGGAGTGGTTATTCTAAGATGTGTAATTTATCCATGCTTGGTTAGAAGCAGTTTGTGCTATGCTTAATAGGTTCACAGCCTAACTAGGCAAAAGACGGATAACATTTCACCTTGTGTGATGGATGACCCTCGTGAAGAAATGAATTTATTGGGTCATCATTTCACACTTTGAATGGTGGCTCATTTTTTAAAGGAGTTTGTCAAGTGGTTCAAAAATATAATATCCATCTCATCATCTGAGTGTGCATCTCCAACACTTGCAAATGTGAGCGACAATCTGTATTCACAACAAAATTAACCTTTTAAATGCCATTTCCCCCATAATTTCTGTTAGAGATATAATAGGATTGTATTCGTATTGGTATAGGTTCCTATACTTGTCTTGTATTCCAAGTCATCCTGTACTATATATAGCCTATTGGGCTGTGCAATAGATCTAAGTTGCTATTTCCCTAACATGGTATCAGAGCAATTAGGGTTTTAATTTTTTCTGCACGTGCAACTCGTGCTCCTCACGTCCACCGCCGCCCGCTTGCCCTCCGGCCTCTCGTCGGTCTCCACCCAGCCGTGGCTCTCCGGCCGCTCGCCCCCTCCGGTCGCCCACCCCTTCGGCCGCTCGTCGGCCTCCGCCCAGCTGCGGGATGCCCGCCCGCCCGCCTACGGCTCCCCGGTCGCCCGCACGCCCGCCTGCCTCCCCGGCCGACCGTTGCGCCGACCTGGGACGGGCCTCCGCCGCCGTCCGCCATCCGGCCGCCGCCGTCGTCCGCCATCCAGGCCGCCGCCGTTGCGCCGCCATCTCGTCACTGCCGCGCCGCCTTCCAGGCTGTCGCCGCCGTCCGCGCCGCCTTCCCGCGTGCCGCCGTCGCCGGACCGCCCCACCGGCCCTGCTCCGGCGGCCGCCGTCCCTGCCGCCGGCCCCGCCGGTCCTTCGCCGGCGTCTCCACCGTCGACTCCGCCTGGCCCCGGCACTTTTCTTGCTCTGTTCTGCCGTGCGCATCAGCGCACGGGCAGAGCCAGAGTATATAGTTCGGGTAAAAAAAATAAAAAAAATCAAAAAATCAAAAAAAAGGTACAATGTCTTCGTCGTCGGGTTTCGTTTCCATCCCTCATTGCCCGGTGATCTTCGACGGTGTTAACTACACCGAGTTCGTCGCCCACATGCGCATTCACATGCGTGGTCTTCGCCTTTGGGTTGTTCTCTCCGGCGAGGTCTCCTGTCCGCCGCGTCCTATCGCTCCTGTCGAGCCTCCACCACCGGCACCGCCGACTCCTGTCCCGGGTGCCACTCAGGCTGATGTCGATGCTGCCAAGGTTTGCTGATGATGCTGCTGTTGCTCTCTATGATCAGCAGGTTTCGGACTACCAGGTGGCCCTCGACACTTACCGTGATGAGCTGACCGCCTATACTCAGTAGCTTGATGATGATGCTCGGTCTGCTGCCGTCTTCTGTGCCAGTGTCCTGTCCCAGTTTTCTTCTGAGATTGTGGGCTTCTCTACGGCCTTTCAGATGTGGACTCACCTTCGTCAGCGTTATCAGCCATCTGGTGATGTCTGTACCTGTCTGTGGTTCGCCAGGAGCACGCACTTCAGCAGGGTAATGCCACTGTCGATGATTTTTACGCTCAGAGTTCTGCTATCTAGCGTCAGCTCGATTCTCTCTGTACTGCTGGTTGTGGCTCCTGTCCGTGTTGCCAGGCTGTTCGTTCGGACTTGGAGTTTCAGCGCGTTTATGAGTTCTTGTCTCGACTCCGTAAGGAGTTTGAGCCGCGGCACACCCAGCTCTTTGCACGTGTGCCTCGTGTCTCTCTTCTGTGCCTCTCTTCTGGAGGCACTCACCAAGATCCGTGCTGAGGAGACTCGTCAGCGTGGCGCTGGTCTGCTGGAGCTTCCCTCAGTGCTCGCTGCTCGTTCACCTGCTACACCGACTGCTGCACCGGCTGCTTCCCGCTTTACTGCTCGCCTCCTCTACCGGCTCCCCCAGGCAGTGGCGGCCGTCCTTCTGGTGGTGGTCGTCCTCATTGCACCTACTGCCACAAGGACGGTCATGTGGAGTCTACCTGCTATAAGCGGAAGCGGCACCTTTCACGCGGCTCTTCTGCTGGGCCTGGTGGTTCTCTCTCGCCCTCTTTGGCTGTGTCCCTGACTGAGCAGGATATTGCACGTCTTAAGCGTCTGCTTGCGGCTTCTGGCTCTTCCTCGACAAGTTCTGCAGGTTCTGCTACTGATCCTTCTGGTAATGAGAGACCACCCTCTTCACAGTCAGGTACATCCCCGTGGATTCTGGATTCTGGAGCATCTTTCCATATGACTTTTGATTCTTCTACTTTGTCATCTCTAGATTCTCCTATTCATGTTCTTACTGCTGATGGTACTTCTCTTCCTGTTGCTAGTCAAGGCACTCTTAGCACTTCCTCTTTTCATGTTCCCTCTATTGCTCATGTTCCTCGGCTTACCATGCAGCTCTTGTCTGCTGGTCAGCTTACTGACTCTGGTTGTCGCGTCATTCTTGACGTCGATTCTTGTTGTGTTCAGGACCGACACACGGGCGCTTTGGTTGGTGCTGGCCCTCGCCGCCGTGACTCACAAGCCCTTTGGGAGCTTGACTGGCTTCATGTTCCTTCTGCTGCCACCGCCGCCAGTCTTTCCGCCCCTGTCTCCTTGTCTACAGGCTCTTTTCAGCAGTGGCATCATCGTCTTGGTCATTTGTGTGGCTCTCGCCTGTCGTCTTTAGTTCGTCGTGGTCTTTTAGGTTCTATCTCAGGAGATGTCTCTTTAGATTGTCAGGGTTGTAAGCTTGGTAAACAGATTTAGTTACCTTATCCTCGTAGTGAGTCAGTGTCTCAGCGTCCTTTTGATCTTGTTCATTCAGATGTTTGGGGCTCGGCTCCCTTCGTTTCGAAAGGGGGTCATCGATACTATATTACTTTTATAGATGATTTCTCGCTACACTTGGATATACTTTATGTCTTCTCGTAGTGAGGTTCTCTCTATCTATCAGCAGTTTGCTGCTATGGTTCATACTCAGTTTTCTACTCCTATTCGTGTCTTTCGTGCTGATTCTGCTGGTGAATATATATCCCGTTCGTTGCGCGGATTTCTTGCTGAGCAGGGCACCCTTGCTCAGTTCTCTTGTCCTGGTGCTCACGCTCAGAATGGTGTTGCGGAGGGCAAACATCGTCACCTTCTTGAAACTGCTCGTGCCTTGATGATCTCCGCCTCTCTTCCACCTCACTTTTGGGCTGAGGCTGTTTCCACTTCCACCTATCTCATCAACATTCAACCTTCTTCTGCTCTGCAGGGTGCCATCCCTCTCGAGCATCTTTGTGGTGTTTCTCTTGACTACTCTGCGCTTCGTTTGTTTGGTTGTGTTTGCTATGTTCTTCTCGCCCCCCGTGAATGCACCAAACTGACTGCTCAGTCCGTTGAGTGTGTCTTCTTAGGATACAATGCTGAGCACAAGGGCTATAGGTGTTGGGATCCTGTCGGTCGTCGGATGAGGATCTCTCGGGATATGACTTTTGATGAGTCTCGTCCTTTCTATCCGCGTTCCTCTTCTCCTTCGGTTTCCTCTGATGCGGATATTTCTTTTCTGACTTTTCCTGACACACCTATCACCAGTGTCTTGCCCTCATCCACCCATCCCACTATGCCTGCACATACTCCTGTTGTGGACACCACGCCGCCGTCACCACCTCGTTCGTCATCTGAGGCTCCCCCGGTGGTTCCTCCTTGCATTATTCCCTCTTTACCTTTCCACTACACTCGTCGTCCGCGTGTTGCAGATCCTGATGTGTCGCTTTCTCCTGGCATAGCATCCTCTCCTGATGATCCTCTTCTCTTGATGCGTCATCCTCCCCTGATGAGCCATCTTCCTTGTCTCTTTCTCATGGTGATGCATTGCCTCCTCCTGCTTATGGCTTGCGCACACGTCCGCGTCTGGCTGTTGATCGCTATGGTTTTTGTGGTGCTGCTTTTCTCGAGCCGACCTCTTATCGTGATGCTGTTGTTCATCCCGAATGGCAGCTTGCGATGGCAGAGGAGCTTGCTGCTCTTGAGCGCACTGGCACGTGGGATCTTGTTTCCCTTCCTCCCCGTGTTCGTCCCATCACTTGTAAGTGGGTCTACAAGGTTAAGACTCGCTCTGATGGTTCTCTTGAGCGCTACAAGGCTCGTCTCGTGGCCCATGGCTTTCAACAGGAGCATGGTCGTGACTACGACGAGACGTTTGCTCCAGTGGCCCACATGACCACTGTTCGCACCCTTCTTGCTGTGGCTTCTGTTCGCCACTGGTCTATCTCTCAGCTTGATGTTAAGAATGCCTTCCTTAATGGCGAGTTGCGTGAGGAGGTCTACATGCAGCCACCACCTGGGTATTATATCCCTGACGGCATGGTCTGTCGTCTTCGTCGCTCTCTTTATGGCCTTAAGCAATCCCCTCATGCCTGGTTTGAGCGCTTTGCCTCAGTGGTCACTGCTGCTGGTTTTCTCGGCCAGTGATCATGATCCCACGCTTTTTGTCCACCTTTCGTCCCGTGGTCAGACTCTTCTTCTTCTTCTATATGTCGATGATATGATCTTGGGCTGTGCAATAGATCTAAGTTACTATTTCCCTAACACTTTCTCCCTCTTTAATGCTTAGGAGTGCTAAAAAGAATTGATTCCTTGGTGCTTGTTTGAAAGGAAAACGCATCAAGCTGATGCTCGTTGATGGTCCTTACCTATCTTGTCCAGCCTGCATTATATATTTTCTTTCATTGGCATTATCCATCTGCTTTGAACATCTATCAGATTTGATAGTATAAGTTTTCTTTCTCTGGTATTCCATAAACAACAGTTTGCTCCAGCACTGAAAACCAACATAGTTTTATGTACTTTTTATCTTCTAAATTGTCACAGCCATGCTTTCTCTGATCATTGTAGTTGGCTGGCACATTGTTCATACAAAAGAACTCATTGATCATTCCTAGATTATATGAGCCACCCCATCCAGTAAACAGGACTTGGCTTGGCATCCTCATTGCGGAAGTTGCAAGTGATGGTACCCTCCACCCCTTGTCTTTTATGTAGAACCAGCTTGAAATTTTGATAGAACCGAAAGAAAACAGATCTGCTTTCTGTGTAGACGATCTTCTATCCTATCTGTTGACTGGACAAAGGTTATTTGCTTTTAGATATATTTGCCTATATAATTCAAATCAGACCCCACATGCCTATCATAATTTTCTACACAAAATATGTTTGGAAAGCCATAGCAGCTACTCTTTTACAAGTTAATTTCACTGACAATGTAGGCACCTACCCAGTACTAGTAGATTGCAGTATGAAATTTTTGTTGAAGCGTGCGTCATCAGATTTTAATCACTAATTATTTTAGCCTTTAGGATACATATGAGAGACCCTTTGTTTGATCCTCACAGGGATTCTTTTGTACATGCTTATGTTTATAAAATTTCTGACTCACTCATCATCTAGTCACTAATTGGGTTAGAAATTTTATGCACTGTGCAGATAAAGGTGTGCAGAATGACACAACTGTAATAGACTACAATGGAGGAGCTCTTGCATCATCAGCTGGTGGTTACAGGATGCCTTTGGTGTGGATAGACTTGGAAATGACTGGTGAGTTTTTCAGTTACCACAACTTGTTTTATGTTTCTAATACATGAGAGAATTCAGTTTCAATGTTGCATCTTCACTTGTTTGTTCTTAACAATTTGTGTTGTTTTATTCTGTCTCAGAACGGTTCCTTCCCCTTTTTATTTTGTCTCAGAACGGTTCCTTTCTTTCTGCACAGTTATATGTACTTGCTCCCTTTCAAAATATAAGGCCTATAGTTTTTACAATCGTGTTTCAAAATATAAGGCGTGCATGTAGAAGTAATGACCTTCTCTCTCATCTGCCCTCATCTCCCCTCTCTCTCTCTCTCTCTGACATTTATGACTAAAAATGCATACTAACTAACTCTTTCTTATTCCCGAGACATTAATTCAGTGCGTACTAAGATCTTTTCTCTGTTGTTCTCTTGATTTCATGCCCTCCTTAATCCCCGTGCTTGATCAAATGCGCCTTATAAAAGGACACAGAGAGTAAGTGAAAGCATTAAAAAATACAGCCATGAAAAAGTAATTTAGAGAGCCGATAATGAAAAGTTTAAGGGAGAATGATGGCTGTGCCACTAGTTGACTCGGATATTCGAAGTCTGCTACTAATTTTGTTAAAATTCTGGCTGTGCCACCAACGCTTGCGAAAAAATTAGACATAAACCACTGCGCGACGTTACCGCAAATTGCCGTCTGGTCGCCGTCTCTTTGACCCATCTGTGGGACCCACCACGTTGCCACGTCGTCAGCAACGAACAGGACCTTCGTTTGACCTTCCGTACGCCGTGGGGCCCACCTTTTGGCCACGTTGTCAACAGCAAACGCGAGGCGTCGCTCGGTAGTGGTTCAGCTATAATTTCCCCCTTTTTCCCATGCACGGTGGTGCTTCAAATTCATCAGCTCCCTCCGCCCCTCCGTCCTCCGCCGCGCGCCCTCGCCCTCGCCCTCTGTAACGTCCCTGTTTTTAAATCTTTGTTTGCGTGCATCATAGCATGAGCATCAAGTCAAGAAAATGAGCAAGTTTTTGAATTTTTGAAAACCCTAATCTCACCTTAAGGGCTCGGGAATGGTTTCTATGTGTTACATATTTAAAATATTTCGGCAACATGTTCTAATGGAATTGAACTTCATAATTTGGTGGATGGTTAGCGTAGTTCATAATTTATATGGGTGTTGAGTTTGTTTTTGGGGAGTGATTGGAATCAAACTAAAAGGGCAAAGCAAAAAGAACCAAACCAGAAAAAGCAAAACCCTAAATTCTTCTCTTCCCCCCCCTGCCGACCGGCCCATTTTCCTTGCCTTGGCCCGCTCGCAGCCCTCCCCGGTTCCTTCTCCCGTAAGCCATCCTCCCCATCTCTATCTTCTTCTCCACCGCTTGCTACCCCATACGCTGCCACCTCCCGTGCCTTCGTGGCGCACACCCGGGCACTCCTCTTGCCACCTCCTGCCTCGGGCCTCAAGCCACCGCCGCCGGTCCTCCTCCCCATCCCGCCGCGCCTCGCTCCACCTCCACGCGCCACCGCGTCCCGCCACCACCGGAGCCACCGCTCTCGACGCCCCCACCGCCACCTGACCCGAGCCGCCGCACCGCTCGGCTCCTCCATCCCGCACCCCCTCGCCACCCTTGCTCCGCCCTCCCCAACCTCCTCGCCGGTCGCCTCCTCGGGCCACCGCCCCATCCCACCGCCGCTCGCCGCTTCCGGTCACCACCTCCGCCTTCTCCATCCCTCGCCGCCTCGCCCGTCTAAGCGCCCCAGCCCTCCCCGGTGATCTCGCCGGAACTCCCCATCACCACCGCCCCGGCTCGCCTCCGCCCGAAGCCGCCCTCGGTCGCCACCGTCCCGAGCCAACCCCGGAGCTCCGCCGCCTTCCTTCTCCTCGCTCCGGTAAGCCTGCCGCCGCCGCCGCCTCACCTCGCCACGGCCGGACCGAGCGCACGGCCGAGCTCAGGCTGAGCACCCGACCGAGCTTGATTAGGCCATGAATGGCCTAATCAATGTGCTGTTCTGCTGTTCAGACATCTTTAAATCAAATGTTTGTGTATTAATTAATGAGCAAACAGTGCGATTAATGTTAATCACCTGTAATTATTGCTAACCAATGTTTTAATGATCTCTGTTAATAATCAGCAGTGTGAGTAATGCACTCAATAGAGTTGTCTTTATGACAATTGGGACCCGTCGGTCAGTTTAATGAATAACAGTGCAATTGATGAGCTTCTTAAGGTGTCTCTCTTGCATGTGGACCCCACCTGTAAGAAAATAAAATAAAGATTAATAAAATGGAGTTATATGCCATGTGGGTCCCAGTTGTAAGGATTTGAAATAAAAGAGTAAATAAAAAGGAAATCAATGACAGTGGGCCCCACCTGTCATTAACCTAGTCAAATTTGGTCAACTTTGACCAGTAGGGCCCACATGTCAGCCTCTGCTATATTTGAATTAATTTAAATATTATTTTTACTGAGAAAAATACAACAAAGGGTAAAAATGGGTTTAAATCTTGTAAAATTCATAGAAAATTCATCTTTAATCAGAAAAATACAAATAATATATCAAAATGTTCAGAAAAATGAAATCTATTCAAAAACATCATTTCCATCCATGTTTGCATGCTAGGAATAATACAATTTGCTAAAAACTCAAATTAGGGTTTCCGATTAGCCGGAGGATTTTCGGATCGCGACATTTTATGCGTCCGAACTTCGATTAAATTGATTCCACTTGCATTAGTCTTTATTTTACATCCTCTGCGTCATGGCATGCATTGCATCTTATGCTGATATTGTGCATTTTGATATTTACGATTATACCCTTGTTTCCGGTGTTTCCGTTTTTCCTCGATAGAGCCGGAAGATCCGCAGAGCGATAGTCTCGATCAAGAGCAGGGTTCCGTTGCAGAGCAACCAGGCAAGCAGCCCCTTTGGTCATGTTGCAAATCTCCTATTATTTGCAAAGTATTAGTTGTTTTTAAATCATTATCATATGCGTTCAACTGCTATTTTTCCGCTAAGAAAAGCCCTAGTCCAATGAATAAGACTCACCTCGTCGCCTAAACAGCTCCACCACTAACCTAACCTATCTAGCGTAGTCTAGTATCCACTGTTCGAATGCTATTATGTTATTTATGCTTAGACATGCTTAGACTTGTAGAAGTCGTAATTCCTGGGATAGCAGATGAATCAACACTGGGAATGGGTTACGTGGTAGGTGGGTGTTCACCGGGAATGTTTAATGAACTTGACTAATAATCTTATCTGGGCTAGACGAGAGGCCATGGCTGGGAGCATGGTGGGTTGTCTCGTTTTCCCGCAAGGACCGGTTCCCGGTGTCCTTTCGAACCAAGATTTGCGTACTTCTACACGGGTGGGATAATGGACCACCCACGACTCACTAATTTGCTTAGACTTAGTGTATGAGCTGCATTAGTTTGCCGTTTCCATTTGCGTGTGCGTGAAAAAGGGGATGTGGTGTGTGGTTTCATATAAGGGTGGGGTGGACACACGGTCTGGGAGGCCGGGGATGTACCTCGATTCACAACGCATGGGACCGTGTCGCAGTTACGGCCGGACTGATGCACATGGACTAGCCCGTACGGGTGGCTCATACCTAGGTCGAAGGCATTGTAAAGGTCGTGTTCGATCACCCTCCGCCAGCACACCTCGTGAAAGTGTGTGAAATTGCATTGGCACTAGGAGACGATCGATACGTGTAGGTAAAGATGTACACCCCTGCAGGGTTAGAACTGTTTGAACAGTCGTGTCCGCGGTTATGGACAGCTTGGTAAGAATCCGCATCGAATTAGACAACTATAACCAACTCTAAAACTTGCCAACTCTAAGGATGGTGTAGCGACAGCTTCCTCCCAGGGTGGTCGAGGATGGGTCGAGTGGTTTTTCAGGTGTGGTGATCTGCAGTAAGGAATATTCGCGAAGTGTTCGACTCTTCCCCTTTGGAAAAAGGTATTCTAGTAGTCGAATTTCAATCTACTTATTGATATTGCAAAGGTAAACTCGGCTTTCCGCAAATTAGTCCACAATTACCCTTTTGTTGATACCTGGCACAATCACTATTATTTCCGCACTGTAAGTCTTGCGGAGTACAATTTTGTACTCACCCTGCTATTGTTGTTGTTTTGTTGCAGAGGAAGCTACCCCTTCAGAGGGTGGTTTCTATTTAGAGATCGATACCGACGACGCCTAGACGCTGGGAATCCCAGGCAGTGATCCTGCCCTGGGTTGGTATTTTGGTTTGCTTTCGTTGCCACATCTGGCTCTACTGTTTTGGCTTCTCAGCCTTATAAACTCTTCCGCTGTATGTTTGGATCTTCGGATCCGTATGTGTGTATATGTTTGTTAAGTTTCAAACTTATAATATTGCAGTTTCTGTCGTAGAGTCACTGCTATGAGATCTGGTTGTTTTCGCCCACTCATGTGCCGTGCGTGTATGTGATGAAGCGCATGTTGTGGGTAGGACTTTAGGGTTTATATCATAGAGTCATTAAGTTTAATCACCCCTGTGAAGCGACTCTACTACTGAGAGATTGGGAACTATATCACCCTACTCCAGCCGTGCATTAATTTGCCGGGACGAGTTCGGGGTTGATGTTCCGGCTCGGTAGGACAAGAGTGAGGAGACCATATCACCCTACTACTCTGTGCGCTTGCCAGAGTAAGCTTTGGGGTTGACGTCTCGGGCTATTCGGAGCCATATCACTCCACTCCTCTTGGAATTGACACCCAGGAGTTGAGGTCGGGGTTGACGTTTCGACTTAGCGGGTGGTTTCTCTTAAGCCTCTCTGTTATGAATTCTGGGGTTCGACACCCTCGCCCTCGCGCAGTTCCGCCGTGGTGCGCCCTCGTCCTCGCCCTCGCCCTCGCGTCCGCCACATCGCGGCCCGCGGCGCAGCGGCGGCCGTGGCTACGCGCGATGTCCTGCGTGTGCGGCGCCGCAGCAACCGCCGAACGACGCGCCGCACCTCGCCGGCCCCCGCCATCGCGCCGGTCCCCGCCGTCACCAGCCTCGAGGATGAGATCTGGAGGCAGTGGGACGACATGATGGAGGAAGAGCACGACCACGCGGAGGCCGCCCGCGCCCACGCGGAGGCCGCCCGCCGGGCCGACGAGGAGCGGGCTCAACACTTCCGCGCATGGGCGGAAGAAGTAGAGGCCGGCGCCCGGCGCGAAGCCCTAGCGGCCGTCGGGTCGGCGCGCCTGCAGGCGGCCCGACGCTACGTTGACATCGTGGAATGGGCGGCCGGTGCCGAAGCCGAGGCTGCGCTGGACCACGACGGCGTGGCCGTGGCCTTCGCTCGCGGGCAACGCGCCCGGGAGCACCTCGCGGCCGTCGAAGCGGAGGTGGAGGCCGCCCGCGGTCCCTGTAGTTTAAATTCCTAGTAATTTGGGTAATTTTGGTTGCCTTTTGGTTGGAGCTAGGTTCAAAGTTGAAGAACCCTTATATTCCATATGTATTATCATGGATTATCATTTGTAAATGGGAATCAATGGAATTCCAAGTTCAGATTTTGAGATTTTGCAGTAGTTATGTAATCGGAATCAATAGAATTCCGGAACCAGATAGAATGTGTTTGCAATTCGGTTATAGTAGTTGTAGTGTGTTTGTTCAGCTCAGTGATACAATGTGCCTGTTAATCAAGCTGGACCTTCTGCTTTGGAACGATACAATTCTGTCAGTGATACAATGTGCCTGTTAATCAAGCTGAACGATACACTTATGCCACATATATTAGTGATGCAGTAACATGTTCTTTTGATAATGGCATAGTCACAGGATTCAAAAGATCCAATCGAATCTAATTTTGACAGCAATTTGAACATATAAGAATTTACTTAAGCTCATGATTAAATGAAAACTTTTGCAAATATGTATGCCAGTCGTAATGTTAAATAATTTCTTAACAAATTCGAAAGGCATGAATGCTTATCTTGTTGCAGATGGTGTTGCCAAGGTATCTTAACAGAGAAAGGAGCCAAGTCAATAGCTAACCTGCTGGAATACCACAATATCACAATGTCAAATTCGAGGATGTGGCAGATCATGCCCTTCAAGAACTGAAGTGATCTTAGGAGGCAGATTACAGGCTGACATGGAATTAAGAAGTTTTATTCACAAAAAGAGTATACCTTCAAACTATAGTGTGCTTCTCTCAAATGTTCATGAGTCAACTTGAATGAGAATATTTGTAAGGCTTTTACGTGTAGCTGCTCCGTGAGAAGTTCAAAATGGAATTAATGATGATTTTTAGTTTGTAGTGGGAGTGGCAAATTCATGTTATCCAACAGTTCATTGCTAAATTCAGCACTTGACATAATTTGGCTTCAATCATTTCCTGGAAAACGTATGTGCAGGAGCAACAATTTTATTCACAAATGTAAGGCTATTAGCAACCATGCATATGCCAAATAGAACACATTGTTATTTTTTTGGGGGGAAATTAGGGATGTGCCACTAGTCATCTCAGCCCATTTAGCAGCTTCCCCCTGGTCCATGCTCTGCTTGAGCGCACAGAATTCCCACCAGAAACCAATCTGTAGCTCTTCACCATCCTAAGCGCCAGTTCTCATGATCTTCACACAAAAAGGAAAGGGAGGAAAAATTAGGGCTGTGCCAGTAGTCGTCTCTGAAATTCGGAGGGTGCCACTCAATCAGTCACTACTTAAAGGGACATAAGTGTTCAACAGACCAAAATCTAGCACTACTCAACACATTGCTTGAATCCCATGATCATAACTTAGCATAAATAGCAACTAAAACAACAAATAAAGTGATAGCAACAGAAGTAGCAGCCAATGCGAATGCGCTCTTCTCTTCCAGCTGAATTCTCATGTCAACATTCATTTTCTTCTCTTGTTCTATCTTGACCTGTAGCTCTTCAATTTCCTGATCATGAGAAGCTAGGTCCATCTCCAGCTTAATCTTCTCTGCCTTCAGTTGATTTGTCATCTTCTTCTCTTCCTCGAGCTTTAAGTCTAGCTCTTCAATTACGTGGTCTTCATAAGCTAGGTCCATCTCCAGCTTAATCTTCTCTGACTCTACTTGCTCTATCATCTTCTTCTCGGCCAGCAACTGCAACTCTAATTCTGATTGTATATGTTCTTGAGCAGCAAGCTCTGCCTTCAGTGCCAATCTGTCTGCATCCCATTCAGCACACTTGTCGTCGTACAACAGATAATCCGGGTAGGCATAATAAGCGGCCAGAATCTGTTACATTCAATGCAAAAAGCAGAAAAAAGATTTCTTGCAAAAAAAGAAGGGAAAGCAGAAAAAAGAAGAAGAAATCAGAACATATAACAAGAAATTTTGAACAGAGAAAAAGAGAAGAAGGAGAGAAGAGAAAACTTACCCTGTCGTTCATGCAGCTCGAAGTGTCGTCCCGGGGCCATGACATTATCGAGTCCCCACCCTCGCTGGTGTAAGTGTAACCGCTGTGGCCGGACATTGACAGCGACGATGGCAGAACAGAAGACCGGGACGAGCGCTGAAGAGAAGAGCTGCTATGGGTCCAGATGTGCTGTTGGAGCTCACCGGCGCTTGGAAACGAAGGGGAACGAACTGGGAAATGGAATGAAGAAGAAGGGGATTTGGAGACGGAGGGGAACGAAATGGGGAGGAAGGGGGAATGGAATGGAGAAGAAGACGCGGTGGAGAGGAATGGAGGAGAAGACGGGGCAATGAATGACATGTGGGGCCGAAGGAAGGAGGGCCCACATGTCATTAACCCAACTGGTTTGCAAAGGGGACGATTTGGGTGAATGACATGTGGGGCCGAAGTAAGGAGTGGATTTGGGTGAATGACATGTGACTCCAATTTTGAATTTGTGTGGAGGGGAAGATGGCGACGTGGCCCGGAGCATGGGAACGCTCGGGCGCTGCGAGGTGAGCTCTTGAGTGCAGCACACGCGAGCGAGGTGGCGCGGGCGGGGAGAAAATCCTATGCGACCCGGGCCCAGGCGCAGCGACCCCCCTCCTCTCACACGGGCCGCGAAGCGCAGGGGGGCCCGCCTGGCAGCGACGACGTGCGGCCGGGTCGCACGTACGAGCCGGTCGCATAGGATTTTTTACCGCGCGGGCGTGCAGAAGGTGGCGCGTGGCCTCGGTCTCGGGTACGAAGGGAGAGGTGGGCTGCACGGGCCGAGGCAAGGAGAACGGGCCGGGAGAGAATGGGCTGAGGGAAAAAAAAGAGAAATTCTTAATCTTTGCAAATTTTTGAGCTTTTAGAAAATTTGGAAACTTGGCAAAATTTGGGGCTGTAATATATGTTGTTGTGTTTCAGTAATTTTCTGATATTTTTATTATTTATTATACATAAAATGAATTTCTGCGCACTTATTGAAAGTGATTCCCTTTGAAATATAGGTATGTGAAATGAGCTCTAAAAAAAGGAAGAAAAAATATATTCAAGGAAATATATACAATTGTAGCTCATATGCAGAAAAATGGATGAAATATTCAATTGCTTGATATGGTAAATTCAAAAGGAGCTTTTGCTTGTTTTTAGAAAAAAATAAAAAATATATAAATGATGTCAAAAATTACCAAAAATTGGCATGGAGCCCTTATATTGGTACATTATCTTGTGATAAAAATTTGAGAAGAATACACGAAATTGAAATAATAGATTGTTCACAAAATGGACTATCTCCGATGAAGTTTCGTAACATTCCATGCAAATCTTCTAGTTTGTACTACATAATCCATTTTTAGTGATCATTTGTAATCTTTTGTACTTAAAAATTTGAATACACCTTCCTTTAACATTTATAATAACAAATGTGAATTAACATTACCACTTGTTATGCAATAATCTTTATTTATCATTTTCTCCAACTATTTTAGAGAAAAAAATGAAATAATATGTAAATGTTGTCAAAAATTACTAAAAATTGGCATGGAGTCCTAATATTGGTACATAAGCTTCTCATAAAAAATTCACATCATTTCTCAAAAGTTCAAAAAACCACTTGTTTAGAAATAGACCCATTTGGCCTACCCATGGCATCATTTTCTAAAGGGACCAAAAAATCAAGTTTTTTAAAAAAATCTTAAAAAATTCCAGTAATGCTACATACACGTATTGGACAAAGTGGGGAAGTTTCAGCTTATTTGGCCCAGTAGTTTTGAACTTTGCGCATATTTTGTCCAAATTTCTACATTGCAAATTCATTCCATCATGTCCACAACTACAAGGGATCCCCAACTACAAATATTGTTCCAAAAATATTACATTGCCATAGTTCAGAAAAGGGGAAAAAACATGTCCACAACTACAAACATCTCCAGCCTACAAAGTCCATCATGTCCTTCATGTTCTTGGAGCCTTTCTTCTTGGAGTCTTTCCTCTTAGAGCCTGCTGTCTTCAGGGTTGTACTGCAGAAAACAAAACATTCCAGTAGTTCAGAAACACATAAATGCAGAGCACAAACATTGTTCAGAAAAATATTACATTGCCATCATGTCCACAACTAAAATTTTCTGAGCCAGTCGTTCCACTCGTTATTCTTGGATTTCTTCTTGGAGCATTTCTTCTTGGAGCCTCTGTTTTTCCTCCCTTCCTCCTCAATCAGAACAGGAGCATCTCCAGCATCTTCAGAAACATGAGCATCTCCACCATCTCCAGCTTCAGAAACATGAGCATCTCCAGCATCTTGAGCTTCAGCAACTTGAGCATCTCCACCATCTCCACCATCTTGAGCATCTGCAGCTACTTCCTCAACTAGAACTGGAACATCTTCTAAATCATGTCCAGCATCAGCAGCATCTCCACCATCTCCACCATCTCCAGCATCTGCAGCTACTTCCTCAACTAGAACTGGAACATCTTCTAAATCATGTCCAGCATCAGCAGCATCAGCAGCATCTCCACCATCTCCACCATCTCCAGCATCAGCAGCATCTTCATCTCCAGCATCTCCACCATCTTCATCTTCAGCAACTTGAGCAACATGAGCATCTCCAGCTTCAACATGTTGAGCATCTTCAGCTTCAGCAACTCCAGCATCTTGAACATCTTCTAAATCATGTGGAACAGGGTTTTTGCATAAGCGCTTGATATGGCCAAGTCCTCCACAACGTTTGTATTTGTTTTTCCTTGCTCCTAACCTTGAACCTTTTTCATGTGAGCCTTTGATCCTTTGCTTCCTAGGCCTTCCAGGCGGCCTTCTAAGTACTGGAGGTTCAAGTTTGAAGCCTGGATCTACAACTTCCCACTGATTTTGGCCTATCATTGGTGGAACATTTTCTGCATATGTTGCATTGAAGAACTTGGCCACAGAATAGCACTCATCCACGAAGTTCCAAATTTCAGCACCTTCACCTCTCAACCTTAAGATGAAGTGGAGAGCATGGTGACATGGCAGACCAGTAACCTGCCACTTCCTACACGCACAAGTCCTATTTGCAATGTTCACGGGATACCGCCTTTCAGTTCCATGCTTGTCCGTTGCATAAACCTCAGCTTCTGAATTTCCACTCCTAATCATCCTCATCTTTAATCCTCTCATGGCCCTTGTCCTTGCATTCAGTCTGAGAATAACACTTGGCAGTATTACATGGCCTGCAAATTTCCTTGCTGAAACTCTTTGCCTAAAATCTATCTTCTCCATTATGCGTTGTCTGATGGCATCTAGCAAAAGCACAATCGCAAGTGCTTTCAGTGTCCTAATCTTAGAATTAAAACACTCAGCCAAATTGTTGTTTACATAGTCCACCTTGCTTAACTCACCAAACATGCTTCTAGCCCATAGTTTGCTGTGATGTTCCTCAAGGTATTCTCTCACCTTGGGCTGTGTGAATAGGTTCTGCATGTAAACAGCATGCCTGCTGGGGGTGTATGTCAGTGCTGCTGGCCACAAGTTGTCTTCAAAGAGCTTGCCTTTGAACTTCTTCATGAAGTTCACAGCAAGGTGCCTCATGCATTCTCTATGCTCAACCCCAGGAAATACAGCCTCAACAGCACTCTCTAGCCCCTTGCATGCATCAGTCTGTATCACCAAACCTGCAGGGTGACCTATTACTCCACGCAGCCTCTCCATGAATCATGTCCAGCTTTCAGTAGATTCAACCTCAAGAATGGCATAAGCTACAGGGAAGAGCCAATTATGGCCATCTATAGCACTAGCTGTAGCTAGCTGCCCTCTGAACTTGCCTGTCAATGAAGTGGAGTCTACTGACAAGTATGGCCTGCAGCCTTCTAGAAAACCCTTCCAGCATGCCTTAAGGCAGACAAAATATCTTCTGAAACATCTCTTGTCTCTCAGCCTGTACCTCTTCCCTCTAGAAGTTTTACTTCTTCCTTGCACAAGCTCCCAGTCAATGTCAACAACACTCCCAGGTGATGTCCTCTCTACCTCTGCCTTGAAACTGTATAGCATATGGAAACTCTCGGTCCACTTGCCTTGAATCAGGTCCAAAGCCATCTCCTTCCCGTCGAACACTCTATGGTAAGGAATCACTACATAGAACTTTTCCTTAAGTTTATTTCTCAATTCTGCTGGTCCTGTGTTTGGACTCTCCCTCAGCCAGGGGAGTATGGTAGCAGCAATCCACTTGGTCGAAGCAGGTCTAATTCTATCGCTTAACTGCATAGTAGGGCAGTTGTGTTTCTGGGTGTTAACCTTGATCTTAAATGGGTAGCCACCTTTCATTAGGGATGCATGCATTCGCCATCTACATATTTTACTATCCCTACAATACACTCTAAGTCTGGTTTGGTCACTCTTTTCAGTGCAATACTCAAACCCACGTTTTATTGCAAAAGTTGCAAGTGCAAATCTGCAATCCTCCACACTCTCAAAGACAGTTCCCTCATCAATTGTAGGGTTATCCTTGTCAAACTGGATCACTGGCCTATCCTCTTCTTCACCATCAGATAGGCAACCCATTTCCTCGTTCTCAGCCTGCTCATCCTCATCAGTCCCATAGTCAGGCTCATAGTCAGGATCAATCAAATATTCCCTGATTGAAACCCTCTCAGGATCTGCTGCCACATCTGGATACGTTCTCTCATCGACATCATCATTAGCAGCAAAATCATCCTCTGACCCCACTTCTATATCCTTTTCCTGCTCGCTTCCTGTCTCTCCATCATACTCACTGAGAAGCTGAGTAGAGCTAGGTTGAGTAGATTGAGCAGTTGATGCACTGAAATCATTACAGACAGTCTCTTCCCCAGTCTCCTTGTTAACAATATGAACCGACATCAACACAGTCCTCGTACCCATGTGTTTACCCCACATCATGGCCAAAGACTCATCATTCTCTACATCTATGAATTTCCCCAAAATGCTGTCATAGTATCTCGGCAGGTAAGACTCGGTTTGATCACATGGGTACTTCTCAAATTGCCTGAGCAGGTCCTTCAGAGTTAGTTCAGCAGCGCCTACAGTCAATTTATAGGCAAACCCGGCGCTAACTGTGATGCTACCATCGGCCATGCGTTCAGTGCGACACCCATGCCGAATCTTCAGCAGAAAACCAGAGGCAGCACACGCCCTACGCGAAGCAGCAGACAATGACCACGGATTTCGAATGGGGATCGCAAAACAAGTTCCAAGGGAATTGTGGATGTCTTACCTTTCTGGGACAAACGGCACATTCACCGGGCTCCAGAGCTGCAACGCTTGGGCGCCCGCGTTCTCTGCCTGTCCGATGCCGCCGCCGTTGTCGATGCCGCCGCCGTTGTCGACTTGTGCGGCATCCATCCCCTCAGTGAAAAAATCCAGATCGACGGATGCGTGGAACGGAGGGGTGCGCTTCCAGGAGGGACAGCACGATAGCGTAGGAGTAAGCTTCCAGGAGGGAGGGCACGGCAGCGGCGGGGCGGCGGCGGCGGCGTTATTATTTGGTTGGGACTATTTGGTTCGGTGGGCGGCGGCGGACGAGGAGCCGTTGGCCATAAGGTGGGCCCCACAGCGGATCGAAGGGTCAAACGACTCTCCTCTTCGTTGCTGACGACGTGGCAAAATAGTGGGTCCCACAGAAAGGAACAAAGGGAGGGTCAAAGAGTCAAAGAGACGGCAGGCTGACGGCAAGTCGCGTTAACGTCGCCGAGGGGCTTCCGCGTAGTTTCTTCGCACGCGTTGGTGGCACAGCCAGAATTTTTAAAAAATTAGTAGCAGACTTCGAATATCCGAGTCGACTAGTGGCACAGCCATCATTCTCCCAAAGTTTAAACACGGAGAGAGTAAGCGAAAGTGTTTCCTATCCTGGAAGTTTAAAGATGATAGCTAAATATTTCAGTCTCTTATCTGATGGTAGTTGCTACTGCTGAGAATTTATTCATTTTTATCTCTTTCTCAACAAATTGTTCGATGGATAGATATATCAAACATAGTTTTGGATTCTACTCTTTTTTTGTTAGTTATACTTTATGCTTAAAATGATGACTAACTGGTGCACACATATACTGGCTTATGCAGGTTTGGATATTTTGAAAGATCGGATATTGGAGATAGCTTGCATTATAACAGATGGTAAACTTACAAAACAAATAGAGGTCGCTGTCGAAATCACGTACCTTCTTTTGTTCATTGTACATAGGTTTTGTACGATTTCATGGCGTTCCTTTATCACTTCTGCTTAAAGGAATATTCTAGAACACTTCCTGTGTATTACTCAAGTTTTCTCTAGATTGTCCACTTATTACTATCTCTGTTCCTAGTAGTTGTGTTACATAAACTACAGTTTAGAAAGTACTTTTGACAACAAATCCAATAATGTTATCCTCACATGGTCAATCTAGATAATACTCCCTCTATTTCACAATATAAGTCCAAACCCACCCTTTGTTCAGACTGAGGAACTGAATCTAAGAAATATTTAATGGCATTGGAGTGCTTATGATCCATTTGGAATGTGATATCTGTAATAGCAAAAATATTCAGTGTCCAAGTCAGTACCACACTAGTGTTTACTTCATCATGTCAATAAGCAAAGATAGTGTTTCATGTCAATGTTGAATAACTTGTCTGTCGTCTCATCTGGAAGTTCAACATTTTGACATAATTGTTCTTGTTATTTTGCAGGGTCCTGACTTGGTTATAACTCAGAGCAAAGATTGCTTAGATAATATGGGTGAATGGTGCAAAACTCATCATGCATCTAGTGGTAAATAGTCTTTATTTTCCAAACAACATCTTGCTGGGTGTTCTTTAAATATATATCTGAATATCTGATGACCCCTGAACTTATTAGGATTGACGGAGAGGGTACTGCAAAGTAAGATTTCTGAGCGTGATGCAGAGAAACAAGTATGTTGTCTACGTTTTATGGTTACCATCACATTTTAACATGGTTATGAAGTTACAGCACTCAAAACTGATTCCATAATCTTGTTCAATTTCCTATCTACAACAATTTAACCTTTCGTTAGTTTAGGACTTATCTTTGAATGCCTACTTGCTATTTCCAAGGTGTGCAGTTATATAATTTCATTTTCATGTTCTCTTTTGATTCTTAACACGCTGCCCTTCTTCCATTATGGCATTATAATGAAATCTGGCTCTGCATTTCTGAAATAATTTGAGTTCATCATTATAGGTTGATTTTTGTCCTCATTTACCAATATACAACCTAATATCTCTCTGATTATATTTAAAATGTAACTGATTTTCATCACATTACATTTGATCATTGTTAAGTCTTTCTTTCTTTTAAATTCCATATTGTCAATCACCATTCTTTTGTTTTAATAGGAATTACCAATGCTTGCCCCACAATTGTGATACTCACACCTTTAATTTGAGAAAATTGCACTGGAACTCCGTAAAATTATCAGACTTTCTCACTTGGCTCCGTCAATTGGTTTCTCCATATACACAATCCCTAAATTATCACGACTTTCTCATCCTACCACCGTCTACCGTTTTCTGACATAATACGATGACGTGGGCCCTGATATGGCGAAAAATTAGTCGGGAGGTGAATGCTGAGATGGATGCTGATGTGGCCCTCTCTCCCAATATTTTGCCCATATGTCAGTGATAATAGCTTAATTTGATATTTATAATCAGCTATGGCCCACATGTTTGATTAATATGACAAAATTATAGATCTTAGACAATTAGCATCACAATTATCACAAAAATGTCAAATTAATCACAAAACGTCAGATTAATCCTGCACTAGCACTAGATTAATCACAAACCAACCTGACACATGGAGCCATAACGTTCACATCATTGTATTAATAATTGGAATTAATAATTTCACTCCAAATTTCACCGAGCAAGTCCACAGTTAGTTAAGATTCCTCGGTGGAAGACGTCATTTAATTGGAATCGCACAGCCTTTTCCACCCCGACGCGCCGACCCACCGGATCCAGTTGCCTTCGCTGCAGATCAACGTGGATCAGGAGAGGACATGGAGCAGTTGGTGGGTTTGCTGCCGTGCCGTACCAAGTGGTGCTCATACACCGAGGAGCATCTCCTCTCCTCATCGGCTCTCCACAGCCTCTCCAGACTCCAATGCCAGGTCCGGATCAATTGATTCCTTGTGCCCTTCTTTTGCGTCTCGATCTGTTCACATGAGGTGCTTCCTTGCCGCGATTTGGAAGCAGTTTTGATTTTAGGATGGAACTGAGCAAATTTCTGAGTGATGCATGGAGTAATTTCGCTGCTACCTTTGTAGATTTAGTCGGTATATACTTATTTAGTCTTACCACACAGGTCATCCACCGACAACCATATGCTTCTAATTCATTCTCGCATGTTAGATTTAGTCAATCCCGTATATCAACTGAAGTTGTGACTTGCTTCAATTAGTGAAATATTGTTGACCTTTTCAGCTTCAGTTGAATAGTACAGGTCGGTTCATCACACTCCAATGTTGTTTGTGTGATTTTGATCAACACATGCTAGTTCGGCCTTGATAATCCTTGAACTGTTAGCTTCTTACCAGAAATACTGAGTTATTTAGGCTGGAGCAGTGGAGTTGACTGTTTTCATATGGTAGTTGTTCAGCCAATACTGGTTGCCATTTTCATGTGAACTTGTGGCTTCGTTCGTAGACTGAATCTGTGTGGTCTAGTTACAGAGTGGTCTAATTATTCCGGTTAGATTTTCTCAACGGCTAGACCCTCACACTTTCGTCATATATGTTTGTTGATTTTGCATTTGGGGTATGTGATGTTTTCAGTTTGTTGAAGGCCCATCTTTTGATCCTGCTTATGTCATTCTTTTGATACTTCTAAGGTTAGTAGCAATTCTCTGCAAGGGAAATGAGATCGGTCTAAGAAAATCGAAGGAAATGAGGCAAGCAAACTCCCTGTTGCGATGCCATTATTTACAAGTCAACAAATGTATATACTATTTGTGTATCTATTTATCTTTACAAGGGTTTGCAAATTTATTTGTTTTACCTAAATGCATAAAATCTAAGATGTGAATTTGATTTTGTTAATAAATTAAAGTTGCATCACTGTATCACAATGGTATAAGATGAGGTATGCAATTAATTCTGCAAGCTTGCCGCTCTGGAGTTTATAAAATCTGGTGCATGTGCATTTAGGTCAAACTAAAATTACTGTCAGAATCTGCTCCTCCTCTCTGCATTGCAACCTTGCACTATGTTATTGCTAATTGTTTCCGTAGTTAGTTTTTGATATTACTTTTTGGCAAGCATCTAGTCATTGTAACATAGAATATTGTTCATGTTAATGTAGATGTCGATAACAACTTTAGATTTGCAAGTTAACACTGTCGATGATAAGAGAAGGAGGAAGAAAAGAAAGAGGACGGCAGCTGGATTCTTTGTTACAGTTGTTGCAATAATTGGGCACACCTATGGTCGGATAAGGACCAGAGAGGTAGATGATTTTAGTGAGGATGAGATTGTGATTAAGAGTTAGAAAGCAGATGCTTAGAGACCTTTATCAGGGTTCAAACGTTCATTGCTATAATGGCTTACGCTTTACTAAATAATCCTTTAATGACCTATGTACAATCTTGCGTGAAAGAAGAGATATAGATCAGATGATTCAATTACTTTCATGCTTAGGGAAAAATTGGACAACTTCACTGTTGCTTTCCTTCAAGATGAGGCTGCTCAAGCTTCAAACGTTACTCCTCCTGAAGAGATACTAATTGCTCTTAATAAAATCCCTGAGTTAGAAGAGGGATCTATTGGCAGTTTATGATATTTTGGTTTCTGATGATTTGCAAGTTCAAGTCTTTAATGGTGTTGCCAGAAAAATTTGAAGAGATGGGTGCTAAAGCAAGTAAAACCATGAATCTCTACTCTTGTGCTGCTGAATTGATAGTGTTGGCTTGATATATGCCTGATGGTTCTTGGTTGTCATGTGGAGTTACTGTACCTCAGTAGTAGCTTGTCAATTACTAGAAACATTTGATATTACTGCTAGTATTGCAAAGTGTAACCTTATCTTCTAGATACAGTACCTGGGACACAGCTCCTAGAATGTCTGAATTTTGTCAGGTTGGGGTATGCACCGTCATGATGAGCTGTGGTATTTGCTTTTATGAGAAATGTCTGCTTTGTAGTCAATACTACATTATATCTCACATCCCAAATCATTTGATATTACCTGAGGTTGTCTCGAATGATTTTTGTAGTGTGATGCTAGCTCAGATTTGTGAAGTTCAATCTATATGTTTTAATTTGCTGCATTATGTCGTTTTGGTTACACTGTTGGTATTGTGGAGTGTTACTTGAAACTCATGTGTTTATTGTCATGTTAACTCTCATTATGAGCATTGTTTGTCCAAATTTTAGTAGTAAAATTGGAATCTCATATTTATATATTCATTGTTGATGAAGTGGGTAAAATGGAGTTGTTCGATTCACTATTTTTCCCAGCTGTGATATTCTTGGAGGTACCTTCTTTTCCTAATTTGAAGCTTTCCATATTATTTGCCATTCCAGGCTACCCAAACAAGATTTGGATTTTATTTCATTTTACATATCCAAATGGCAACCAAACACAAAAATTGGAGATGTAACCCAATTTCTACCAATTTCAATTCTATTAGAAATAGTATTTGAATTCAAATAAATTCATCAAATTGAATTGATGGTTGCCAAACGAGGTGAAGGTGAAATGGATGGAAATGGTTCCTCTCCATGCTGATCATCTGATCGATCCAATTCGGATGGTTCCATGGGCCTAAATTGATTGTTTGGATAGCGTCTTTTGTTCGAATTTTTATTCTTTCTTGAGAAATTGCAAAGAAATGTAAAAACAAGAGATGATTTTTAGCTCAATCCATGCTCTCTCGCTTCACTCATCTCCCATATCCTCCATGCTTTCTCCCCACGGAGCAGAGAGGACGAGTAGACGGGAAGAGGGAAGCAGTAGGCGGGCAGGTGTGCTAAGTGGCAGTTCTGTTATTTTCTTCAAGTGTGTGGTCTGATTATACCATTACTCCGAGATGAGAAGCAGCGGCCTAGGAGTGATGGGCCTTTTACTTTAGAGGCGTCAATGGGTGATTGGATTATTACACAAGCCAAACCATACCACCGTGCTAGAGTAAAATTTCTCGTCCGTGTGAGGCTTGTATGGGTTGGTGAACATTTCGAGAAGCAGTACGCTAAGGCATTTGATGAACAGCACTCAACTTCATAAACCAAAACCACCAAGATAGCAGTTATATCACATAAAGAGATCACCATGTACAAATCCTTAAACAAGGGGTTACCATTCACACATTGTTCAGGGGCTATGGATATTTAAAACAAAAAAGGTTTGAGCAATAACCACGCCTTTCGGAATAACAATTGATGAAATAAATAGTGGCAGCACTAGTATTCAAATACTACAGAACAATGCAGTAACTTCTTCATTGCCTTGCTGCCATACAGAATTCAGTGAAAAAACTAGTCCAAGTACGCCACAGAAAGGAAACTATGATTCTGCACGCCACTCCTACCGTAGCAGGACAACAAATGGCCCAGTGTTGGATACAGCACATTCAAGGTAGATGCCAAGCAGCTCTACACCTAATACTTCATACATCAAGCTAATGACATCGTTTTTACACAAGCAGTAGCAGATCGGTGCAAAAACTGGAGAGGAACCACATCACCAACCGAGTTTCTTCTCAGGAGTTGTTGTCACTATCGCCCAACACCTTCAGTAAATACCAGGAACAATCCTGTACGGTACCCTGTTGCAGTACGTCTTCCAGTACTTGCCGTACCTGTCAGAGGGCAGACAAAATATCCATCACATACAAAACAAAGAACTGAATATTGATTAACGCTAACGTAAATTTTCTCAGGAATTTATCAGTGTTGAAGAAATGATTCTCTGTGAATGTTAGCTAAATGAAACTTGAAATATTGTTCTTGCAATTACTTACTTAGATGAGCATCTATCATCATCCCTCTTGGCTCGGTCGAACAACAATATGGTCAGAAATATCACATAGAAGTAAGGCAGGAACTGCAAGTTAACAAGAAATACAATTAATATCATCTTGTCTAAACTCATTAAAAACAATCAGGAGATGCTTACATGATTGAAAAGAGCTGGAACGGTCCAGAAAAATGCAGCTGATATCTCTGGGACATAGTGAAAGTGACGAGACAAGCCCCACCTGTCCAAATGGAAAACGAAGGTGCATGCTCAAAAGACCATTATCTCTGTTAAAATATGCATGGCAATAAATTTTTACTATGAAGAAATAAAGCTGAACCTTAAGACTCACCATCCAGCAGTCAAGAGAAGACTGCTTTTTGTTTCTCCAGTTGTTGTCTGATAGGAAGCAACAATCTGAAGTTCCACCAAAATAAATAACATAAGCAACCTTACAAGTTTCAAAGTACTATTGGTTATTGGAAGCAGCTAGATTTAAATGCTTCAACCTTAGACGGAGCTTTGCCCCAGATTGAGCATTTTCCATTTGTCCGACGAAATTCTTGGCGCTGACGATCACAGTCGTAGTTTATATATATGCACAATATTCCAGCAATGAGAATTGAGAGAGCTAGCTGCAACAAGATTAACGAAATATTCAATTTAACTGTTGGAACTAAATCTGTGAATAAGTAACTGATAGAAAGTAAACAATGATCAAAATACTACAGCCCAAATATATAAAAGAAAAAGTTCTGTAGAAAAATAACCTGGGGACCCAAATCCACAGGATGATTAACAAGGTACATTCCAGGAGAGGTATATATTGATGGAACCCATACCAAGCATCCCCAGCAAATATAGAAACCAGCTGGTAGGAAATCATGTCAGCCAATAGAAAAAAAGAAGATCTGGACAGAACAAAATAAAGTGCACATTTCGAAATTTAGGAGTTGAGTAATCACATCAATTAATCACATGATACTAATTCTATCCTGATATGTAACAATGTAATTTAAGAGGGGTCCCTTAAGAATCTACCATCTTCTCCAAGAACAATTAATATATTAGAAAAAGATGGCCTTTTGCAGCAGTAGGAACTTCCACCATTGGGTTCAATTCAAACAGCTAATGAAGTAAACCAATGAGGATTGTAACTAATCAAGAACTTCTCCAAACGCTTGAGCCGAGAGTAGAGGTTAAGAGACTCAGTTGTCGTCACTTTTTCACATTGAACTCCTTCAGATAGTAATAGCTCATAGCACAGGTTATGCCCGGAAGGTCATTGCAGTAACATGGTAATATAACCTAGAGATTTTTTTAATGTGTTATGCAACTATGCAAACCTAAGTTCTAAATTGTATTATATATCAACAAAATAAGGTCATCTATGCATCGTTTTATATTATTTGTTACAATTTTTAGCAATTTTGTTTTTACATTTGATTTTTGGGATACATTTTTTCATAGAATTTTTTGAATATCTAATGTCAGCAGTAGGCCAACTTAGCTTGCGGTTTTGTGCCTATGAGTTAGTGCATTACATTGTACAAGAACTTCCATGCATGAAGATAACATTATTTAAATGGAAGGGACTGTTTTACATAATTTTAGAAGAAGGGCAAACTTGCATGCAGCATTTTGAATAAGAAGATAGACAGTGGAGAAAATTATCCTTTCAAATTTCATATCCTGTAGCAAGACGATACTTGCAATTAAACACAGGCATATATCAAGTGCAACCACCGTGGGAGAGATTGTGCAATCACTTTCATTTTGGCCACCAAACTAACATTAAAACATTCCGACAATAATTCTAGATATACTTCTCAATTTACTCTATATGTATAAAATTCAAGTCTAAATACATTCCAATTTAACAGTAAGAAAAATGAGAAAAATATGATAAATAATATATCAAAAGGAAAAGAAAAATACATATGCCACTACTCACAGGAAACTTACATATTTTAGATCTAACAAATTCTGAGTCTGAAGTTCATATTTTAAAGAGTGCTAGAAGACTCCATAGACTGAATCATCAAAATTTTTGGCATTTTTAAGTTGACTTGGGCCATTTTATTTGCTGCCAAAAATTGGTGATGTCCATGAGATTTTGGTAAGGATTGTTACCAAAATTGTGGCTCTCTTCTTAGTAGCAAACCAAACACTAACCTAAGTTACCTTATGCAATTTTCGCTTAAGGTCACAAACCAAACACGTCCATTTGGCCAAATTTTGGCAGTGTTCCAGTGTTGGCATTACCAAATTTTGGCTTGGCATTTTTTGGTGGAAAACGAAACAAGCCCTTGGTGCCCAAACTGAAAGGTGATTTCATAATCGCACATCAAGAGGTGATTGCACTTGATATGTTGCCATTAAACACATAAAAGAGCTGCCTACCTCTATCATGAGCAATATCCATAGTACACCAATATCCAGACTCCCACCAAAAGAACTTAGTGACATAGATCAACATCAATGCAGTATTCACAAGCATAGAATCTGCGATTCGGCCGTTCATTTCATACTGCATAGCAAAGTTCAAGGAAATCAATTGAAAGTTCAATAGATAGCTGCATCATATCATGTGAACACAGGCTTTCTATCTTTTACATTTGCATGGTAGTACAAAAGTAACATATGAATGAGGACATGCAGCAACCAATGCCAGAAAAAAATGTGCTTCTTAATTCTGGACTAGCATATCACAAGAATATTATAGTGTTCTGACCTGCTTTATGCAGTAGGTTACGGCTAGAACAGCCCAGGACATCATGCCAAAACGGCAGTTTGTGAAGACTTTGATATCAAACTGCTTACCAATCCGAGGGTACAGTTCCATTCCCTGGAAATGCGCATGTTAGATACATGAATCAACAAACAAACATGTGATTTGGAATAGGCATAATTATCAATAAGCTATGCATATGTTAAGAACCACAACGATATCACCATGCAAGTGATGCACAGGAGTCCAATTAGGAATAGATAGCTCCTAATTTAAGGCAATCTGAAAATCAATTGCATGGATTTAACAACACTTACCCAGTAGAAATCAATTATCACATTTCCTGAGGATCCAGAATCAGATGAAGATGGTGCTACATGACCCTAAAAAGGAAAATAAATTATACATCAATAAAGGCAGCATAGTACATACTATATGAGGAAACAAAAATCTGTCAAACAAGCCCACCTTTATGTACAGGAAAATACAGAACACGAAGCTTCCAAAGACAAGAGCAGAGTATATCTCCCCCAAGTGATCATATACTATTGCAGGACTAAAAATTCCAAACCTGACACAATTTTTTGTTAATGACTGGTCATATGAACTACAGTACAAATTGCACATAGCAGACACAATTTAAGGTAGGTCCAACACCTATGTTAAAATGCCTGCAAAAATTCTATGGATAGAAAGCAAACTAAATTAATTGAGGTGTACCTAGGGTGCCTGTAGAGCTAAAGACGCACTACAAGGAAACAAAAAGTATATGTGCATCAGTGCTCTGACCTGTCACGATAATATGGGCAAGCCATAGTGCAGTTTCAATAGTTAATAGGCTAGTTCAGAACATGCCATGTTCATTAAGCATTCTGTTAAGCATTTAAGTCAGCCTTACATATGAACAATAAGAAAACATAATGGTTGTACACTTTTGCCTATTTTACAAAATGAACAGCTAACACCTTTTCTATTTTCCTCTGTCATATTATCATAGCACTGGCAGAAACATCAAATGAGCAGGCAAGTAGAGAGAAATAAGCAAGTCATGCAGTGGTTTAGCGATGAAGCCAGCTCAATGTTGAGTGATGTAAACTGAAGTTTTGAACTACACGATTAATCAGCAGGTCCACCCAAAGAAAAGAAGACAGTCTTACCACCACAGGCTCAGGTATGTTATCAAGGTCACTGCATATGCTTGTAAGCCATTTGCCTGACAAAAATGAAAATGACATTTAACAAAAATAAGACAAAAGGAGAGGAACAATGAGATTCTGCTCACAATAGGAAGTGAGAACAATGAAGCTAGAGCTAGAATTGAGTAACTTAACATGTCAACATAGTAGGCAATGAAGCTACAGAGTTACAATATTTGCACATGCTGTCTCAGTCAAGAATCAAGTTAGTAAGCTATGAAAAATCACCACGAAGACCGATTTGCTTCAACGTCAAGGCTACAAATCGAAATCTTCATTTTGGCCGAGCTTCAACAATTTTAGCTTCAGAAAAAAAGAGGAACACGAATGGCACAACACAGTTATAATTCTACAACCAGCCACGGACCTTGTAGACGGGCACGTTCCCGTTGGGGGAGATGGGCCCCTCGAAGCGCTTCCCGGGGAGGAGCAGCTGCAGGGCGGCCTCGAACAGGCCGAAGCCGAAGATGATCTTGCAGGCGGTCATGGTGGGCATGGGCCAGAGGGTCTTGAGCCCCTCCAGAAGGCCGTGGCCGCGGAGGTACTCGTAGGTCCGCACCACCGATCCGTCCGCGTGCACCATCGTGAACCACCTGCATCGCCAACGGCGAGAGCAAGAGCGAGAGAGTTAGGATGCATACATGCTCCTCTGTTCCTTCCTCCAACTACGGATCGAGCTACCGAAGGGATGGATCAGGATTCAGGAATGCAATTTGAACAAGGCGGCGGGACGGAGCTCGTGAACGGGCTCGATCTGGGGAGGATCCGAGGATGAGGGAAGCGGGCGCTTACAGGAGGATGACGAAGGGCGGGCAGAGGGAGAGGAGGGAGAGCATGGAGGTGTAGGTGAGCAGCGCAGAGTGCACCGTCTTCGGCGCGGACGACGCCGCGGCCGGTGGCGGCGGCGGCGCGGCGGCGGAGGAGGGCTTGGGCTTGCCCATGGTGTCGTGGAGCGCCTCCCTTTCTCTCGATCTCGCGGAGCGGGGAGGCGACTTGACTAAAGATCTCGGAGGGGAGTGAGGGGTGGCTGTTGTGGATGCGAGTAGCGAGTAGGGCGCCCGATCGGCGGCTCACGTGTGCCAGCGCAGAGCGGGCGTGGCCGGCCTGCGCCTCGGGATTCGCGAGAGGAATCTTGTTCTGACGAGTTTGCAAAATTATTTGTTGTTTATGTTCCCTAAAGAAAATTGTTGTTTATTTAAATAAATAACTTTTTTTTGAAAGCGTGGAGGAGGAAGACTAGACACGGTAGTAGAGTCGTACTCCCCGGTCTCGTTTGTTAGATCTGGTTTTTAGCTCCGTACGAACTACAAAGAGAACCTTACGAATGAAAATCGACTTACTAAATGGACGTCTGTCTCAAAAGTGGAGATTCTTTTTGTGTCATCTAGATCCCAGATCTGCTACGGACCTCTCTTCTAGGACGAACTACTAGAGTTGAAGCATTGAAGAATTATTGAGGTAGTTGTTGATTCATCAAACATCTCTTCAAAATTTAAGTTCAAGTTGTGTTGGGAGAAACGAAAAGTGGTCTTCAAAATTTAAGTTCAGAATAGTGATGTTTGTCTTTTCTTTCTTTGTCCTTTTAACTTTTAGAGTTTTTTTTCACTTAACACAAAATGAGTTTGAAATTGAAATTTTGATGATATGTTTAATGAATCAAGCACTACCTCTTCAAAGAAAAAAAATCAATGGAAACTCATACTGATTGGCGCTTTAACCAAGGAAATTTATATTTCCACGAAATTGACATTTTCACCTTAAGTGAAAATGCAAATTTAGTCCAAATTCACATTTTTACAAAACTTAGAAATTGATATGCTCAAGGAAACTACCATGTGTAGGACATGGAATGGTTCATATCTCTGAAAAAATTCGGTATCAACCTCAACACATTTGTGAGATGTAAAAGGACAAAATGTTTGGCCAAAAGAGTGAACCACTATTTCATCAAGCCGTTGAATTTCTGTCTTGCAACTCATACTATTTTTTAATCTTACCTGAAATGAAGAAAAAACATCCTCCCTAATATCTCATAGTGTTTTTGAGAATTTTAAAATTTTCTAAATTAGATTTTTGCGTAATTTCCACCAATTTGCATTTTCACCGGATATACCACCCTATTATAGATGGTTAAGACATGGGTTTCAATTGTAATGACATACTAAAATGCTATTCATGCATGCCAATCAGAACACACACTTTTTTGTCTATTACGGTTGGAAGATGCGTGTGCAGTGGTCTTCATCTCCTCTACAACAATGGGTTCATGTTACCTCGCAAATGTGATGCTAGTCTAGGTGACAGGGGCTTGGCAGTTCATCAAGGCAGAGATGATTCCACCAGAAACGGGCTTGGAGGAGTGTGATAGCGACGACGAATACTCCGATGAAATACTCCAATGAAATGTTTGGTTGCGTGGGTGGACGCAACGGGATGTGGGAGGTGGCAAAGGCGCCACTAGCTGTCAATAGTGAAGTGGGAGGAAGAGGAGGAGTGTAGAGCAAGAGCATCAATCGATGGCAGTTGGGGTAGCAAAGTTTGAGTTATAGAGACCAAGGCGAATGGCAAAGTCGACTAGTGGAGTAAGGAAGAAAGGTCGGGAAGAAAGATGGAGACCAAGACGAATACTTTCCTATCCCTCACAGTTTTCCAGTGCCGCGAAACAATTGATTAACAATGTACAATACACATGTCTACATCAAAATACATCCAATACTTTGAAGAAAAAAGGGTTGTTAACATACTCCATCTCACTCCCAAACTCCCCCTCCTACGTTCCCTCCATGAAAAACTCATTCTACTCCCACCAGGCCACTCCAACAAGCAGGGCCCATCACCTTCTCTCTCAAAATTCCAAATTCCAAAGCCCAAAGGAGCAAAGGGCAAAACCCTATCTAGCCATATCGCTAATTAGGCGCTCAATAGCTCCTGTGTCGACCTCGACATGGGGTGGTGCACGGCGGTTAGAATCCTAATACTCTTGCTACCTTGGATATTCAGCTAAATTTTTTATTAATAAGAAAAGTGGCAATACAATTAGATATCTAGGAAAAGATGACTAAGTAAGTAAGAAGGACTCTAAATTTGCTAAGTGTCTCATGGACAAAAGCAACACCTGCATCCCTAACTCTTTGCCCATGACACAGGCAAGCACTATTTACTTCTAGTTGGGTCCTCTTCTCCACATGGTGGCAGCAGGATCGGTTTGTCGAACAAGGACAAAGTGACATATCTCTAAACTCTATCGTGCATCAAAATCCTGCGAGATGAAGGCCCCTCAGCTTTGACTTCCTAGTCCCATGCTTCCACCTGCCAGGTGCTGTTTTGGCCCGTTCTTTTTGGCCCTGACATGTGGGCCTACTTTTGCATGGCGGTTGTGCCATGTGTACTTGTGGGGATGGGGCAGGTGGAAGCTTCAGCCCATGCGTCGTGTTTTCCTGGGCTTGTGTGAGGGTGGTCTTTGATGCCGATCTCCCCATGGACAACATCTCATCAAGCTATTCAACTCCAAGCGACACGTGTATTGGCCCATATGTTGCCAAGACATGGCATGAAAAGGTGAATCTTCTCCTTTATACATGTCCATTTAAGCCTACTAAGAATGGTATGCTACTTTGTGCACTTATATATGCTTTCTTAGTTTTGGAGATTCAAGCGTCATGGAGGCAAGGAAGCAACTGACAAAGGCAAGGGCATATGAATTCTCCACCAGCTCAAGTCCTAGCCAGAACATCCAAGCCCTGGTGTTGAGAAGCTACAACCAGCTCTCAGAACTTCCGAGCCCAATATTAGAACCCCCAAGATTCCTCCAAGATTGCCGAACTCGAAACCTCCAAGATCATGTTAGAACCTCCGGGATTGCCGATGAGCTAGTCTAGAAGAGAATCTCGGAACCTCTGGGACTAATGTCGAAGCATTTAGGGATCTACCAGACGTGCACTGAAGGCGTTCCAACAAGTTGTCTCGGAACATCCGAGTTTCTTCTCAAGCATCCGAGAATTCCGAAGACCTATAAATAAGAATGTAGATTGAAACATCAATTCTCAAAGACTTAGCTTGAATTGAAATTCACTTTGTACGTATGCATAATTCAAGGGGAGAAGTTCCTAAATTAAGAATTAACCAAATGATATAATAATGACAAACATTATAGTAAATATCATCCATTGATTAAATCAACCAAAGATTAATCAGACTCAAATGATTGTACTCTTTTTTTCCTTTGATGAGTTTTCACAAGGAGTTTCTTATCGACAACATTTTTAATGAGGCAGCTAGTGTAATATAAAGCATCGAATGCAGTGCATTCCCTTCTTCAATTTTTCTTACTGGGTTTTTTAGAGTTTTCATGAGACATGAGCATTTCGTAGTAATTGCCCAAGGAGGAGTGGTATGAAACAGAACCTCCTAGGGGTGGGCCATCCGGCGTGTCGTGCCCTCCCCAGGGCTCATATGTGATCAATTACTAAACCCTAGCCCCCACAGTTGGCCTATAAATAGAGATGTGGTGTCATGTTATTTACTCGTATTTTATTGAGAGCTTGTACTCGTGAGATCCAATCTAATAAAGAGAAGAGCAATACTGTCGCGGGGATTTCGCGGCAATATATATTTCTAGTAGGATTTGGGGGGAGCGCAAGTGGAAGATCTAAGTGGGTTCACACAAGGGATTTTACCCAGGTTCAAGCCCTCCAATGGCGGAGGTAATACCTTACTCCTGCTGATTGTATTGCTGGTCTTATGCGAGAATGGTTACAGAGAGAAGATGGTTGTTCTTGTCTAGAGGTAGAAGATAATGCCTAGAGTCTAATCTCGCCCTTTGCATGGGGCTCTTGCCTTATATAGGCTTTACATATACCGACTCGGCCAGCCGGCTGAGCTACTGTGACTGCGTATTTTAATTGTCATCTTTATTCTGCATAATTCTCCGAGTAACGCCAGCCTTCACGCCAGCGAAACGCCTGCCTTGATGAGGTTGTAACGCCTTCCTTGATGACACCCGGACGTTACTTCTATGTGGGCTTCGCTTGGGCCTTCATCCGAGTGGGCCTCCGTGGAACTCCCCGAGCCTGTTGGGCCGACTTGCTGTGCTGGGCCTACCTGGATGGGTTCCCCCCGTCAGTAGCCCCCGAGTGCTTCGAGGTCTCGACACGGATGCCGACTGGTGAGCAAGCTGCGTATGCTCAAGTCGCTGGTGGAGAGACCTTGATGGACTCCCGTGATACCTGAAAAAAGGTTAAGTTTGTGCTAAGTGTGGGGAATTCGGTGATACCCGCGCTTTCCTGCTGGGAAAGTTGTCTAGTGGCCTTCCGGGAGGCGTATCATGAATTTCGAGTGAACCTGAAATAGCGTCTGGGCTTGTCCGAGTGGATTGTTGCCGACTTGTGCCCGCAGGGGGACGCCTTCGACCTTCAGCTTCGAAACCGAGTCCTCGAACTCCGGCATTGAGTCCCGAACCAATAAACCATTTTGTGCCGCTGTGGCGTCTGGTTCTGAATCAGGGACCATGTTGTGCCGCTGTGGATGCCGGGTTCGTCTTTAGCTGGAGTGTTGCCGAGTGACCTGCGAAACCCTGTTGGGTCGGTCATCGATACCCCTTTGTGCAGATCTGATCTGCTTTTCGAGTGGTGCAGTTGGTATGCCTTGAAATTATTTGATGAAGTTGACACAGCTCGCGACGTGACTCGGTGAGCCGAGCCGACTTCAGGCTGACTCGGCGTCCGAGTGCAATTCAACTCGTTCGAGCCGAACCTGGTCGAAGCTGGCTTGTGGTCACACGGAGCCGTCTCGACTGCTCACGACGTCGCTTCAGCATTTAATGCGTGCAGTCGGTTGGACAGAACGCCTGCGGTGCTGCAGCGTGATGATTTCGCCTCGAGTCCCGCGTGAGGCGTGCGCGAGACATCCGCTGCTGCTGCTGTGACTTCGCGGGGCGTCCGAAGCGACGGTTTGTCATGATTGTGCCTCGAATCACGCGTGCGGTGCACGCGGGATGGCTGCTGACGTAATGCTCACCGGCCGGGACGCCTGGGACGACGAGTCATGGCGAAAAAGGCGCCTCGAATCCCGCGGGTTCGCGCGAGCGGGACGACGGTTTCCTTGGCGGTTTGCCGCCACGTGTGGCGCACAATTGTCGACGGTTCACCTCCCTCCGTTATAAAAGCGGGCGTAGGGAGACCGCGGTTCCCATCTGCCTTCGTCTTCCTCGCGCTAAAGCCCTTTGCCTCCAGAGCTTTTCCGCCGCGCACTTTCTTTCCTTCCCGAGAGAACACTCGTTTCGCCGCCGCTTTCCGACCATGTCGCGCATCGCCAAAGGGAAGAAGATCGACACCGGCTCCTCCTCCGCCGCCGCGCTTCCCGACGATTGGAAGAAAGGCGACTGGGTCCCTTCGGTGGTGACCGACGACATTCTCGTCAGCCTCTCCACCGTGGGAATGCTGCTGTCGCGCTCGATCAGCAACTGGAGGGCGCCTTTCTAGGAGCCGGGTCCCGCTCCACACGATCATGAGCGAGTGCTGCTGATCCCGTTCGTCGAGCGGGGATTGTCGCTTCCGCCCCACGATTTCGTGCGCGGTCTGCTCCACTTCTACGGCCTTCAACTCCACCACCTCAGCCCCAATGGCATTCTGCACATCGCGTGTTTCATCACGCTGTGCGAATGTTTTTTGGGAACCCGGCCTCACTGGGGGCTGTGGAAGAAGACGTTCGTCGTGAGGCGCAGCCGATCAAGGCGGGCGGGCGTCTTTCCATCTGCGACGGAGCCGGCATCCAGGTGAAGTCCGGCGCCAAGTACTTCAAGATGCAGTTCCCCGACACCGTGCGAAGGTGGCAAGACGGGTGGTTTTATTGCCCGGATGAGCGCACTCCGACTGCACAGGAGGGTCTGCCAAGTACGTCGCGGGTCCACCGGTGTGGCAGAAGCATTGGGGTGCCAAGCCTTCCAGCGCGGAGATGCCGGAGATCGAACGGCTCACGAGGAGGATTCAATGACTCCAGGAGAAGGGGCTGACTGGAGTCGACCTCATCGTGACTTGGTTGAGTCGGCGGATCCAACCACTGCAAGCCAGGGCGCACTCGATGTGGGAGTACTCGGGTGCGTCCGACTCGACCAGGGTCTCGTCTGAGGAGCTTTCGGATCGCGACTTTATGGAGCTCCTCAAGAACTTGACCAAGGAGCGATCCGGCCTCACCAGGGCGCCACACGTGGTGCCCTACTCTACCGCTAACCCCCCGCTGACTGTAAGTGTTTCCGAGTCGGATCTTTTATATTGTTGTTTCTTCATTTTCTCTAACACCAAGTTCTTGATGTTTGCAGGCTCTTCTCAACTTGAACTCCATGCCGCCACTCCCCGAGCAAAGTCCGGCTCCAGAGGTGTTGGACGACGTGGAGGTTGACGAAGAAGCCCCCGAGGGTGGGGACCCGGAACAAGGGCGAGTTCCGGTCGACTCGGGAGACGAGTCAGACGAAGAGGCCCCCCTAACCATCAAGCGGAGGCGCACCAACGACGCCTTCGGCTCCGGGGCCTCACGAGCTCAGGCAAGGTCGACTCAGGCGGAGTCGGCCTCTAAGCGAGCGCGGGCCGAATCCTCCAGCCCCGCGGTGCAAGCCGCTGCTCCTGCTGCCAAGCCGACTGCGCCCCAGTCAGTTCCCGCCAGTTCCTCCGGGGGTCCGTCCGCCCCGGGGAAACCGAAAAGGAAAATGGTCCCCACGACCACCAGGTATGTTTTTTTGTTTTCTTTCACTTTTCAGCTGAAGCAAAAGACGCTGAAGTCGGTTTGACATTTTGGTGTTGCAGAATCCAGAGAAAGTTCTCCGACAAAGGAGACTCCCAGCCCAGCGCCCCGACTCCAACACAACCGTCGGGGCCGGCTCCCCCGACTCCGATTTCAACTGCGCCCCGCGCGTAGTTGTCCACCGTGTCCGAGGAGGCACCGGAGTCGGGCGAGGGAACGGGACCAGCCGAGTCCCTGACCGCGGCTGCTCCCAACGTGCCTCTGCCTGCCGCGCCCGCGGCGGAGACAGGCGCCAGGCCAGTCATAGTGCCGGCTGATGACCCGCAGCCCCTGCCAACTCCCGCCGCTGCAGCGACAACGGAGCCGGTGACCGCAACTGGTGCCGACTCCGCGGAGCCGGCGGACGGAGCCCAAGGCCAGCCCATCACCGAGTCTTCATCGGTGGCGGAGCAAAGTCTGGTGCTGGCTCCCGCGCCCGCGCCCGAAGAGACGGCACCCGGCTCGTCGGGCAGCCTCGTGCCCGCGCTGCTACTACCGAGTTGCAGCACAGAGGATCTGGCTGTGGCGCAAGGGGCCACCGACCGAGTCGCTGCCCTGAGCTCTAAGCTCAGGGAGTTTGCAGACGCGGCCAAGACCTTGGCTGACTCGGCCGAGGTTTTGGAATCTTCCGTCGGGGTAAGTTCTCACGTCTGAACTTTGTTTAATTCTTAACACTGGGAGCACGATCAGTGCACCCAGTGGGTGTAGCCCTCGAGTCTCTAGCCGACTGGTTGAGTCGGTTGGAGACTTATTAACTCGGGTCATGTTGACTTGAAACATTTTGTCCAGGTTGCGGTCCGACTCGGCGGAAATAGCCAAACCCTCGTGGAGAGGAACGCCTTCCTTGAGAAGGAAGGCGTTGGCTGAAGAAAGGACCAGAAGTCGGCAGCTCGAGGAGGAGCTCGCCGCCATCGGGAGTAAGTATCCGAGTCTTCAACTTCTTTGCCTTAAGGTTTTGTGGGTTTTGACCTTCTTGAGTCGGCAGACGTCGAAGCCGAAAATACCCGACTTCAGGAAGAACTGAAGGGCGTAATCCCGATGGTCAAAGTAAGAGAAATGCTCGATGCCAAAGCGGCCGAGTTTGACAGCGAGCTGCAGGAAGCTCACGCAAATATGAAGACTGCCACCCTGCTGTAGACGGAGCATCAGCAACTAGTGGCGCAGTACGAGCAATCGCAGGCTGTGAACCGCGAACTGCAGGTGGCCGTCAATGACTTCTCCAAGTAGATGACCGAGTCGCAGACGTGACACGCTGCGGCCATCGTCGAGTGGGAGAAGCGCGAGGGAGAACTCATGGGCCATCTCAAGAAAGCCAATGAGACTCTACTCGGTAAGCCTCCGAGTCCTTTGTTTTCCTCTTTTTGCATGCTTCTTTGTCCATTTCCTTGCAATAATTCATACCCAGACGCTTGCCCAGAGCTGGAGGGGGAGGCAAGGCGGGCGACGCTCCGACTTCACGCTCTTTCAGACCCGGCGAGGTCCGCTCTCAACGCCTTCTGGACGCCTGAACAGATGGCCAGCTGCGTCATGACCGTGGAGGACCGACTCCTCCAAGTCAAGAATTTGGTGCAGAGCATGAAGTCGGCTGCCCAAAACCTCTGCGCCAAGCTATGGCCCGAACAAGAACCGGGCTCCAGCATCTTCGCCCTCGTCGACATGCTGTCACAAGGTTCGGCGGAGGTAGAGAAGTGGAAGGAGTCGGCAACCTGCTCGGGAGCCGGCATGGTGCTGGCAATGGTGTTGGCACACCATCCCGATGTAGACGTCGACAGCATATCCGCTGGAGCCCCACTGGACGCAGAAGGAAAGCCGGTCGACCCTCTGGACCTCCTTCTCTGAGTCCGCCCCGCCGCCAGCCGGATCGTCGAGTTTACCGACCTGGAAGAGCGCATAGAAGCGACTCCAGAAGAATAAAATTATCATGTAATATCTCTCGGTATGCCGAGTAAAAAAGCTGTAAAGACTATGTTTTATTTTGAATTGAAATGCTTTCAATTTATTTTGCACAAGTTATTTGGTTCGTCCGAATTTGTTTTTTTCCGTCGAGTCGGATCTTTTCGCGTGCAGGCCGACCTTTAGCTTTAGCTCTTGCCAACCGGACAGCCGGGTTGCGACTGTAGTTGGGGACGAAGAGTGGGCCTTAGGTACCGTACACGTTGAAAGGATCTCAAGAGTCGACTAGAGGAGGGGTGAATAGGTCGGCTCTATAAAATTAAAACCTAATGGGCTTTACTTAAAATAAATGGGCCAATCCTAAGCAACTGACTCAGGCAACTGACTCGCAGATAGATAACTCAGATAAATGCAATCAGTGTAGAGCAGAGACAACTATGTGCCAACTGAATCTCAGGTGAGTGACTCAGCTGGGTGCAACAGATAGACAAAATAGTAAAGGAGACAACTTGCTCTAGGTGTCAACTGAGTCTTAGGTGGGAAACTCAGTTGTGTACAGCAGAGAGTGAACAATGAATATCAGCACAAGTGAACACAAACCAAACAAATAAGTGAGAAGACACAAGGGTTTGTTTTACCGAAGTTCCCACTTTAGCAAAGTGGTACGTCTCCGTTGAGGAAGCTGCTTTCACAGCCGGCACTAAACCGTGCTCTTTCCTCGTTCACTTATCTTGTGTGGAATCCTTTTGATCTCACCGCAGCGAGATAGGCAGACCCAAATCACCTTTACAAACGCTTGGAGGCAGCCACACAAGACTTGGCTTGCTCACCAACGGCTCCAATTTCCCGGTCTTGGAGCAGACGAACTCCAAGAGCTCTCTCAGACTCTTGGAGGAACCAGTACCATGAACTCTCTCAGTTCTGAAGCACTCAGGATGCAAAGCAACTCTCTCTCACTGTGGATGCACGCAGGCAACACTCTCTCGGAGACTAAGAGCTCTTTCTTCCGACAGCAGGGTGCTTTCTATGGTAGAGGTAAAGGTTGAGGTCGAAACCTCCCCAGGTTCCCTGTTTATAGGGTCCTTGGCAGCTAGCCGTTACCCTCATGCCACTTCAGACAAAGAGCCAACAGACACACCTATCTGAGACTCAGCTAACAGACACTAGGGCCCTGTTTGTTTGGGTTGCGGCTTATTGAGAAGCAGCTGGAGCTGGTGAGATCTAAGAAGCAGCTGGAGCTGGTCAGCTGGTGGGATGTAGTTGAGCCATTTGTTTGGGCTGTTTCTGGACGGCTGGTGAACCTGCGACTGGTGGCAAATGCCTAAAATGCCCCTAATCACTGAAGATGATGTTTATGTCCTGATTATACGTGATTTGTACGTATTTTCTCTGATTTAGCGCAAATGACACGTTTAGTACACGATTTTAACGAGAATTAGATATTTTTAATCATAAATTAGATGTTTTTATATTCAATTACTAAAATTAGACTGAAATTAGATGTCTATATTCAATTACTAAAATTGACTGAAATCTATTTATGTTCTGTAAGAAAAATTCCAGATTTACGATCTGAAAAGGAAACAATATATTCAGTTATTAAACACACAAGAGTACATAATAACAACATTGTAATGTTACAACAAGTATTTCAATCTATAGAGAAATGCAATATTGCAATGTTGTCCATTTGAAGAACCGATCATGCACATAATCAAATTACTACCAAAACCTTGAAATTTTACAAAGTTTATCAACATGCATCATGATTACACACTTGAAGAATTCTTCAACCAATCTTCCGATGCATACAAATTTTGTAAACCAATTTTACACTGAACTTTTTGCAAGGTTCAAGATATGAACAAGAACAAAAAGAATGAACAAGATCCCGGGCTTGATGAGGGACGTGGAGGAGTGAAGGTCGGCGGATGGGGAGGCGATGGAGCAGATGGCAACGGGGGGCTGGGGGAGCTACTCGGGGTAGATGGCGGCGGCGCCGCTGCCTAGGGAGCGAACAAGGGGAGGCCGGCGTCTGAGGAGGAAAGGGAGGCCGGCGGCCACTGGGTCTGGTCGGGGCAGAGGGAGCGGAGGCCCGCCGGGTCCTCGGCTGCTCGCGGAGTCTGGCCGGCGGCTCGGGTGTAGCGGGGGGCCGCCGTGTCCTCGCCTGCTCGGGTGCGTTGGAGGCCAGCGGGCAGGGGCGACGGGGGCCGCGGTCGGGGCCGAGGGAGGCCGGATCTCGGGGGCGACGGAGGCCGGAGGAGCAGAAGCCGGGCGGAGCACTGGGGTTGGGGCGGATGCGGTCGGGCAGGAGGCCGCCGAAGGCCGGAGGAGCAGCGGCCAGCGGGTAGGGATTCGGCGGCGGCGGTGCTAACCCTAGCTTCCAATGGCGAGAGCAGGGGATGTGGGGTGCGGGAGTGGGGAGGAAATGAGAGAAAATTGTGAAGAGAGTGTTGTTTATATACGAAGGGGCAATTTGATGTAAATATGTGACAAGTCGGAGGGCAAATTCATTTGGTAGGGTGCGGGAAGCTGCTGCTTGGTGCAGGAAGCTGGACAACGGGTGCTTTTCCACTTCTAGTGCAAAGATGAGAAGCACTTCTGAGAAGCCAATTTGAGAAGCAAAGTGTTTGTTTGGGCTTGTGCTTCTAGAGGGCTAGAAGCACCAGAAGCTGAAGCACAAGCCCAAACAAACAGGGCCTAGGTAACCTACTAGCCACGGCTGAGCTACCCACCTGAGTCTCAGATGCCAAACTCAGGTGGACTCGGTTGCCTCAGGCAGCACCTGAGCACAACACTGGCCGGCTCACTACAAGCCTAAAACTGATTCAGGAAGACAATGGACTCACCACTGCCACTGACCAGCTCGCTCAGAATCTTGGCACTGGTTTCAAGCTAACAATCTGAAGACGACAGCCCTTGAAGACGCACAGCGAACCCCTTGACGCAGATCCACCAGTTTCCTAGCTCCTCCAGGTCTTATCCAGCTTGCAGTCACGGTCCTTGAACTCCATCAAGCCACCATTACCTCGCTTGCCCTCGAGCACAACCTCGGCTTCCTCGCAACTGAGCCTCAGGAGACTAGCTCAGCTAGCCCTTCTGACCTTCATGGTTCCTTGCTCTTTTTAGGCCTCATCATCACTCAGATGTTGTCTTGATCGATCACCTGTTCATCTAAACCCCTATTCACACTCATTGTAAACGTTAGATACAGGTGAGGGTTGCCATTAACCATCAAAACCAAACCTTGGGGCTAGATAATCATCCTCCCACACTCCTTGGGACTGGATGCACTTTCAATCTCCCCCTTTTTGGTGGTTAGTGGCAACCCCTTTAAACATAGCATTAGATGTATAAAAGGGTATGACATTCAACCAAGTTTAGTATATACTCCCCCTAAAGCTGTGCATATAAGAGATTTGTGTTTGTATACAAATGCACAGTTCTGTTTAAACATGGAGAGTAAATGCTAAACAGGATTGCCATGAACATAACTGAAAGATTAAGCACAGCGGAGAATAGCAGTCATGTTGAATAAGAACTCAGCAACCGATGTACAAGGAATAACATGCTTGAGTACGAATCTAAATTCTCTTAAAACAGATATTATCGATTAAGCACAGCGGAGAATAGCAGTCATGTTGAATAAGTACTCAGCAATCGATGTACAAGGAATAGCAACGAATCTAAATTCTCTTAAAACAGATATTATCAGAGCAGATCAAATATCATATGAATAACCAATATGTATCAGAGCATATGAATAAGCAATATGTATCAGAGCATCCAAAATGTATCAGAGCTATCAGAGCATCATATGAAAAACAGAGAATGTCTTGACATACAAGCACACACATGCACCTAGCCCTTAGCCCTTTTTACATATACATATGCTCTCTAATCTCTCCCCCTGAATCTAATCTCTCCCCCTTTGCCACTAAACACTAAAAAGAGATAAGAAGATCTTCAGGGAGCTGGCTTTTGTTGCAGAAGGGATAGAATGTAATACCCACTTTACGATAAATAGGTATTTGCTCTGCATTCATGCATACATGGCACTATCATCAACCACACCTTATTTAAACTTAGTTGTATATCAACTTTACTTTATAGAATATGTTAATATCTCATCCTCGGTGGATAATTGTTGCAAACACCAATCAATTTATTTGAAGTAATTCAACTAACAATTTCAAAACACCAATCAACTTATTCGAAGTACTCGAATTAACAATATCGTCAATAAAGGTGGTAGAAGTCATCGAACAATTCAGGAATCCCCGTCCCTAACCCTAAAACCCTAAAGGAGCTGGAATTAGGGTTTCGACGATTGAACAATTTTATTGGATGCAAACCTCCCTTCACAAATAGCTTCAAAATGGGAAACCCTAACCTCTGGCCAAATTCCAAAATTTTTGGAGAAAGTTAAACCCTAGCTGCTATCCAAACTCGAAATAAGTCCCAATTCAAACTTGTACACAAACATAGTTCAAAACTTATCCAAATCAGTTCAAACTCCTCCAGAATGTCTCAGATAATATCTTAAGGCTCCTGTAAAAATTTCATAAATTTTGGGATTGGTTTGACGCATAAAATGATAAAGGGGGTGGTTCTGAAAAATAGAAAATAAAAATTAAAAGAAATACCCCTAAACCTCCCCCTAGGCCGAAATCCCCGGCCGGCCCATTTTTCCCTCAGCCCGCAAACCCCCGCAGCCATTTTTCGCTTTCTCCGCAGCGGAGGCGCCTCCGGGCACTCGGCGCCATCGCCCGCTCCCGCACCCGCGCCCGGGCCCGCCTGTCAGGGCCCGGCTTCCACGTCCCCGCCGCTCGCTGGCTCCGGTGGGCGGTGCCGTCCCGACCGGGGCTGTCCGAAGCTCGCCGCCGCCCCTTAAATAGCCTCGGGCAGCCGGGTTTCCTCTTCCCCCCGGTCTGAAAACCCTAAAGCCTCCTCCCCGTCTAACCCTAGCTTCCTCCCGAGCACCTCCGCGACCGGTCTTCTCCAAGTCCGGCCACGCTCCGACGAGGAATCGACGATGCTCCAGTGCCTCCTCGACCCTATCGTCCTTTCCCCGAGCTACCTCCGTTCTCCCCTGACCCCCCTCGCCTTGCCTTCCTTGCAGATCTGTCTCGAGGCGCTCCACCGGCGTTGCTCCGACCACCGCCTCCGTCGACCTCGTCGTCAGCCCGCTCCCGACTCCGTCCGTCGCCCCCGAGCCGCCCCTTGTCACCAGGGTAAGCGTCCGGCGCTCCTGCCCCCTCTCCCGAGCCCGGCCGTGCCCCGTAGCCCCATCCCGACTAGCCCCGGCGAGGGTCCGGCGAGGTCCCGACCACCCGAGCTGCTCGGCCACCTCAGCAAGAGAGAGAAGAGAGGGGGAGTGACGTGGGCTGCCCCGACTGGCCACGGGAGCCCAGTCACCCGCTGACTGGGATTCCAGTGCCGAGTCAGCCCTGCCCGACTGGCCCCACTTGTCGGTTAGGCATGGTTAGGGTTAGGAAAATCTGGGTGCTTTCTCGGGTGAACCTAGCAAGCGAGTCCAGTAGCGCAGTGTGATAGAACAATGGGGTGTCCCGATCTTTCGATGAGAAGATAACTATCGATTAGATGGATTCGACCTTGACGATCCGACTACACCGTGCAGCGAACGGTGCGCCTTAGCAATCGCTAGACCAACTCCGAGAGGTTATTGACGATGCCGGTAGCACGGTCAACCTGAACACGAGGTTCTTAATCCCTGCAAGCAATCGACGAACAAGCAAGAATTGAGAAATAGCAATCTGAAATTGCGAGTATAGATGAAGTACGATATATTATATGGTGGGGTTTCACAATCGGTCTTGATCTGATCGGACGACACAAACGAAGAACACGACGAATAGCAACGGTGGCTGATTCTAAACTTTAGCAAAACCCAAGCTAACCCTAGGGGGTGTGGCTACTTATATAGGATAGGATGGGGAGGTGGGTTACTGTTCACGCGCGTGAATAGTGTGCGTGAACAGTACCGAAACCCCATGAGGACTCCCTTACTTTTACTTAACCTATTTGGATACATGGCCCATTGGCCCATTAAGGTGGCAGAGCACCATATTTCACTAAGTCCTTTTTCATGGTGGCTTGAGTATTCTTCTATCATCACTTGTGCTCTTGTTTATCGTCTGGCTTCTCTGCCATGCCCTTGTAGCTTGCTCTTCATGCTCCAATACTTGTCCTTCATATCCAAGCTAGGCCCTCCACTCCTAATTAGCAAAAGAATATCATTATTAGGCAGCATCATATCCTTATCAATATAAGGCAAAGTACCGAGGAACGAAAGTACCTGGTAATTAAGTTGTTTGGCACGTGCCCTAGTCATTGGTCCTTGTATCTCCGGCACTTGTGTAGGTTCAGCTGGTGATGTAATAGGAGCTGAAGCTATGTGAGGAGTAGCATTGGGTGTAACTGTAGTGGAGATGTCCTCATCATCCTCCCCTTCTTGAATTGACGTCGTCCTCGACGGCAGCTCGTCTTGCTCACCCAAATATGGTTTTAAATCTGCAATGTTAAAGGTGGGACTAACCCCAAAATCTGCAGGCAACTCAAGCTTGTATGCATTATCATTAATTCGTTCAAGCACTTTAAATGGACCATCAGCACGTGGCATAAGCTTAGATTTTCTCAAATCAGGGAAACGATCTTTACGCAAATGCAACCAAACCAGATCTCCAGGCTCAAAAGTAACATGTTTCCTTCCCTGATCACCGGCAATTTTATACTTAGCATTCATTCGTTCAATGTTCTCTTTAGTCATCTCATGCATCTTTAATATCAATTCAGCACGTCGCTTAGCATCAAAATTAACCTTCTCCGAAGATGGAAGAGGTAGCAAATCAATAGGTGCACGAGGTATAAAGCCGTAAACAATCTCAAAAGGGCACATCTTAGTGGTAGAATGCAGCGAACGATTATAAGCAAACTCAATATGAGGTAAACATTCTTCCCACATACGCAAATTCGTTTTCAAAACAGCCCTAAGCATAGTAGACAAAGTTCTATTCACAACCTCAGTTTGTCCATCTGTTTGGGGGTGACATGTAGTACTAAAAAGCAATTTAGTCCCCAACTTAGCCCATAAGCATCTCCAAAAGTGGCTAAGAAATTTAGTATCACGATCTGAAACAATAGTATTTGGTACACCATGCAAGCGTATGATTTCACGAAAGAACAAATCAGCAACAATTGTAGCATCATTGGACTTGTGACATGGTATAAAGTGTGCCATCTTACTAAATCTATCCACGACAACAAATATACTATCTCTCCCCTTCTTGGTTCTAGGCAGCCCTAAAACAAAGTCCATAGATATATCTTCCCAAGGTACACTAGGAACGGGTAGAGGCATATATAAACCATGAGGATTAAGTCGTGACTTAGCTTTTTGACATGTAGTGCAGCGAGCAACGAATCTCTCAACATCCCGTCTCATCTTTGGCCAAAAGAAGTGTTCAGCAAGGACGTCCTCCGTCTTCTTTACGCCAAAATGACCCATCAATCCTCCTCCATGCGCCTCCTGTAACAACAAAAGACGAACAGAGCTATCTGGGATGCATAGCTTGTTGGCACGAAACACAAAGCCATCATTAATGATGAACTTGTTCCATGTTCTCCCTTGTTTACAATTCTGCAATACATCTTTAAATTCAGCATCATGTACATATTGATCCCTGATGGTCTCCAAACCAAAAATTTTAAAGTCAAGTTGTGAAAGCAGGGTATACCGACGTGACAATGCATCAGCAATAATATTTTCTTTACCCTTTTTATGTTTGATGACATAAGGGAAAGACTCAATGAACTCAACCCACTTAGCATGTCTACGGTTCAGTTTAGCTTGACTTCTAATATGTTTCAACGATTCATGATCAGAATGTATAATGAACTCCTTGGGCCACAAATAATGTTGCCATGTCTCTAATGTCCGAACAAGAGCATATAATTCCTTATCATAAGTAGAATAGTTCAGACTAGGCCCACTCAATTTTTCACTAAAGTATGCAACAGGTTTGCCTTCTTGTAATAACACACCACCTAAACCAATGCCACTAGCATCACATTCAAGCTCAAACATCGTAGTAGGGATGAGGGTGTGGACGTGTGGTGAGTGAAAGCTTCTCAACCATCTCTGAACTTGCCAAGTTATTGCAGCTCCCTCCATCAATTATAATCCGAACAGCACGCTCCTTCACAACACCTTTGGTTTGAAACAAGTTGTGTCGCTGATTTTGCTCGGCACGGCTCATTTGCACACTCAAAACTCTTTGTGCAATCAAGCTCACATACTGATCTGCATCCTCGGCGCCCATATATTGTACATCTTGATCAGATTCGTCATCATTTTGTTCTTGTGCAGCGATGAGAGCCAATGTATCTTCATCATAGTCACTTGCGGAATCATATTCCCCATCTTCTCGTATAATCATCACACGCTTTGTGGGGCAATCTCTTTGCATATGACCATAGCCGTGGCAGCGATGGCATTGTGTATCCTTGGTCTTCCCGGTCGACGCCATGGAAGAAGAACTCTTCGCCGGGGCAGTGGAGGAAGACTTTGCTAGTGTAGGTGCTTGCGGTGCTGTTCGTGTTGTAGACGAAGATGATTTAGCATTTGAAGTGGCCGGGGCAGCGGTACGTGTGGACGGGCCAGCGGGTGTGTGAGGTGTCCACGAAGTTGTACGCCCTGCAGAAAAGTTAGATCTTGTCTTCGGCTGTCGATCCTGCACTTCACGTTCAGCTTTGCAAGCAAGATGGAATAAACGAGTGATAGTATTATATTCCTTATACTCAAGTATGGTCTGAATTTCTTTGTTTAAACCACCCATAAACCTAGCAAGCATAGCCTCATTATCCTCAACAATAGCACATCTAATCAAACCAGTTTGTAATTCTTGATAGTATTCCTCCACAGAATTATTACCTTGTCTCAAACGCTGAAGTTTATTAAGCAATTCACGTTGATAATAAGGAGGAACAAATCGGGTACGCATAGCATCTTTCAAGGCAGCCCAAGTAGTTGGTATATTTTCATGATACATTCTACAATGTTCAGCCCACCAAATAGAAGCGAAACCGGTAAACTCACAAACAGCAGCCCTAACACGTTTATCCTCGGGATAATTCAAGCATGCAAAGCGTCGTTCAACTTCTAATTCCCAAGTAAGATATGCATCAGGATTATATCTACCCTCAAATGGTGGAATTTTCAGTTTTAGTTTAGCAACATCATCATTATCACGTACCTCCCGACGTGGGTGCATACCATGTCGGTTTTGTCGCAGCCGTCGATGTAGTCGATCATTGTTGGTGGTGACGGCGTCCTCGTCCTCAGACCCTCCATGATACTCATCAAAGTTAGCTTCCTCTTCCTCACCTGTGGCTGTGGTAGCATTATGAGGGTACACCGAAGCACCGGAAGCTTGTGGAGCAAAGTCGAGGACACGACGTGCTCGTTGTTGTGTAGCTTGGAGCATAGGGGCGGGTACGCGAAGTGGTGGTGGTAGCTGATGTCGAGGTGGTGGCTGATGTAGAGGTGGTGGAGTGCCCGAAGTGCCATCCAAACGGGTGAGGATAACATCAATCTTAGCGTTCAGCTCCTTGACGCTTGCCTCTATCCCGTCCATCCGGTCCATAGCACCAGCATAGCGTGTGTCAATGTCCCCAACATGTTTCGACACAACACCTTGGAAGTCATCTCTCAACTTCCGGGTGCGAGGAGAAAGATCATCCCCGCTGTTCATGCGTGAACCTGTCATGGTTAGTAGCAAAAAGACACAAAAACACAAGTGTAATGTCCCTACTAGCTACTAGGATGTGGTGACAATCGCTCAACGCTCAAGCTAATCACAATTCTTACAAGTTCTTACCCTGCAGCAAGGAGGTGACCGGCAACCGACGGTGTCAAGTACCTCCAAAGTATGGAACAAGCGATTACCAAGTGATCGAAAATCTGCACGGTATAGAGTAGTGGAGCTTGGAAGGCTTTTGTGAGTAGCAAAGAAATAGCAAGTGATCAAAGTAGCAATACAAAGTTGAATATATGCTCAAAAATACTAGTCCTAGTTGCTGGACTTAGACTAGAACGAGCAAAATTTAACTAAGCCTAGATACTGAAACAATAGAGGCAAAAGATCACAAGCTAAAGAAGCAATGCAATGCAAGAATTCTTCTGAGATTTTTTTTATATCAGTGGCCTTCTATGTGGCTTCTTATTCTTTTTGTAATTTTCTTGTACATTTTTTGAACCTCAGAAAAATTCCAAACAGAGCAAAAATTATCAAAAGACGAAGTTTTAGCTTCCTGCCACAAGTCTGCCTGGTTCGGTTTTTTTGCGATATCTCCCAAACGGCTTGGCCAAATCAGCTGAAATTTTTATGGTAGGCTCCTGAGAATATCCTTGATTTTACAGAATTTTTTCAGATTTTCTGGGCACTTTGAACTTTTCGAATCCGAATTGGCATTGAATTCGGTTTGAACTTTGAATCCGAACCAACTTTGATTTCTGGTCAAACCCAACGTGGAGTGGATGTCCAGGACCCTTGTTAAGGTCGTGGGGAAGCCCCTTGGGTTGGCCAAGTCCCTGACAAAAAGATATGAGATAGAAACCAAACACTATTGGGCAATCAACTTGAAACCCAAGTAAATCCCAACTTCCCTTTCTTTCTTTTTCTTTCCAAACTCTTTGCAAGATCCAATCTATTATGAGAGAAGGGTGGGGGAGGAGATACTGTTCACGCACGTGAACAGTACGCGTGAATAGTACACCGAATCAAACGAGCAACAAGGAGGGTATGATCTAGTAGTAAAATTATGTAACGAACCAATCTAGACCAGCAACTTGACACGATCTATGCAGCAAAAATTCAACAATGTAAGTACTAGATTGAAAATTGCACGGCTCAGATTGGTTTTGGGACAATGGATGAACTAACCCTATTTTTTTTTATTTTGGCTGATTGTGGATGATAGGAAAAAGATGTAATCTACTACTACGGAAAAACAGGAAATTTCTCACCGAGCAACTTGAGCTCTGATACCACTTGATAGAACAATGGGGTGTCCCGATCTTTCGATGAGAAGATAACTATCGATTAGATGGATTCGACCTTGACGATCCGACTACACCGTGCAGCGAACGGTGCGCCTTAGCAATCGCTAGACCAACTCCGAGAGGTTATTGACGATGCCGGTAGCACGGTCAACCTGAACACGAGGTTCTTAATCCCTGCAAGCAATCGACGAACAAGCAAGAATTGAGAAATAGCAATCTGAAATTGTGAGTATAGATGAAGTACGATATATTATATGGTGGGGTTTCACAATCGGTCTTGATCTGATCGGACGACACAAACGAAGAACACGACGAATAGCAACGGTGGCTGATTCTAAACTTTAGCAAAACCCAAGCTAACCCTAGGGGGTGTGGCTACTTATATAGGATAGGATGGGGAGGTGGGTTACTGTTCACGCACGTGAATAGTGCACGTGAATAGTACCGAAACCCCATGAGGACTCCCTTACTTTTACTTAACTTATTTGGATACATGGCCCATTGGCCCATTAAGGTGGCAGAGCACCATATTTCACTAAGTCCTTTTTCATGGTGGCTTGAGTATTCTTCCATCATCACTTGTGCTCTTGTTTATCGTCTGGCTTCTCTGCCATGCCCTTGTAGCTTGCTCTTCATGCTCCAATACTTGTCCTTCATATCCAAGCTAGGCCCTCCACTCCTAATTAGCAAAAGAATATCATTATTAGGCAGCATCATATCCTTATCAATATAAGGCAAAGTACCGAGGAACGAAAGTACCTGGTAATTAAGTTGTTTGGCACGTGCCCTAGTCATTGGTCCTTGTATCTCCGGCACTTGTGTAGGTTCAGCTGGTGATGTAATAGGAGCTGAAGCTATGTGAGGAGTAGCATTGGGTGTAACTGTAGTGGAGATGTCCTCATCACAGTGAGAGAGAGGTTGTGTCTCGGGTGGATCTAGCAATTAGGTTTAGGGCTGTTAGTGTAGATTTAGCTCAAAAATTCAAATGCTTGTAACTTTTGAACCGTGAATCCAAATTGGGCAAATTTTATATGCTTGGAAAGCTTAGGAGATTCTCTACACTATGGACGAATCAAAAGTTCATTTTGGGCACATGCACATTGAAATACCTAGGGTAGATGTTTAACCTTAGTCGTAACCCGATAAAACCCTAGTTTCGCGATTTTAGCTCCGATTCGCATGATTTCAACTCCACTAAAATTGCATGTCACCTAGCTACGCCTATAAACACTTATTAAACATGTTCACCAAGTCCCGCCACTAGCGACGCCACTCCAACTCACCGGGAGCTTCTTAATACGACATGCATGTACGTTAGGGTCACGACTCGTCGATTGTAGCTTCGAATCAAGCTATTCCCAATGTGTTAGCTTCGCATTTCAGAACCTTGTCACATGATAACCCTTGTAGACCTAGGCCATCCAGGGCGAGTGGTAGGTCCAAACCCTACCTTGTCTCCGACTAAAAATTGACATGCAGGCATATTAGGGTTTTAGCATAACTCCTACCCATCCACCCCTTTTTCACCTTGTTGCCCTAGGGTTCAAGCACCTTTACGCTACTTTAGCCATGCACATCAAGCAATTTGCATCATCCATACATGCATACATGCTGAACTCATTAGCTTTTATCATTTTCTTTCCGGTTCTCCGCATTCGTTATAAAAGAACTTGAAGAGGAGGACCACCCGGCTTACGACCCCTCGCAAGAGCAGGAACAACCCGAATCAGGCAAGCAGAGCTTGTTGCATTCTTATTACTGTTGTCGTATGTGTATTTGCTTGTACTTAATTGTGAGCTATAAGTTATGTATCATGATTATCGTTCGTACGACTAGCATGCTAGGGTTTTGCGATATGCTTCCGTCAGAGGTTTGGATTTGGATTGTGACATGATCTGGTCTGTTATGGTTATAAATCGACCTCGTACCCTAACAACTTAAACTAATAAAGTGAGTTGTGAGTGCCGAGGGCGTGCACAAAGGGTACGGTTGATGTTAATAGCAGTCGAGACGGCGACCCAGGGATGTGTGAAGGTTTTTGTCGCCACATCAACCATACGCCAGAGTGTCACTTCCCTGTAACGCGTGAACGTTAGGCGGAGATCTTCCCTGCGGCATAGTTGGGGTAAGCCTCCCTGCTTTTGGGGGCTCGCTACCCCCAAATGATTATGCACCCAATATGTTCGCAGGTGGTCGTATCTTCCGGTAACGCTTCGAGAGATTAAATGACATTGTGTTTCCCATGGATCAATGGGATTTGAGAAATTTGAGTTATCTTGATGGCTGAAAATTGGGTAATTGGAATTGGCTTTGAATTGGATTTCCCTATTGGGTTGTGATCGGGATTTGAATTCAATTATGAACTGGACATCGTATTGGACTGTGATCAGGATGGGGAGTTGATTATGAACTGGATAATGGATTTGGTTGCTATACTTATATTTTTCATCTTTTTATGCCCTATATGTACTTCCCTGTATATTGTTACTCTGAGAAGCATCATGTTTACTTACTGCTAAACTAGCATGTGTAGGACATTTAATCAAGCATGATTAAGTCTTGCGAGTACGGTTGTACTCACCTAGGATATTCCTAGAGCTTGCAGGTGAGCCGGTGGTCGAAGATTATTTTGATGATGCTTAAACTTGGGGTTTCCTCGGTAGTGTTTGATCTGTGGGATAGATGTGGCTTTTGGTCAGCGGTCACCGTGCCGCTGTGGGTCTCACTTCTTTAGTTTCCGCTGTTGTTAAACTTCTCCGTACTCGGATATGCTTTCGGATATAACCGACTGATGTAATATGTCATCCCATCGTGGACTGTTATTAATAATATCGTAATGTAGAGCTTTGTGATGATATCCGAGTTATTAATTCAGGCTGCCCCTGCACAATGCGTGAATGATATGAAGTGTATGGGTATGCCGTGACGGATCGAGGTCGTACCTTCTTCTACTACGTCGAGCAGGTGATGGTTGAGTGACCCGCTGGCTGTGATGCTGTGCCGGCCAGGCAGGGTGTGGGCATTCTACCGGGCTTCCGAGCGACCCACTAGCTTCCGAGCTAGGTTAGGGTGTGGGTAGAATTGCCGGGCTCCTCCGACCTTACTTGTCGTGGTAGGATTCGGGGAACGACTCTAACTCTTCACCGGATCATGGAATCGTATGTGGTTTTGGGAAGATTGGTCGCTTCCGACCGGCTCGCATGTGGCGGGTGTCGGATCGTACTACCTTGGTGCGTACGGCGCAGGTACCGTGCCACCGGGATGACGAGTCCTTCGGTCCTTGGCGACTTCGCGTTCCCCTAGTCATATGCAATTCCGGGTCCGTGACATAGAATCTGATCAAACTTGCTGCTGACTGAAGCCTTGAGATCTG
>JAGXJF010005271.1:0-113182 GCA_019208055.1 Stipa capillata
AAGGCAAATACTGCATGACATGATCGTGCTACATTCGAGTCAACTGGATCGATTTGTATCCTTCATCAAACTCCAAGTGCCAGAAAGTTACCACTTTTATCGAGAGTTTGACAGTCCTACATTCAACATCGACTTTGAAGCTGTCTGGAGTATGTATAACCTGAAGAGACTATACACCACGGTAATGAGGGTCTGGACACTCTGGCAATCCAAAGAGGCCAGGTGTAACAAAGCGGGCATTGGGTTCATCGATCCGTGCATCTTGCGTGACTGCCAAATCGACGGCGCATTTGAGTCGGTCGTTGATTTCATCTCCCAGGCATGGCTCGTGCAAAGGGATAGTGAAATGATAATCTTGCCGTACAACCCTTCGTGAGTTCTTTACTAATTGTGTCAATTTTTTCTTCGAGCACTTAATTAAATAGCTGCGTGTGTTTACATGCATCTCATCTGTTCTATGCAGTGACCATTGGGTCCTTCTCGTGATAGTCGTACCTTGGAACAAGGTATTTTATCTTGATTCTCTCAGGCATCGAGAAGGACTACCCTCTAGGGACTTCTCCAAGATTCGGCAGTGCGTTGACGAGGCATACGCCAAATTTAGGCCAATGGGAGGGACGGCGCACTGGAAAAAGTCAAATCCTAAGCTCAGCCACATGTTTGACTTCCCGTGCAGGCAGCAGCCGGCGAATAGCGTGACATGTGGGGTTTATGTGTGCGCGCACATGGACGCGATGGTCCGTCACTACAACCCACTTTCTAGTGAAAAGACTTCAAGGACTACCTGGCTCTCGACTACGACTACTTACGAGATCAATGCTGCACGAGAGATGTGTTTGCATACTTCTTGAACCAATATGTCGTCCGGCCAAGTGGTGAATTTTATGCCGGCGTAGAGCTGCCCCCCACCTCCAGAAAATGTTGATTTATTGATAACTTAGTTCATATTTGTAAACTCTATTCTCTTCAATGCAACGTGAATTTCATTTTGATTGTAACTCTGTTCTCTTCAATGCCGCATGAGAGATGTGTTTGCATTTCGATTTGATTTCATATATTTGTGAATGTGTTGTAAATGTGGTTTCTGATTTTGTGATGCTATGTGATGCTGTTATTTCAATTATTGTGATATATACTTTGTGCATGTGCCTCGCAGCTGAGAGGCTGTGTAGCTAGGGCTGCATAGCTGGGAATTTTTTCAGAGGGCATGGCTAGCAAATCCTGAGGCTAGCCAGCAAAACAGGTTGTAGGAACCAGGATAGGGTCATCACTGACGGGCGCTGGTACAAAACCGTCAGTAATGACAGTTATCACTGACGGGCTATTTTAAGTGAACCGTCAAAGGTAACACTCATCACTGACAGGCCTCAGTATACAGCCCGTCAGTGATAATTTCCCACTTTGACGGTGGGAACGGATCACACATCACAGGTAACAACCTTCACTGACGGGCATCTGTTTTCACCCGTCAGTTATGATTTCCTTCAGTCCTTTCCAGCAGTCATCTCTGACGGGCCGTGACTAGTAGCCGTCAAAGGTAGATGTCATGACTGACGGTCGACTAGACCTCACCCGTCAGAGATGTGTGCTGTAGGTCGATCACGCGGTCCTCTCCACCGTCATACCTGACGGGTTCAAATTTCCCGCCGGTCAAAGATAATGTGCTATCTCTGACGGGCTGTGAACCTGTCAGAGGTGACTTGTGTTATCACTGACATTAGGTTGCTGATGGGCTGCCCACCCGTCACAAATGGGTAATATCTGCCGTCAGTGATAACCCTTTCTGTACTAGTGTGGGTATTTTGTAGCATCGTGCTTACATTTTAGAGTGTAATTTTAGCATGTGGCATGGTGCTGATGTGTAACTGACATGAAGGCTGGCTTTGATTTGTTTTGATAAGACATGATATTTTAAATTTGTGACACATGTATGTGATATGGAGCATATGTTTTTATAGTTTTGCTTCACCTTTATTACTACTAACGTCGCATAGCGTTAATACGATGCTCGTGAGTAACGTAACCGAAGTTAAGCTTTGTGATATAGTTTTAGTGATTCTTAGCACCTATTACATGACAAGAGTCATTTCTATGAAGCTTTGCTTCACTTGTATTTACCATATGGCATCCGCGTGTAGCGTAACCAAAATGAAGTTAGATTAGTTTTGGCAAAGCATGGTATTTATGATTTTAGCCTATGCATGCTATATGTGGCATATAATTTTTATATGACTTTTCTCCACTTGTATTACTACTACATTGTGTAGCGCTAATCTAGCGCCCGCCTGTAGTGTAACCAAAATAGAGTTTGTGGCATAGCTTTTACAATTTTATTAAAAGCTGATGTATGCTACATGGAGCATATTTTACTAATTTTTGCTCCACTTGTATTACTACTAACATCACATAGTGCTGGTGTGGCACCATGTGTAGCGTAACTAAAGAGAAGTTTGGTTTTCTCCCTTATTTGTATTACTACTAATGCCACGTGGTGCTATTATAGCACACGCGTGTAGTGTAACCAAACAAGGAGTAGATTACGTGTTATCTTGTATTTTCTATTACTCATGTTATAGTATTTGCGATTTAAACATTTTTTTACGCTCAACTTTCCCACGCTTTACTTTACGGTGCATATTTTATACCTCTCTTGATTTGTATCCATTTTGAGGATCCGAACAAAGAACAAGGCCTCATTCATCCCAACTTTGGTTGTATCCATTTTGAGGACCGAACCAAGGATAATTTCATGGGGTCTTAACACCTATTTACCCTTGATTTGTATCTATGAGTAGGGACCCGAACCAAGCAATGAGGTTAAACGCTCATTTGATCTGATTTGTATCGCTAATGGGACCAAATCAAGGGAGGCGGCAAAATCAAAAGACCAATGCAAGAAATGGGAATGGGAAGGCTCCTTGGTTTGTACCGCAATGGTGGATCCGAGGGCTAAAACATCAAGAAAAGATGAAGAAGACTCCTTGGTTTGTATCGCCATGGCCAAACCAAGGGCTAGAGGGAAGCCATAATCTCACCTCCTTGAAGGTGCCAAACGTTCTCTTCTTCTCTTCAAGCCTCTCTTCTCACGTTATGCTCTTTGTTTTGGATGATGTAGAGAGTAGAACTAGGACACCAAATGAACCAGGGACCTCGAGCTAGTGACTATTTATAGAGGATGGGAGGAGCGCTGCCAATTGTGGAGGAGGTTACAGCAACTCCTTCATTTCTTTTCTCTGGAATTATTTGCTTGTTTAACTAGCCGGACATGTGCAGCGTTATAGAGAATGTGGGCGTAGTGGCGATTATGCGTATGGCTGCAGCGTGGAGCACTCTAACTTCCTCAACTTAAATGCTTAAATAGAGATTAACTTGTGCATGCATACACCACCATCCTCTTAACATTGACTGAGTTGTGGGTCCACTGTTAGTTTGCAAGAAGTCCCTAATTCCTAGGGTGTTCGATGGCGTAGCTGCATTGTGGGCCATCATCAAATACTTAGAGATGAGTTTACTACTTGCAGGCATGAATTAACCCATGTACCGCTTTGTTTAGGTCGTGAGAGAGGTTTCTTGCATGGAGTTCTTTGCCTGCATCGCAAGTCCAGCTCTAGTGCATAGTTTATAATTATCAATATCAATTAATAAAAGAGCACTTAGTGCGTGCATGTACATAATCAAAGAACCCTATGCCAATTCCTTGATGACTTCGCTAGGTAGATAATATACATGAGCCATTTCTTTATGATTTGCATGCATATATTAGGAGGGGTTGGCATCCATGTAAAGTGATCTTTGGCTACCATTCTTTTTAGTGCTAATATCCAAGATAAATATATCCTTTTTATTATTTTATTTTATAGAAAAATTTAATCTTGTAACTTATATTATTATTATTTAACATAATTATAGTATCATATTTAATCCTACTCAAAATTAGTGTTAGCAGGGTTTGAATTTAGAAGAGTATAGGAAAAAGAATGGATTCAATCGGAGCTACGATGAAGAAGTTATGAGAATCAAAGTTTTGTCAGGAGAGAAAAGAGAGAGGGGGATGTTCTGGCGCAGAAGGGAGGTGACGCCAAAAAACACAATTTTGGAATACGCCTTTGGCTTAATCAAAGCAGATATGGGAAGATAGAATGGGAGGAATATGCTTCCCAGAATGGAATGCGTCATCAGAAGATAGTAATAGGAAGAGTACATCTTCTGGAAGGGAAACGTAACCGGACGTCTATGCTTTACTAATCCTACAAGTAGGGCCACTATTGTTTTGGTTATTATGGTTTTTAACCAATAGTTAACGGGTTTAACTAGATTAGACTTTGGAGGAGAGAGGCGGGGTAGACGCGGTGGCTTACTGCGGCTGCGCCTGTCGGCAGTGCACCTGGTGGTGGGGATGATGGAGGCAAGGCCAGGGGAGTCCTCCATGGGGCAGCTAGCTACCAACGACTTCCATACAGCAACGGGATAGAGCTGCAGAGCTCGGTGGTGGCAGCGAATGGCGGTGAAGGTCACTAGGGGAGCCGCCACAGGTGGCTTTCGTGCTTGCAAGACAGAGAACCGTTGGGTCAGGAGTGGCATGGGCGAGGCCCGAGGGACGAAGAGGAAGTAGTGATGGTGGCGGGTGTTGCTGCCAAATCTGAGGGGATGGGGAGCTGTGGCTACTCAAAGAGCTTGGAAAAGGACCTAGGAAAGGGAGAAGTGTTAGAGGAAGGCTAGAGGAGAGAGTGGGGAAAGGGGGTGTGAAACTGAGGGGGAGCTCAGATTTGGCCCTTTTGTAGACCCAAGGAGGGGATAAGAAGGGAGGAGAGGGGCACGTGGAGGCGACACTAGCAGAGGAGGGGGGTCTGGCATGGCTGTGGCAAGGGAAGAAGCGGGGGTCCGGTGCTGCCCTTGTCATGGAGCTACTGGCCGGGAGTGAGGCATGCAGGCGTTGGGCAGAAGAGAGAGAGGAAGAGGTGCGAGGAACGTGATGACGAGTAGGCCAGGAGGGGTCCACATGCAAGAGAGGCAAGGGCTATCGGATTAGGGAGTAACCCTAGCTGACGTACATAGAAACTGAGGGAGAGATTAACACTGCAAAATTCTTTGAGATTTGACCAACTATACATGGGAAATTTTGAACATAAAATATATCATTTTATTGCAAAAATGAATTTTCTATAGATAAAGGATATCTCACAAAAATTATGCAAATTTTTGAATGCCTGAATCTGTGGGAATTTAAGCTAGATTCAAAATGGACGTAAATGCAATTTTTCAACTATTTGAAATTTTTTAAAAGAGCAAAACTTCCCGGGCATGGATTTGAGTTATGTATGATCAAACACATCTCCCATAATTTTTGGTGATTTTTTCTGAAGCTTCAACTTAGGATTTCGCTTAAATTTCAAAATAGCTCAAACTAAGATTTGATCATTTTGTAATTTTTGAATTGGAGGTCATCATATTTTTGGATATTAGTTCTAATATGGTTATAAATTTTCTTCAAATATTTCTTGGAATTTTTCTGATGATTATTTGTAGGACTTGTAGCGTAATGTCCCAAATCAGCTCATATTCAAATTTAAGGTTATTTGAAATATTTGCACAGAAGGTCATAATATTATTTTATAACCTTGTTAGAATTGATGTCAAAAGCTGTGTGAAATTTTTTGGGAATTTTTAGAAGTCGAAAGCTCCCATGAAATTATTGGTTAAGGTTTTAATTTTAAAGAAAAAGATATTGAAGAGGGTAGATATGAAACCTCAAATATATTTAAGGTATAGAGATGATATGCATGTCGAAGAAAAAGGCATTGGAGATTAAAGATCAACAATTTAGAGGCATAGAAACAAAGGTAGGGTTTAGGGTTGGAAAGGAAATTAAGGTTGCATATATGCATATACACTTGGGTGTAGTATATATGTGCAAATCTCCATATTAGGGTGTGGTGAAAATGATGGGAGATGAACATGACATAAGAAAGGTGATCAAACCACATATATGCTTCAACATCGCAAAAGTGTTTTGTGACCACTTAGCTTCGGATGTCGGTCTAGGGTTACACTGACAAGATGAAGGGGAAGGTGCCAAGGGTTAGGTTCTCGACATCCAAGTCTTTCAGAGTGAAAAGAGAGATGGAGATTGATGCATGATCGTAGGGGTGAAACAAGAAATAGTGCCAAGGCATTGAGGGAGTAGACTAGGGGTAGACCTTTTTTAGGAGAGAGAAAAGGTGGCAAGGTCTAGATTTAGGTTTATGGATATTTCATAGGAGGAATGCAAGTCCAAGTGACTATGCATGCAGGTAAGGTTTGCATATCTTATCGGCTAGGGTTTCGAAAGAAGTTAGGGTTACGGCAGAAATGAGTCGATGTGGGACATAACATTTGTCTGTCGTGACTTGTTGGTGAAGCTGCTGCAGAAGAAAGGGTGAAGGTTTTTGGTTTATTCTATCTTCAAGATAAAGCACACACATGGTTTGAACCAAATTTTTTATTTGGGTGCACTTAAGCTTCGCTATTAGCAACAAAAAATTTTTTGTAAACCCTAATTTTTAGGTTATTAGAAAACGGGATGTGACACGACCTCTTGCTCAATCTCTGCCTCGTGGGAAGCTGGTCTAAGTTTCACCCAAGATATCTGATGGAGCCACCATAGGTACTTGGCAGAATGGGATGGGAGATGCATGGCATGCACAATATGCAAACGCTCTCGACATTGGACCAACTCCTCAATGTAAGCTCAGTGCTTGTGCGCCTAGTTGTTGTCTTTGTAGTGATTCCTCCTATCAACCCTATAGGACAAGTTAATTATGTAACTGATTAGTCAATTTACGAAACAATAGGTATGCATGGTATGCATGTAGGTGTACAAAATAATAGTACTTGTGTAGCTGTATTGTAGTGCTACATTCCATACGAGGAAACTCTTGCATCTTGCCAAATTGGCGCATGACCCTGTGAGGCATGTGATTCTCGACCAGGTGGCACTACTACAGAACGGCCCATCCGAGACGGGCTGATATAAGCATCCCAGACGGTTGGCCGCTCTGTCTGAAATTGGTGGTCTGTGATGACACAGGTCATCGCAGACGGGTGGGCTACCCGTCTGTGATAACCATTCATCCCAGACGGGTCGACTCAACCACCCGTCTGCGATAACCATTCATCCCAAACGGGCAATATCTCTAACCCGTCTCGGATGACTGCTATCACAGACGGGTTTAACTGTTAACCCGTCTGGGATGGGTGTGTACAGAGGGCATAACTCTGCGTGTTTTGTGGCTAGCCTCAAGAATTGCTAGCCATGCCCTTTGAAATAGCAAATATATATTGCACAAAATATTCACATATTTAACACAGATACAGACAGATACATTCACAGACAGTGATACACTGAAACAATCACATACTTGGACATGGCTAGCAAACGTAGAATCCACATAGGTTTGTCCCCTTGGGTTGTTGTTTGCACTAAAACAAGAAACAAATATACGTTAGCTAAGAAGAATCCATTATGAAGCATGTCAATATGCTATATTAACATAGTAATGGATATATATGTACCGGAAAGTCAAATTTATGTCGCAACGTGGACCCTTTGCCACTTCTCCCTCCACGAGCTTTGTAATCGATGAACGCCTGGTCAAGTACGTCGCGAATCGGCCCGAAGTCGCATGAAGGATCTCGTGAGGAATCAACGTATATAAGCCTGTTCTATTTTGGTACAAGTACGACCAAAACCCAATGGTAGCTGCATATATATAGACGTACTACCAAATCAGCTTTGTGATATATGCATAATGGTGAAATTATAAGTATTGGATGCGATGCAACACTTACCCTGGGTTGAAGGGAAATACGATGTACTCTTTATCCTTTTGGGACAATATTGCATGCTTAACATACTCCAGAACTTGCTCTTTGTTGTCTCTAACATTTCTCCAAGTCACCCTTGCTGGGTCAATGAACCTGATAGGTTCCTTGTTAAGTCTAGCTTCAGTGTGCATGTATCTATGCAAAATGAGAAATCATGTCACAGCTTAATTAAGTTGCATAGGTATGGAGAAAACTGATTGACTGAGAAGTTGTGGACTTACAATGTCCAGCATCTCAACAGGTTCTGCTCCTGGGCATTGAGGTTGAAGAGTTCGAATAGATCTTCAAAGTACACGTAGAACAAACCGGCCATGTCTTGGTGGAAAAGGTGTTCCTCCTTGAAAGCGACTTTGAGGCATTGTGGCATGGTTTGGCCAAGTTGTAGGTTGTTTGTCGCCGTCATATACCAATCATGCAACCTCTGACATGCCATTGAGTTCGATATGTCCTCTGGCGTGACGAAGACTTGTCCATTCATAAATTGATGAGCCAGAGGCGCGAAAGGGAGATCATCCACTCTGTCCGGATCAAACCCAAGTTCTTCCACTATCGCTAGTGCCTTCGATTTTTGGCTGCCCTTGGAAGTCTTGGGGGCACTACTACGACTCCTACCCTTGCCGGTTTTACTAGTCCCCTTAGCGTAAGTGTGCTTCACCGGTGAAGGAACTAGTCTCATCTGTAGCGGGTGTTGGCTCTACCGACTTGACCAGAGATGAAAACTGGATTATCAGCTTGTTGCACTGCCGCTACCAGCTCCATCGGGGTAGGGTTAACTTCAGGTATCCTAGCTGACTCAGCGTGTGATACACTCTGAGAGGCAGGCCAGACGAGTAATTTGATGTCCCTCTTTGGCCACTGGATAAAGGTGCCAACCGTCTAATGCAGCACCGTGATCTCGTCATTTGGTGTCATGGCAAGCAGGAGCTCCTTGAAACCTTCAACCACGTCGTTCACATGCACATTTTGAAAGTTTGGTGCTATGGGACGACCATGCAGTAGAGTCCCCGCCTCCTTGGGATATACAATCCCAAATGCAGCATCGAGGGAGACATCTCCGGCTACCCTTGCCAGCAACGTGCAAGGAGTTGTCTCCTACAAAATTATTGAGTACGTACCTTATTGATTAAGTTAAGTCGAAAGTTATGTATTTGCTATTGTAAAAACCCTATAAATGGCCCTTACCGAGATGGTGTCGCATGGATATGTTTCACCCGGTTCTTCGACGGATGCGCAGCTACTCCGAATATTTCCGGGGCTCGCCAAATCTACGTTATAGAGTGCAAGTTGAGCTTTGAACTCCTCCTTAAATGCCGCAACCTGCCTCCTGACTTCCTCCTGAATACGCCTCTCCAAATCTTCTTCATCTCTCATAGTCGTTGTTGACTGACTACGACTCCTCTTAGCGGCCTTCCTCCTCTCGTACTGCTCCTTGGTCTTAGGGAATCCCTCTCTCCGGGGAACTGCAACCCCAACACCTCTTGTGCGACCTAGGTGCTCCGGGTTTCCCAACGTTATGGTAAGGATGTCTTTGGTCCTAGATGATTGTGCTTCTTCATCATCATCTAGTGACCCTTGCGAAGCTATCTGCACCTGCAACGATCACACGCGCAAGTTACATTACAAATGATACTCGTATGGTTCCGAAGAATTGTGTACATAGTCATGTATATACCATGTGATCGACCACTTCTTGGACAGCGGGGTTTGGAAATATAGCTGAACCACCTGCGGATCTGACTTGGCACGTGCTCTGCACCAGGAAGCGGCGCGGCCAACAACCACGCTGGGAAATGGAGGGGGTAAATTTTTCTCCATTGCCAATCGATCCTGCATCTCCCATTTCGCCGATGCACCTTCATATCCTGTGTTTCTAAGCCTATGCGGGTGCTTGTTTCTTGCTTGAAGGGCCTTCTGCCGTTCACATCTTCGCCACTTCTTCTGGCGTGGACTTCATCTCAACATATCTGTTGTATACTTGCTCGTCCAAGAAGCCGTACTTCTCAAACGGGCTCTCACCCGTCCGTACGAATTTTGTTGTCAGGATGCTCTTGAACGACCTCCACACCTTGCCCATGGTCTTCATTGTAGACACTTTGACACGTTCTTCGTGTTCGGGCGGGATCTCGAACCACCTTTTTACTTCAGCTATTAACTCCTCCTCCTTCGCGGTGGTAATATCCATCCAGTTCGCAATGGTTATGTTGACCCTCTCCCGTCCAAGTATCCCGCAGAATGTGCGGAATTTGTTCACTACGTCATCCGGTTTTGTTGGCACACCAGACTTCGTAGATACTTGCATGATGACCATACGTCTACTAGGGGCCTTCGACATTGTTCGGGGCTTTTGACTTCTTTTTTGCGTACTTCATTCATCGTTGCCCGAAGTAGGGTTCGGCAACGATGAGTGCCCCGACGAGGAATTAGAAGACGAATTGGCATCCAACATATTTGTGTAAACTAACAAAGCAAGGCAGCATATGTTCTTTAGTATAGTAATTTGATACACATATAGCCATATGTGTGGAACTACTCTAATAGCCAAGTATAGCATACGCGTTTCCCAACAATCATACTCCGGGCACAGCTTCTCCAATTCATTAATGTAATTAATCATTCTAATATGATGATTAAACCCTAATTCATATATATCTTTCCCATGGCTAATATTAAACCTAAAAATCTACACAACAGATTGGAGTAGGTTCCCTTTAACTGAATTGAAGTGAAGTAAACTCTTCTGGTCAGCATCACTAAACAAATGTAACAGACAAAGGACTAAAAATGACTTAGTCGTGAAACTGGGAGTTGATATTTAATTAGTGATATATATCCCTCATTTTTGCTGTTACAACTTTTATGTCCCAATGGAAAAGATATATCCCTTTTTCTCTCCTAATTTTGTCACACTGTACGTGTGTGGATCAGTTCCTACTACAAGTTTCTCTTGTAGACATAAAAAGGAAGAACACTTGCAAAACTAGAAGCAGAAAGGAATTACCGAGTAAATCTGCTGAATAAACTTGAGCAGTCATAGATATTAAAGCAGGCATGGAATCAAAATTGAAACTAGAGTTGATACTAGACAGATAAAGGCTCAATAGAATTATGAAAATACGGTTTTAGACTTGTATAACTCAAGATATAAGAAAGCTCACATGAGTTGTTTCAGAAATTGACTTGCTCTGGTTTTCTCCTCGGGCCCACCACACATTGAAACAATTTCTTTCACATATGATACATTTCTTTCCATCGACTACTTTCCCCAACTCAACAAATATTGGAGACTGGAGTTCGGATTACCTGTGGAGGAGGCCGACGACGGGAGTGATAATTAGTTCTCTGGCGGCCGCGAGGTGGAGAAGACGGCGGCGCGGTGGAGAAACAACGGTGGCGCGGGCTCGGCTCCTTCTCCGGCGGCAGCGCGGTGGAGACGACGGCGGCGTGGTGGAGACGACGGCGGCACGGAAGGGGAATTAGGGCACAGGGCGGATTTGGAATGCAAAGCGCGCGCGGGCTTTCGAAATTTTTCTAAGTCCCCGCGTATATGTAGTAAGATCATCACAGACGGGTTAAGTGAGTTACCCATCTGGGATGATAGTCATCGCAGACGGGTTAAGTGAGTTACCCGTCTGGGATGATTGTCATCCCAGATGGGTTGACGACAGTAACCCGTCTCGGATGACCGTCATCCCAGACAGTCATCTGGCCTGACCCGTCTGCGATGAGTCTGTACAGGGGCCATTTGCTACCTGCATTGTGGCTAGCCTCAGGAAATGCTAGCATGCCCTCTGAAAATTTACAGCAATATATGCATACACAGCAGCATTCAAAAACAAAATATTCCAACTCATAAACTTGTCCTCAAGAAGAATAACTAAAAAGATAATAAAAGGAACAAAAGCAAGTCATTTTGGATTGCAAGGTTCTAATCGCATCAGCTCAAGACAATGTTTAGGGCTAGAGCTTAGAGATCTCACTAATCATTAGAGGAAATAACAAGAAAAGGAAGTTTTAAGAATACGAAAATAATTATACACATGATGCTAACAGTTCAAAAGAACATTTATAGTTACAGTTAAAGTAAATATTCCAAATAAAAATAATATCAGTTATTTACAACACTTGCTTCTTCCCTTTGAAATTGAGCCCTTCACGATGATCGTTGCGGTAGTATGACCCAGTTCCCTCCATGGTTTTAGCCTTGAAACTCAAATCTCTGGAATAATTCTCGGTGCATTCGTTGTAATCATCCTCGTCAACCACATTGTCGACTCCTATAATGCTTCTTTTTCCATTTCTAACGACATGCCGCCCCTTGCTTGACGGATCGATCATATAGAATACCTGATGAACATGCTTTGCAAGTACAAATGGTTCAGTACCGTAGCCAACACGGCTCAGGTCAACAGTAGTCACATTGTATTCGTCGGTCTTAATGTGCAAGAGGTGGGCCCAATGACACCAAAATATTGGGATTTTGAACTTCAAGTAATCGAGCTCCCAAATCTCCTCGATGAACCCATAGTAACAATGCTTATGACCGGCAAAATCGAAAGCATCGACCCGCACACCGCTGTTCTGATATATGCTTTTTGCATCTTGAGCCTTCGTATAAAATGTGTATCCATTTATGTCATATCCTTGGTATGTCCGGACTGTAAAGTACGGTTTCTTTGATAACCATGTCAGCATTTCATCAGATGACGACGTGGTGGTGATCCGGTCTTGGAACCATTGGTTGAATAGGGACATATGTTGTTTCTTGATCCACGCTTCACTTTTTCTTGGATTTTGATGTCGTAGCATTACCATGTGTTCATCGATGTACGGCAACACCACCGAGATGTGCTGCAAGACCATGAAATGAGCTCGAGCATGATCGTCCTGATCCGGAGTGATGGATTTCGTTCCGAGGACCTTGGTACCATGGAGCCTGCCCGCGTGTCGTGATTCAGGTAGACCTATCGGGTTGAACATGCGGCATGTAGTCCAAACAGAACTCAACGACCTCTTTGGTGGCATAACCTTCCACATGCTTCCCTCAGGCTGTAATACCCACTGTACGATAAATAGGTATTTGCTCTGCATTCATGCATACATGGCATTATCATCACCCACACCTTATCTAAACCTAGTTGTATATCAACTTTACTTTATAGAATATGTTAATATCTCATCCTCGGTGGATAATTGTTGCAAACACCAATCAATTTATTTGAAGTAACTCAAATAACAATATCGTCGATAAGGGTGGTAGAAGTCATCGAACCCTTCAGAGACTCTCTGTCCCTAACTCTAAAACCCTAACGGTGCCAGAATTAGGGTTTTGCCGACAGAGTAGCTTCCCAGTAATACAAACATTTCAAACTTCATAAATAGTTTCAAAAGAGATAATCCTAGTCCCTGGCCAATATTTAGAATTTTTGGGCATGTCTAGGACTTAATTATAGCTCAAACCCGTATTCGAACCCTAATTCAAATTTGAATGAGAACACAGGTCAAACCAGCTCCAAATTAAGTCAAACCCCTACAGTAGCTCGAGGATAATGTCATGAAGCTCCTGTAAAAATTTCAGGTTAATTGGAGTTGATTTGGTACATAAATAACAAAGGGAAGGATGCTGGTATTAGAAATTAAAAAGAAAATAAAAACCCTAACTACCTGGGCCGGACCCCCCCCCTTCTCGGCCGGCCCATCTTCCCCAGCCCACTCAGCCCGCGCGTTCCCCCTTCCCGTTTCCTCTGTTCGGGAAAACGCCTTTGGGCGTTACCGCCTCCCCTCCTCTCTCTCCAGCGCGCGGGGGCCCACCTGTCGGGTCCCCGCCGCCACGTCCCGGCCGCCGGGTGGTCGCCGTGGGCGGCGCGGCCACCTCTGTCCGACCGGCCGCCGCCCCATTTAAAGCCCCTCCCGGACAGCCCCGTTTTCCCCCGGTCCGAAACCCTAAAATCCCTCTCTCCCGCATCCGAGTGCCTCCACCGCGCGCCCCTTCTTCTCTGTTTCCGGCCACCATCTCCGGCGAGCCCCTCTCACCGTCTCGGTTCTCCCCACCTCCCATTCTCCTACTCCCGAGCACCCTATTCCCTTTTCCTAACACCCCGGTTTTTCCCCCATTCCAGATCTGGTCCGAGGACCTCCGGCGTCACCGCTCCGGTCATCGTCGCCGTCCGCCCCGCCGCAAGCTCTCCCCCGGCCTTCTTCAACCTCCAGCACCCGCGCGACCACTCCAGGGTGAGCTGCTGCCTTCCCCGCCGCATTTCTGAAGCTAGCCGAGCCCCAGGTCCGGTTCGGAGCGTCGCCGGTGAAGCTCCGGCGCGGAGCACCGCCGCCTAGCCCCTCCTTTGGCCGGACCCGAGAGAGAAAGTGAGAGAGAAGGAGGAGGTAGGACACGTGGCGCTGTCGGGTTGTTGGCTTCCGAGCCCATGGCCGAATGACAGGTGGGACCCAAATGACAGCTGAGGGTGTTATGTGTTGAAGTATTAGGGTATAGCTTCGGGTGGATTTAGCAGAAGCGAGGGTGGGTGGAGTCTCGGGTAGCTCTAGCAATTAGGGTTTCGAAATTTAGGGTTAGGTTTTCCGACGATTTTCAAATGCTCATATCTTTTAAACCGTAGATCCAAATTGGACAAATTTTATATCATTGAAAGCTGGTGAAAAATCTCTACAACTTGGACACATCAAAAGTTCATTTTGATTACATGCACAGTAGGTTATCTAGGGTTTAACCTTTTGTCCCGTCGAGTTCCAAAATGCGATAACTTGTGATCCATAACTCGGATTTTAGTAAACTTTATACCGTTGAAAAGCTTATGAAGTTTCCTACAATTGACTGAAACCAAGATTAATTTTTGATATATGCACAGCACCATATTTAGAATTGTTAATTTGCCCTGTCGTAACCCGATAAAACCCTAGCTTCGCAAGTTAGCTCCTCTTCGCACGATTCCACGTGCCATAGCATCCTATTGCATAACCTAACTTCATATGGACTTATTACACACTTTTGCAATGTTTCACCGTTGGAGTAACAATCCTAACTCATCGGAGCACTTTAAATCGTCATGCATGCATTTTAGATATCACGTGTCTCCGATGACCTAAAATGAACCTAGGTAGATCATTACGACTCTTCGACACCACTTCACATCTAGTAGCTCACATCATCCATACATGCATACATGCTGGTCTCAATACCTTCTTCTCGTTTATTTCCGGTATTCGCGTTAACTGCAACAGAGGCCGAAGAAGAAGGTGACCACCCGGCTTACGACCCCTCGCAAGAACAGGAACAACCCGAATCAAGCAAGCAGAGCTTGTTGCATTTTACTTTCCGTACTCTTGTGTATGCCCTCATCTTATGTGTGCTTGTATGTGTCCGTCTCGGTTGTATGTCGTATGGGTATGATCAGTTTGGATGTCATTAGGAGATGTTAAGCACACTAATACAAGCAGGATGGGTCTCACGTTGAGAACATCTGTGGCTCTTCAACCAAACCTTTAAGTGAGTTGTGAGAGCCGAGGGCGTGCACAATGGGTACGGTTGTTGCTAATAGCGGCGGGAAGGTGACCCAGGTGTAAGTAGAGTTTTGTCACCGCAGCAACCTTATCTTCAGCGTGTCACAATCCCTTATCACACGGGAGCGTTATCGAGAGCCAACACTGAGGTATAGTGGGACAAGCCTCCACGCCCCTTGGAGGTTCGCTACCTCCTTGCGGTTATGCACTCATTATATCGGCAGGGGTTGAGTTCGTCGGTAGCGGTCCGAGAGATTAAATCATAATATGACTTTGATGGATTACATCGGATTTTGATAATGTATCATTGCTGGATCAATTCGGATTGGATATAGGGCTATCCCCTTGGAGTTGGATTTGCTAAAGGGATCGGATTGAATTGGATATATGGGCTGCCCCCTTTGGATTTGAACTTGAGGAATCAGAATTGTGGTGATTTGTTCATGTTGTTATATGATTTAACTGGTTAATTGATTTGTCTTTACTTTACACTGATAATGTTATGTTATTAGTTTGTATATTGTTACTCTGAGAAGCATCATGTTTACTTGCTGCTAAACTAGTATGTGTATGACATTTAATCAAGCACGAATAAGTCTTGCGAGTACTTTGTACTCACCTAGGTTAATCCTAGAGCTTGCAGGTGAGCCGGTGGTCGAAGATTACTTTGACGATGCTTGAACTTGGGTTTCCTCGGTAGTGTTCGATCTGTGGGATAGGTGTAGCTTTTGGTCAGCGGACATGTTGCCGCTGTGGGTCTTACTCCTTTTGTTTCCGCTGTTGTTAAACTTCTCCGTACTCGGATATGTGTTCGGATATATCGACTGATGTAATATGTTGTCCCATCGTGGACTGTTATTAGTAATATCGTATTGTAGGGCTTTGTGACGATATCCGAGTTGTTATTCCAGGCAGCCCCTGCACAATGCGTGAATGATATGAAGTGTATGGGTATGCCGTGAAGGACCGAGGCCGTACCATTTTCTACTAAGTCGAGCAGGTGTTGGTTGAGTGACCCGCTGGCTGAGATGCAGTGCCGGCCAGGCAGGGTGTGGGCGTTCTACCAGGCTTTCGAGTGACCCACTAGCTTCCGAGCTAGGTTAGGGTGTGGGTAGAACCGCCGGGCTCCTCCGACCTTGCTAGGCGTAGTAGGATTCGGGAACGACTCTGACTCTTCACCGGATTATGGAATCGTATGTGGTTTTGGAAAGATTGGTCGCTTCCGGCCGGCTCGCACGTGGCGGGTGTCGGATCGTTCTAACCTTGGTGCGTACGGCGCAGGTACCGTGCCACCGGGCTGACGAGTCCTTCGGTCCTTGGCGACTTCGCGTTTCCCTAATCATATGCAATTCCGGGTCCGTGACACAGGCCGCGAGCGATTTCATACATACCCTTCAGAATTCTCATATATTTCTCGAACGGGTACATGCTTTGTAGGAACACAGGACCGCACATTTTGATCTCTCTAACTAGGTGAATCATGAGGTGCGGCATGATATCAAAAAATGATGGGGGAAGTACATCTCAAGGTGACATAGGACAACCACCAGCCGTGCCTCTAGAGCATCTAGTTCAAGTATACTTATCGCCTTCTGTGATATTCTGTCGAAGAATTGACCTAGCATTGTAATTGTATCTCGGACATCACCAGGCAAAATCCCTCTAATAGCAATAGGAAGTATCTGCGTCATCAAAACGTGACAATCGTGAGACTTCATGCCAATTAATTTCAATTCCTACATTGAAACTAGCTTCTTGATATTGGCGCAGTACCCGCTTGGAATTTTCACATCGTGCAAGCACTGGTGTAGCTCAATTTTCTCAGCTTTAGAGAGTGTGTAACATGCAGGTGGGAGGAAGGTTCTGCCTTTGTCAGTTTCTATCGGAGCTAACTCAGGCCTGATACCCAGTTTCACATAGTCTTGTCGTGCCTTCACGCCGTCCTATGTTTTATCAGGGATATTCAGCAAGAGGCCAATTAGGCTGTCAAACACATTCTTCTCTACGTGCATGACGTCGATACAGTGGCGAACATATAGTTCTTTCCAATAAGGCAAACCCCAAAATATTGATTTCTTTTTCCACAAACCCTTCATTAATTTACGCACCTTTCCAAGAACAACATCAATGTCTTTAACCATTCCGTATACCTGTCTCCCGGTTAAATAAGGTGGAGCCGATCCTTCTTCGATGGTTCTGTCGAACTCTGCAACTAACTTGTGGTAAGGATGATTTCGACGCAAAAACCTACGGTGCTGCATGTTCTGATATGTGCTTTTTGGCAACTTGTTCTCATCGGGAAGCATGTCTGCCAAGAGTTGTAAAAGTACAGTAAAGCTCTTGTCAGACCAACCTGCGCTTGCCTTCAATTTGAGCAGTTCTAGAATAGCTAACAGCCGGGTATATTTCGCCTTGCAACCATGGTACAATTGTCTCTCTGAGTCCTCCATTAGACCCAGAAATTTGTCATATTGCCTGCCACCCAAGGTCATTACCTTCAGCATCGCGCAGCATTTGCTCGAGATCGTTGTCATTGGTACGCATCTCGGCATCCTCTTCATCAGACTCAGAATCAACATCAGCCTCTAGATTCAACTCTTCGCCACTCATTCCTTCATCACTCCCCTCCATGTGTTCGCCATGATGGATCCAATTTGTATAACTAGCTACGAATCCTCGACGGATCAAATGATCTTGTAACTGAGTCGTGTTCTTCAACATCTTCTCATTCTTGCAGTCATAGCACAGACAACACATATGACCAGACTTCCTACTCGACATATCATCCTCAGCCGCTCTTAAAAATTCGTTCACAGCCACTGATATACTCAAGGCTCACACGGTTCGCATCATACATCCCTTCGATCCATCGGCACTATGACATACATATAAACATATGTTTGACTAATTAATTATCTATGTGATTCAAAATAAAAATTAAACTCATCGCTCTCTCTCACTTGTCCAATTATGCGCAAACCCATCCAAGCTAGAGCCATCCAAGCATGTGTATATATTACATCTAAACGACAATTAATAAACCATCCATCCATGCCTATACATCTATTAAACCAAAATTATCTTCTAATAGAACATAATTGCAGTAGATCTAGGGTTAGAGAGCAATTCAACTAACTAAATAACCAAATCTACTAACCTATTGCCACACCAAATCAATTATCTCCTTGCAATCTTCTTCTCCTCCCCCAAAATCGCCTCAAAATCGCCTCAGCCGCTGCCACCAGCCCGACAGACCTAGGAAACCCTAACAGATCTGGGAGCACTGGTTCTGTTATATAGATGGAGAAGTCATTCCAGATAGTTTAGTCACTTGAACCACCTGTAATGCCCTATCACAGACGGGTGAGCACAAGACCGTCTGCGATGTATTGCTACATCGCAGACGGTTCTTCGTGACCATCTCTGATGTGTCATCACAGACAGTTAGGTTTCAAGCCATCTGCAATAACTGATTACATCACAGACGGGTTATACCTCGAACCGTCTGCGATGAGTCTCTCCAGACGGGTCGGATGCGACCCGTCTAGGATGACATATCATCCGAGACACTGGGGTCCGGACAAAAGTCATCGCAGACGGTGTCGTTTGCCTGCCCGTCTGGAATGTCGTCTATCCTAGACGGTCTATAGTAACCGTCTGCGATGTGCCGTCCAGGATGAGCCGTTCTATAGTAGTGTGGAAGCAAATGAGGGGCGAGAGTGTTTTCCATATCTCCTCATCCCTCTTACATACTAGATTTAGCACCAGTGTACTCAACATGTTTGTAAGGGAGCCAGGTCACCTGTTTCAATCGTACAGTGTAATCTCATTAATTGAACATATGGGCTTGTTCACAAGGATGCATGTTGAGTACTCACGTGGTGTTGGGTGGCCACATCAAAATTGTTAGTGTACATGATGTACCTTGACCTTGGACATCCTGTAGGCAGAGCCACCTCTGTCCAAAGAGCACCCACAATGGGCAAATTGTCTGGGTCAATGTCATTCCAATCTTCCTGCGAGACCAAAATTAATTTAGTACGGATGCATTTATGAAACAATACTTGATGAAATTAAATTTATTCTGCACTTACTTTGGGCAAAACTCGTTCGGGATGGCCTATTGGGAAAAATTCCAAACTCCAAACCTACAATAGTAGAGTGCAGCCATCAAAGTTTGAATTTGCCCATGTCTACCTACAAGCATTGCATAACTTCCTGTAAAGCCACGCAAGGGCTGCCGATCCCCAACTTATCCCCCTATGGCCTTAAAGTGATAGAGTAGAGGAATCTAGATCCAGGATATGCTATCACTTGTGGTGTCTAGAAACAAGAAACTACCTAGCATGTGCCATAGCCATACCCTAGCAAAGACCTTTACGGTCAGCTCAGCAGCATGGGTAGTGCAAGCACTAAACCTCAAATGAGCTTCAGAAAAATAGTTATAGAATTGTAGATCATCACACCTAATTCCAATTAAACAAAAAGAAATTAATGTACCTATTCGATATCCAAGACTGTAGAACTCCACAGTACTCTAGCCTCTAGCACCCTCCTCTGGCTCATCTGGACAGTGCCCATAGAAAGCCTCGACCTAGTCACACCAATTGGCATTGGAAGTGTCACTTGTTATTGCAAGCCTGTCAATGGGCAAACCCAGGATCATGGAAACATATCGGAGAGTGACGGTTGTCTCTCCGCAAGGCAGGTGAAAGGTGTGTGTCTTTGGCCTCTAGTAGTCCATCAAAGCAGTGACGAGTGGACCATACATCTGGACCTAGCCCATGTTCAACATCCGTGCTAGAGGAAGAAACCCGAACTACCGAATGTACGGCTCGTACCTATCATCCCACTATAGAGGGACGTGCTCCCGAGGGCGTAAGGGTGGCAATGCATGCATTAAAACATGAGATGCATGGTTGTTAGAAATACGTAAAATGAAATCATACGAAATGAGATGCGTATCAAATTTAATTACCATACCTATCTCAACTCGGCAAGTCAACATGCACGGTGGTCCTTGTCGTACTCCAAATCAAGAAGAGGGTAGTGCAGGTACGGAGCCATCCTAAAATTATCAATGTACAATTCAAAGGTTAGCAAATATATAATCTGACTAATCAAATGTAATACCCAAAGTCGATAGTAGGTTTTTGATTTGCATCCATGCATACATGTCATCATCATCACCCCCACCTCAATTAAACTTAGATGTAATATGAATATACTTTATAGAATATGTTAATATCTCATCCTCGGTGGATAATTGTTGCAAACACCAATCAATTTATTTGAAGTAACTTAATTAACAATATCGTCGATAAGGGTGGTTGAAGTCATCGAACCTTCCGGTGAATCCTCGTTCCTCACACCAAACCCAAAATATGCTAGAATTAGGGTTTCGACGAATGAAGCAAACTCTAGTAGGGGAAATGTTCTAAGACTCCATGAATAGCCTAAAAGGGGATACCCCTAGCCCCTGACCAATTCCTAGAAATTGTGGACATGTCTAGGGCTCAATTCTAGCTCGAATCCGAATCCAAACCCTAAATCGAATTTGAATAGGAACCTAGGTCAAATCAGTCCCAAAATGATTCAAACTCCTACAGTAGCTCAAGTATAATATTATGAACCTCCTGTAAAAATTTCAAGTTAATTGGAGCTGATTTGGTACATAAAATGTCATGGGGAATAAAACTGGAATGTATAAAAAGAAAAATAAAAAGAAACCCTAATCCTCCCCTGGGCCGAAACCCCTTTCCCTCGGGCGGCCCATCTCCTCGGCCCGCTCCATCCCGCGCGCGCTCCCCTCTCCCCGCCTGTCGGCGGCGCCTCCCCTCTCACTGCCGCGCCCCGGGCCCGCTTGTCGGGTTCCTCCCTCCACGTCGCCGCCGGCCGCTGGCCATGGTGGGCGGTGCTCCACCCCCGGAGCCCCTGTCCGAGCCGCCGCCGCCCCTTAAAAGCTCCCTCCCGACAGCCCCCATTCCCCCTTCCTCGCATCCTCCACCCAGAACCCTAGCCCCGGTGCTCTCTCCCCGCGCCACCCACTTCTCCCCGAGCTCCGGTGCCTTCTCCGGTGAGCCACCCCACCTCCAGTAGCCCCTCCGGAGCGCCATTGTCTTCCTTCCCAAGCTTTCCCGCACCTCCCTGCACCACCTCCGCCCTTCCTCCTCGAGAAACCGTGCCGTGTTCCATCGATTACATCGTCGCCTCCTCCAAGTCCGGCCAGACTCCGACGAGCGATTCCCCTCAGTCCAGTGGTCCTCCTCTCCCATTTTCTTCACCCCAAGATTTCCTTCTCCTCCCTAACCCTCCTCCCCGTGTACTTCCCATTGCAGATCCACGCCTGCAGCACCTCCTGCACCGACGACCGAGCTTGCCCGCCGCTCCTCGCCGTCGCCAGCCCTCTCCGGTGCTCCTCGGTCCTCCCCGAGCACCAAAGCGTCGTCAGGGTGAGCTCCTGGTCACCCTACCGTCCTCCCAGAGCTCAACCGAGCTCGGGAGCCCTTTTCCGGTGATGCTCCGGCGAGCCTCCGCCGCCCGAGTGCCTTCTCCGGTCGGATCCGAGTGGGAGAGAGAGAGATGAGTGGGAGGCCGAGTGGCCTCCTCTGGTTGGTCCCAGGTGCCCAGTCGGCTGCCGACTGGGATTTCGGTGCCCAGTCGGCACTGACCCCGGGGGCCCCACCTGTCAGTAGGTCCGGGTTATGAGGGTGAGGTTTGGGGTGGGTTCTCGGGTAGATTTAGCCGTGGCATGAGCACAGCAGAGAGAGACGGGGTTAGTCTCGGGTAGATCTAGCAATTAGGTTAAAGATGTTAGGGTTAGATTTTATCCCAAATTTCAAATGCTCATATCTTTTAAACCGTAAATCCAAATTGGACAAATTTTATATGGTTGAAAGCTTATGAAAATCTCTACACATTGGCTGAATCCAGAGTTTATTTTGAGCACATGCACAGTAGGTTACCTAGGGTTTTATCGATTGTTCCGACGTGGTTCGAAAGGGGGTAACTCTTAATCCGTAGCTCGGATTTTAGCAAAGTTTATATCGATAGAAAGCTTGAGAGATTTCCTACAGCTTGGCTGAACCAAAAACTTAATTTGAGCAAGTTCCCTACAGCCCCATCGAACCTAACCTAATTCCTCCCCTCCGAAGCCTCGTTCTTCGGTAACATGTTTATCCACGATGTTAGCTCCAAACGTAGTAACATTTGGTGCGTAAGGTTTGTACCCGAGTAACAGTACTGTAATTTCACATGCATGCCTAATTAGTATTCCTGGTAGCTTCGACAAGTTAACTTAACACCATTTGTTCTAGTAGTAAATGACTAACCCTAACTCGACATAAAGGTTAATATTGCATGCATGCATGTACAAGGCATTAGGGTAACACCAACTGCTTTAGTTGTATATGCCTTGTCGTAACGGAACCCTAGCCATCCTAGCATCTTCATGACATGCACATCCTGCATAAGTATCATGCATACATGCTGGACCTTATGGATTCTTTTATCGTTTCTTTTCCGGTCTTCGCGTTAATTGCAACAGAGCCCGAAGACGAAGGTGACCACCAGGCTTACAGCTCCCCGCAAGACCAGGAACAACCAGATCAAGGCAAGCAGAGCTTGTTGCATTTTATTTTCCGTACTCTTGTGTATGCCCTCTTTTATGTGTGCTTGTATGTGTCTGTCTCCGTTGGGTGTCGTATGGGCATGATCAGTTTAGATGTCATTAGGAGATGTTAAGCACACTAATACAAGCAGGATGGGTCTCACGTTGAGAACATCTGTGGCTCTTCAACCAAACCTTTAAGTGAGTTGTGAGAGTCGAGGGCGTGCACAATGGGTACGGTTGTTGCTAATAGCGGCGGGAAGGTGACCCAGTTGTAAGTAGAGTTTTGTCACCGCAGCAACCTTATCTTCAGCGTGTCACAATCCCTTATCACACGGGAGCGCTATCGAGAGCCAACACTGAGGTATAGTGGGACAAGCCTCCACGCCCCTTGGAGGTTCGCTACCTCCTTGCGGTTATGCACTCATTATATCGGCAGGGGTTGAGTCCGTCGGTAGCGGTCCGAGAGATTAAATCATAATGAGATTGGTGGATCAATTCGGATTTGATATCATGTCTTAAATGGATTACTTTGGAGTTTGATAATGTGTCGTGGTTGGATCAATTCGGAATTGGATACAGGGCTGCCCCTTGGATTGAATCGTTAAATGGATCGGATTGTATTGGATGTATGGCTGCCCCTTTGGATTTGAACTTGAGGAATCGGAATTGTGATGATTTGTTCATGTCCTGCTATTGTCTGTTTTAGCTGGTGGATTTACTTGTCTCTATTTACCCTGATGAAGCTATGTTGTTACTTTACATATTGTTACTCTGAGAAGCATCATGTTTACTTGTTGCTAAACTAGCATGTGTAGGACATCTAATCAAGCACGATTAAGTCTTGCGAGTACTTCGTACTCACCTAGGTTAATCCTAGAGCTTGCAGGTGAGCCGGTGGTCGAAGATTACTTTGACGATGCTTGAACTTGGGTTTCCTCGGTAGTGTTCGATCGGTGGGATAGGTGTAGCTTTTGGTCAGCGGACATGTTGCCGCTGTGGGTCTTACTCCTTTTGTTTCCGCTGCTGTTAAACTTCTCCGTACTCGGATATGTGTTCGGATATACCGACTGATGTAATATGTTGTCCCATCGTGGACTATTATTAGTAATATCGTATTGTAGGGCTTTGTGACGATATCCGAGTTGTTATTCCAGGCTGCCCCTGCACAATGCGTGAATGATATGAAGTGTATGGGTATGCCGTGAAGGACCGAGGCCGTACCATTTTCTACTAAGTCGAGCAGGTGTTGGTTGAGTGACCCGCTGGCTGAGATGCAGTGCCGGCCAGGCAGGGTGTGTGGGCGTTCTACCGGGCTTTCGAGTGACCCACTAGCTTCCGAGCTAGGTTAGGGTGTGGGTAGAACCGCCGGGCTCCTCCGACCTTGCTAGGCATAGTAGGATTCGGGAACGACTCTGACTCTTCACCGGATTACGGAATCGTATGTGGTTTTGGAAAGATTGGTCGCTTCCGGCCGGCTCGCACGTAGCGGGTATCGGATCGTTCTACCTTGGTGCGTACGGTGCAGGTACCGTGCCACCGGGCTGACGAGTCCTTCGGTCCTTGGCGACTTCGCGTTTCCCTAATCATATGCAATTCCGGGTCCGTGACAGACGTCCCGGCAACTTGGCAACTTGATTTAGGATGTTATGAGAGACCCTCAGATTATAAATCATCATCGGGTTTTTCCTAAGGCAACTTGGTAATAATCTGTTCTTATCAGATTTTATATACCATTTCTCAAGTCTTTCTCTCATAAAAGCATCACAGTTTATTAAGACATTGAATAGGCAAACTATAGTGTAGTGTATCTGTTCTTATCTAAAGGATACCATTCTCAAACCTTTTCAGATAAAAGCACCATATCAGATAAAAGCACCATAACAGCAGTAAAGAAATGAGATCGAGTGTAGTTCTGTTCTTCTCAGCTAATAAACTGAGTTAGATATGTGCTAGTGAGAAGAGCAGAGATCAATCAAGACCATAAGTATTAGCTAGTTCAGATCAAGAATACATGTCTGTTCTTCAGTTTACTAATCAAGTGTAGTACTTATATCTTAATCGGGTTGCAATGGCAAGTTTATATTAACCAGAACTAAATCAAATGCATAAGCTAGGATCAAGTAGATTATTTGTTCTTATCACCATTAGATGTCACCAATTTTAATTACAAAAGTATCAGTAATGTAGTACCCAAGGTTTAAACCGTGCTTGACCAAAGAATCATAAACATGAGCAAACACTTAACCCAAGGCCGTATGCCATTCAACCAACACATTAGCAGTAGTTCTAATAAAAGATCAACATAGTTCACACATGAATTAAGTAACTGAGGCATCAATTGAATCAAATCACAAATAAGCAAGTATCACAATCGGATCAGCCAAGGCAAGAACCCTAGAACAAATTGGGGAATAGAAGAAGAGAGTTGGGGAAAGAGTACTCACCGGAGGAGAGACCAACGGTGGGGGAAACCCCACCGTACCACCGGCGAGGGGCGAGCCCAGCGGAGCGCCGCCAGTGGCGGGCTACGACGCTGGGCCACGAGCCACCTCGGGCGGCGCTTCGAGGCAACCAAGGGGGCGAGAGAGGCAGCGGAGTCATCCGGGGGCGAGGCATCCGAGGCAACACGGTGAAGGCCAAGCTAAAGCAGCGGCAGCGGCAGCGGTGTGAGAAGCCGGAGGCGCAAGGACCCGAGGCGGGGGCGCCGAGCGAAGCGGCAGGGCAACCGACCGAGGCAGCGTCGAAGGGAGCAATCGGGACGCGACCCGAGGAGGAGCAGCGAGAACTGGGAGGCGACGGCGTGTGCTCGGGGTGGAGCTGAGCGGTGCGACGAGGGCGGCACTAGCGTCGGACCCAGCAGGCGGCGAAGGAGGAGACTACACCGACGGCACCAGGGTGAATGAAGGGGTGAGGAAGAGAGAATAGATTAGGTTAGAATTTTGGGCCTAATGGGCCAGCCGGAAATATTTTCTTTAAAATAAAAAGTAATAAGAATAATAATAGGAGATTTAAAAAAATTGATTTGCATTGTTTTCTTTAAAATAGAAAATGAAGAGAAGCAAAGGAATAAAAATAGATATAATATATATGTATATTGGTGGGTAAGTTGAAATTTGAGACCAATTACTTAAGTTAAAATGATTTCTTCTTCTTTCATGAAAGGAAATTGAACCTTAACTAAAGATGATAAGTTGTTCTAATTAGTCGAATATGTTCTTATTCTTTAGAGAGAAGAGTTAAACCATAAGTTAAATTCTTAAAGAAAAATAGGTTCTAAAATTATGTTAACTTAAATTTAAAACCAACATAAGCTTTAAAAAAATAACTAAAGCTTGGTTATTGTTTTAAATAATCCTAAATACTTATCAGAGTGTTTAAAAGAATTATGTCTAAGATTTCTTTGGAGTATTCTAATATGTAGATATCCTCTCATGCATGCATCGCCATGATCATTGCATTCATGTTGAGATTTTCTAGATAAGCCCTTATCGGACTATATTGCTTTTTCTTCAGAAGCCGGAGTTCAGCCAGTAGACCAGTCGAACTCCCCTACCTATCCATCACCAGGCAAGTCCCTATTTCTTAATTTGTATTAATGTGCATCATATGTAGTTCATGGCATTAAAGCATAAACCTAAAGTTGAGAAGGATTTTAAAAAGCTTTTGAATTAATTGGCTGATTTTGAAATCAAAAGGGAAGTTTGAAATTAGAAGAGGAAAGGAAAAGAAACAAAAATCAAAAACCCCAAACCCTCTAACCCCTCCCCCCCCCCGGATGGGCCACCTGAGGCCCATCTTTTCCTCCTTCTCCCGCCTGGCCTGCCCCAGCCCAATTCGCATCCTTATCCCCTCCACGCCGCCACCCTCTCTCCTCCTGCACCCCGCCACCTCCTGTGCTCGCGTGGCAGCGCCCGAGTGCCCCGGCCACCTCACGCTTCGGGTGCCACCCCCCTCTCCCCTTCCTTATCTGCCGGCGTTGAGCCTCGCTCGCACTTCCCCGTCCGCTCCCGCGTCCTCTACCGCTCTCAACGCCCGCCTCCGCCGCTTCCATGCGCCCTCCCACCGCCATTCACCGCCCCGCTGCCCACCTCGCACCCGAGCTCCGTCACCCCGGGTCCCTGCTACCTGACGCCGCCCCGTCCGCTACACCCGAAGCCCGGAGCTCCTCCACCACCGTCCCTTCCCCGACGTCGCCTCGGCCGCCTCGTCTCCGCGCCACCACCTCGCCACCGGTAAGCCCCGCCGCCATGCCCTCGTCGTCGTCGCCTCTCCGGGGCCTTGCCGCTGGCGCCGCCGTATCGGGCAAGCCACTGGTCGAGCTGTGCCCACGCAGCCGAGCCCAACGGCCGGCCCCGACCGAGTGACTAGGGCATTAAGCGCCCTATTAATGGTGTCGTTAGGGCACCATTAGTGCTAATCTCTGATTATTAATTACTAAAGCAAATTAATGTTCATAATCATTGCTCTCCCGACACAATTAATGTTAATAATTAATCATTAATACTAATCCAACATAGTAATGATAGTTATTAAATGTGCTAATTGAGTTTGGTTTATTACAGTCTATGGCATATGGGTCCCACGAGTCAAAAATTAAAGAAAAGATTAAAAGAAATAGATTTATATGACAAGTGGGCCCCACTTGTCATTGACTCGGTCAACTTTGACCCGAGTTGACCGAGGGACCCATCTGAGGCTAGAACAGAGGCGAGTGAGAAAAGTATTTCTTATTTAATATTATTTTTTTACTGAGAAAAATACAAAAAGGGGGATTTAAATTGATTAAATCTTAGAAAATTAATAGAAAATTCATCTTTAATCAGAAAAATGTAAATAATATGTCAAAATGTTCAGAAAAATGAGAGCTATTCAAATACATCATTTTCATACATGTTTGCATGCTAGGAAAAACATAAATGGCTAAAAACTCAAATTAGGGTTTCCCGATTAGCCGGAAGTCGTCGGATCGCGATATTTCGAGCGTCCGGACTCCGATTAAATTGATTCCACTTGCATTAGTTTTTATTTTGCATCCTCTATGCCATGGCATACATTTCATCCCATGCCGATGTTTAGCATTTTGATATTTATGATTATGCCCTTTTTTCGGTGTTTTCGTTCTTTCCCGATAGAGCCGGAAGGTCCCGAAGAAGATAGTATCGATCACAAGCAAAGTGTAGTTGTAGAGCAACAAGGCAAGCAGCCCCTTTGAACATATTGCAGATACCTATTAATTGCAAAGTATTAGTTGTTTTCTAATTCAATATCACATGCGTACTTTTCGCTAAGTATTAACCCTATTCCTGTGCATAAAACTTACTTTATCGCTCAATCAACTCCACCGCCACCCCAACCTATCTAGAGTAGTGTAGTGTGTGCTTTGACCTTGCTTACTATGTTGAATATGCTTAGACATGCTTAGACATGTAAAAGTTGTAATTCCTTGGATGGCAAACGAATCAACACCATCGGTTGGGTTACTCGGTAGGTGGGTGTTCACCAGGGGTTAACTAGTGAACTTGACTAATAATCATTGGGTTAGACGAGAGGCCATGGCTGGGAGCATGGTGGGTTGTCTGGTTTCCCGCAAGGACTGGTTCCCGGTGTCCTTTTGAACCAAGATTTGCGTACTTCTACACGGGTGGGATAATGGACCACCCACGACTAAATAATTTGCCTAAACTTAGTGTATGAGCAGCTTAGTTTGCCGTTTCCATTCACTGGGTGAGTGAAAAATGATGTGGTGTGGTGCCTCAATATAGGTGTAAGGGTTACACACGGTCGAGGACCGGGGATGTATCACCTGCTACAACTTATGGGACCGTATCGTAGTTGCGGCCGGACTAATGTACATGGATTGGCTTGTAAGGGTGGCTCATACCTAGGTCGAAAAACATTGTAAAGGTCGTGTTCGATCACCCTCTGCCAGCACACCTCGTGAAGTGTGTCAATCGTTGATGGCATTAGGAGTCGATCGATGCGTGTAGGTAAAGATGTACACCACTGCAGGGTTTGAACTATTCGAATAGCCGTGTCCGCAGTTATGGACAACTTGGTAAGAATCCGCAATGAATTAGACAACTACAACAATACCCTAAAACTTGCCAACTCTAGGGTTGAGGTGTTAGCGACTGCTTCCTCCCAGGGTGGTTGAGGAAGAGTCGGGGAATCTAAGGTGTGGTGATCTGCAGTAAGGAATGATCGTGAAGTGTTTGGCTCCTCTCCTTTCAAAAATATCCTGGCAGTCAGCTTTCATCTACTTACAAAATATTGACAAAGGTAAAATCAGCTTTCAGCAAAATAGTCCACACTTACCATGTTTTTGATATATGTTGCATCTATTACTAATTTCCCCTTGTAAGTCTTGCTGAGTACAATTTTTGTACTCACTTTGCTATCATTGACATTTTTCTTGCAGAAGAAACTATCCCCTCCGAGGGTGGTTCCTACGTAGAGTTCGACGCCAACGACGACTAGTCGCTGGGAATCCCATGCAGTGGTCCTGCCCAGGGTTTGGTAGCTCGTTTTATTCTGCTGCCACTTTTGGCCTAACCTTTTTGGCTTCGTAGCCATCTTTACTCTTCCGCTCTGTAAGCAACTCTTGTATGTATATTATGTTGTTAAGTTTCAAGAACTTATAATATCGTCTCTTCAGTCGTAGAGTTGTTGTTGTGATAACGGTTTGTTCTCACCTGCCTCATGTGCCCTGGGTGTATGTTATTGAAGCACATGATGCGGGTAGGGTTTCAGAGTCTATAACATAGAGTTGTTAGGTTTAATCACCCTTGTGAAGTGACTCTTCTACTGAGAGCTTGGGAGCTATATCATCCTACTCCAGTCGAGCATTAATTTGCCGGGACGAGTTCGGGATTGATGTTCCGGCTCAGTAAGAAAAGAGTGAGGAGACCATATCACCCTATTTAATCTGTGCATTAGTTTGCCAGAGCAAGTTCGGGGTTGACGTCTCGGGCTATTCGAGGCCATATCACTCCACTCCTCTTGGAATTGATACCCAAGGGTTGAGGTCGGGGTTGACGTTTCGACTTAGCGGGTGATTCCACCTAAAGCTCTCTGTTATGGATTTTGGGTCCCGACACAAGTCCAGTTTATTGTTCATATCCGTTGAGAACATTTTACAAAATTTCCTTCTCGTCTATAACATGCACAAAATGAAAATCTATTTTCTAAAGATGAATCAATTGTTGTTTTATTTGATCGCCAGTTTTTGGGCGTAATCATGGTGGGTGGTGAAGTCCTGAAAAGGTTCCAGGGGCACATTGGAAGGTGGATTTCATCACACGGGTTTGTTCATATAAGGTTAAAGCAACAAATGATCGGTGTGCTTAAGCGCCGTAGTAATCGTGCATACCACATACCTTGTATGGGCGGGGCTGAGCCAAAGTACCTTTGCCATAGATCATTCCCCGGGAAAGGAAGACCTCAATAGTTGGATCTGGAGTATCAACTGTTGGGAAGGTGGTGTTAGCTGTGGGCTAACCATAATGCGTTGGATCTGTAGTATCAACGTGAGATCGGTAGTACCTGGCCTGTTGTGCGGGACTACGATGCGGGGTATGACTGAGCAGGCGGTGAAACGGCTCTGTGACCTTACGGCCTGGTTGTGCATGTGACGACGTGAACACCACGGCTATTGGTCGTTTGTGGGTACAGTTGCGCACCTCTGTAGAGTGTAAAGAAGTGTGGCTTAGTCACTCCATGTTCCTGGTTGGAACTGCGAACGCGACAGGAAAGGGATTTATTGGGGATCCTAGCAGCCTGTAAGGCATGAGATCATAGTCTCTTAAATTAAAAACTTGACTCTCTTACCTTACAAAACTGCATTGCTTTTGGAGAGGATTGCTGTTCTCAGTAGATAGTGCATCAAACACCTCTTTGCTGTTCCTGGACTTGTTGAGTACCTTTTGTACTCATCCCTTTACCCTAATTCCTTTGATTAGACTGTGAGCCGACGGCGGAGATGGAGGTAGTGTACATCGAAGTCGAAAAGGAAATTCCCGAAGAGCAGACGTCAACAAAGGAAGACGAAGGCGTCGACTACTACGTCGATTCCGCGATGAGAATACCACCGAGTAGAAGTATAGGTCGGGTGACTGGAGAGTTGTAGATAAGAATTTTGTTGTAACCAAGTGATAACGGTTTTAAATTCCCCGTACTTTTGGGAATAAGTTTGTAAGACTTTATGTTATACTTAATTTTGTAAATCAAGTTTGTAATATATGGACCGCTGCAATGTTTTTGATGTGCTACTCTGTATGATATATCGTGGATGAGAAGGCACTTTGTCTACAATATGTCAAAGACCGGCATATTATCCAAGAGGGTAGTATGTGGGTCGCCACACCATGCCAGACACGGTATACCCTCTATATAAGGAGCCAGGAGACCCTGCAGAGAGGACACACTGAATTAGATGAACAACATCCAAACACAAGCCAAACACCTCCACTAGAGAAGACTTTCAAGCAAGTAAAAGGGAAGACGCACCCCCGACATCGACTTCCGACTAGTTGTAGATCCCATCTAGATTAGCCTTTTCCCCTTGTGCTCTATCTCGAGATCAATACAGAGACACACAGGACATAGGGATATGATTGTTATCCTCAGGGAGGTGCAAACCTATCTAAAATCATTGGCTCCCAATGACTTGGCTTGGCTCGACGGTTTACCGATCGTCGACAGATGGCACCGACCGTAGGGATCCATTCAGCCAACAGATGGCGCCGACCGTGGGGATCCCTTCAGCCAATGTCATCAAGTCTCTGTTGACGTCATCACCAAAGATCACGACAAGATCCGACTTCTCAGACAAGGGGTTCTACGACAACTTCACCCCTCCGATTAATTAGGAGCCGATGAACGATCCGGTGGATCTAGGTGATTTCTCCCCTGACGACGAGTCCGACAATGACGTAAGTCGTTTCATGGGCAAGTATGCCAACCAACCAAGGACTTTCAAGGGCAATGCCAAGTTCCCAGCACTCGGTGTCATGTCACGAAGCGTCCCGTGCCAACGAGCAAGCAAGGTCTCGTGCCACTGAACAAGAAGGTCACGCCTAAACTCAACCGTGCAACAATGCAAGAGCAAACCAATGCCGAATCAAGGCACCCACTTCCAAATCCTCTAGGAGTTTAATCATTCCTAGCTCAATTGCTGGTAATGATGGAACGCAACTGTGAGGCCACTCAAGCTAGCCTGTAACAGATTCTACAAGGCAGCCTCACAGGAGGAAAAGGGAATCAATAGAAGTTGTCCGAATTTCAAAGGACTTCACCACCAATCTTCTCTCACTCTATCAAACCCCTGGACGATGATGACTGGTTGCACATCATCAAGGGAAAGCTTAATGTAGCTCGTTGTGATGACAAGGAGAAAGTTCTCTTTACTGAAAGTACCTGCATGGTCCTACCACAGCATGGAGGGAGAGTTTCTAAAACTAGTAGCCCAGAGCTGAGGCTATCACTTGGGATGTGTTCAAGGACCATTTCCTCAAGCACTACATTTCCGCCGGTCTCACTGGAATCAAGAAGTAAGAATTTCTAGTTTTGAAGCAAGGTACCATGACGGTGACAAAATACATGCACAAGTTCAACCAATGCTCCCATTACGTCAGTGTAGACATGACCACGGAAGAAGCTAAGATGGAAATTTTTTTGAATGGACTATAGCAGATACTCCAGTGTCAAGTATCCACCCAGAACTTTGCCGATTTGCAGGACATGGTAAACAAGGCACTTATTCTGGAAGAAAAGCATTGTGCTCTAACTAACACCCGTTAACGCAAAAAGGTCAAGCAACTCGCTATCGAGAGTTCCTGTCAGTGACCCCGTCACGAGAAATAGCACATCTCCAGATTTGCCAACCCACAGTACATCAGGACCACTCCACCAGCACCGTATCCTAGTTTCCAGAAGTTCAAAATGTTCAAAGCTTTCAAAGGAACAAATTCAGCAATCATTCTTCTGTAGGCCCCATCAAGAACACGGGAAATCTCACCTGTTACTCCTGCGGAGAACCTAGACACTTCACTAGAAAGCTCCCAAAGAAGCTCCAAGGCCCACCTTCTCAAGGTACACCTGTCACAAGCAGACACCAAGGTCATACCATGCCAACTAGGAGCCATGGATCCAAGAGCAACCAAGCTGCCACTAGAGGACATGGAAACCATGTTGACATAGAGGAAGCCCGAGAGGCTCCAAACGTGGTGATGGGCATATTTCCTATTAATTTGGCAATTGCAATAGTTTTGTTTGTTTCTAGAGCATCCCATTCATTTATGTCAAAAGGCTTTGTTGAGAAAAAGTAGTTGGCATTTTGCCTTATGGGGACACCTAGAGTTCGTCAATGAGTTAGTTCCTGAAAACTGCCCCAATAGCAAAAAGGCCTTACCCTATGTCCTTCAACTTTCTTGTTGAGTTAAAGAAGCAATTAGAAGAATTGGAAGATAAAGGGTTCATTCAACCAAGTTCGTCACCATGGGGATCAGCTGTGTTGTTCGTCGAGAAGAAGGACAAAACCCTCCAAATGTGTGGACTATAGAGCGTTGATAAAGTCACCATCAAGAATAAGTACCCCACTCCCATAGATTGATGACTTGTTTGACCAAATGAACAGAGTGCAAGTTTTCTCCAAGATAGACCTGAGGTCCGATTACCACCAAGTAAAAATCCAACCACAAGATATACCCAAAACTGCCCTCACCACTCGGTATGGACTTTATGAATGTACTGTGATGTCTTTTGGCCTGACCAATGCCCCGGCCTACTTCATGAACCTCATGAATAAGGTGTTCATGGAGTATCTCGATAAGTTTTTCATAGTCTTCATAGATGACATCCTTATTTACTCTTAGATCAGACGTAGAACATAAGCAACATCTAACAGCAGTTTTGGGAAAGCTCAAAGTGCACCAGCTCTACGCCAAATTCAGCAAGTGCAAATTTTGGCTAAGAGAAGTTGGGTTCCTCAGGCATATAGTGTCCGCAAGAGTTATCGCAGTCAATCCTAGTAAGGTTCAGGATGTGCTCGACTGGAAGCCACCAATGAAAATAACCGAAGTCAGAAACTTTTTGGGTTTGGTGGGATATTACCGCCGTTTCATCGAAGGATTTTCAAAGCTTGCCTAACCAATGATGCAGTTACTCAAGAAAGATAAGAAGTTCAACTGGACACCTAAGTGCGAGGAAAGTTTTCAGGAAATGAAGAAGAGGTTGACCTCTGCACCAGTATTGACGTTGCCCGAGCTCTGCAAAAGTTTCGACATGTATTGTGACGCATGTCCACATGGCCTCAGATGTGTGCTTATGCAAGAAAGGAAGGTAATTTCCTATGAATCTAGGCAACTATGCCCACATCAGGTGAACTACCCAACATACGACTTGGAGTTAGCCGCTGTAGTGCATGCCCTCAAAATTTGGCATGATTACCTCATTGGTAATCACTGTGAAGTGTATACAGATCAGAAGAGCCTAAAATACATTTTCACCTAGTCCAACCTCAACATGAGATAGAGAAGATGGCTGGAGTTGATCGAGGATTATGATTTAGAGGTTCACTACCACCTAGGAAAAGCAAATGTGGTAGCTGACGCACTTAGCAGGAAGCCCCGTTCTCTCAATGCCTTAATCAAAGCAATGCAACCCCCTGTTACATGAAGAGTTTGAGAAGTTTGCTTTGGAACTAGTTAGCAATGGTTTTGTCGCTATCCTGAAGATGACCCCATTGCTCATGGGGCAAATTAAAGAAGCCCAGAAGGAGCATGAAAGCATGGAAGGGGTTAAAAGGAAAATGAAGCTTGGAAAAGAACCTAGATTTTCGGAAGATAACCAAGGTATCATATGGTTTTAAGGCTGCATCTACGTACCTGTCTGTGAGGAACTTAAGGAAAAAATCTTAAAGGAGGCCCATGAGTCCCGGTATTCCATCCACCTTGGAGGAACCAAGATGTACCAAGACTTAAAAGCAAAATTTTGGTGGCATGGCATGAAATGGGAAATCATGAGTTTTATTGCCAAATGCGACATGTGCTAACATGTCAAGGCTGAACATCAAAAGCCCGCAGGCTTATTGCAACCCCTCAAAGTCCCTGAGTAGAAATGGGATGAAGTCAGAATGGACTTCATCACTGGACTCCCAAGGACAAGCAAATAAAATGACTCCATATGGGTCATTGTCGACTGACTAACCAAAGTTGCACACTTTCTATCGGTCAAGACTACCTACCGAGGAGACTAGTTGGCAAAGCTATACCTCACTCAGATAGTCAGTTTACATGGAGTACCCAAGAGGATCTTCGGATAGAGGTACCCAATTCGCCTTTAGGTTTTGGGAAAGCCTACATGAAGCTATGGGAACTTGGTTAGCTTTTAGGACCACTTATCACCCACAGACCGACGGACAAACTAAACAGGTAAATCATATCTGAGAAGACAAATTGAGAGCTTGTGTTCTGACCATGGAGATAGTTGGGAAGATATTGGTGCCGATAAGCCCCAATTTACTACTTCTTCCCAGCTATATGCGAAATTCTCATATAACAACAGTTATCGAGCAAGCTTGTAGATGTTGCCATTTGAGGCCCTATGCAAGAGAAAATGCCAAACACCCCTCAAATGGTTAGAGACCGGAGAAGGAAAAGTTTTTGTCCTCGATATCCTCCGAGAGGCAGAGGAACAGGTCATCTTTATTCAGGATTGATTAAAGGCGGCGCAATCAAGACATTTTTCATGTATCCCAATTGAGGATGTGTCTTGAAACTCCTACGCAGCAAGTACAGTATCATGACCTTGATATTGTCAAAGATCTCACATATAGAGAGCAACCTGTCTGGATTATTGATAGCACTGAACGACACACTCGAAACAAGACCATCAAGTTCTATAAGGTTCAATGGAACAACGACACCGAGGAAGAAGCAACTTGGGAGCAAGAAGATTTCCTATTAGACAAGTTTCCTCACCTTTTCCAATCTGTAGAATCTCGGGGGTCGAGTGATTTAAGGAGGGTAGGTTTGTCACACCCTGTTTTTCTTAAGTCAGGTTATGCAAATGCTAAACCCTAATATGATATATGTATATTGTGATCATGCTCTGCAGCACCACTTGGATTTCCTCAATGTTTTTGAAGCATGTCATGCCATGAAGTGCATTAAGCAAAGCCATACCTTTCTACAACTTACACATGACATATATACCTACATAATATCCGCTAACCTGAATTCCTTCTCCCTCGGCAATCAGGTAAAACCCTAAAATCAATCTATGGACATTCTTCTCAAATCAATCTACAACCATATTCTTCTCAACCCAATGGACATGACACAATTAACCTTCCACATACCCCTACACCATTCCTCGCTTCAAAAACCCTAAACCTACCTTTTTTATAAAAATTTTCCATTTCTCTAATATTTTCTTTTAGGGCAGAAACCCTAATATCAAGATCACATGTGCTTCCAAACCTCTAAAAATTCCAAGAAACTTTTAGGAATGTTATAAAACTATTTCCAACCCAAATATAAAAATAATCATGGGAGGTGCAGCTCAAAGCTTTTCAAACAACTTTAAATTTAAGTTTAAGGCCGTTTTGGCCTTTGAACTACAACCCTTGCAAATAAATCTTAGAAAATTCTTAGAAACTTCTACAACATTTTACATGTCTATAATAGCCCAAATATACAAAAACATGACCCTCTTCAGTTCAAATTTTGTGAGAATTTTCAAAAGTCAGAAACTGCATAAAAGTTCTATCTCATGTTTCCCTCTTCTAAAATTATTGGAAAATTTATTCTTGAGCTTTCCTGACCTCCCTCGGGCTCATCCACATCCTCACCTACTCTTCATCAATGTAAAAAATTCTAAGGAAAACACCCACAAACAATTCTGCCCTAATGGTTTCACAAATGAATCATGATTCAAGCTCTATAGAAAAATCCACAAAAATTTCTAGGACTTCCTCTCCATCCCAGATCTGGGTTGGAAAAAAGAAGGAGGTGTATGAAGGAAGAGGTTGAAAAAAAGGAAGAAGGTGTATGAAGGAAGAGGTGGTTAGAAGGTGTAGCCCATCGTGGTTGGTACATATTAACCTATTGTTGCACGGTTATGGTGCAGAGTCTTTCTTGGATCAATCAAGGACCGAACCTAAGTGCCACTCGCCCAAGTTCACCCCGTACATCCACATAGCCCATATGGGAAGGGCTTGACCCAGTATTCGGTCTGGTGTTAACGTGCGAACCCATAGGTAGTGAGTAGAATGTGTAGATGAGGTAGGGGTTTCTGTAGAGACGCTTCCCCGTTGTGGCGTGAGGTTACACTCGACACCAAGGTGGAACACCACTCTATTTTTAGTGTTATTGCGAATGCAAAGTAGAGATGGTTAACTCCATCTGGCAGGTTCGTCGCTAGGGCTACTCCGATGAAAATTCTCGTTGTAATAACACTGCCGGTACACCTCATGAAGTGTACTCGTTAGCGCTCGGTAACAAGGGGGACAACCTCCGCAGAGTGTTAAATCTATTGGAATAGTCACGTCCACGGTCATGGACAACTTGGTTAGGCCACACCTTAGTTAGACTATGTTTTCAAAAATAAAAATGGGACATGGGTTTAAGGACGTGAGCATGATGTGCTCGCGGTGTGCCAAATGAGCTCCTCGTTTGGAGCGGGAGATGTGGAGATGATGAGCAAGCCGTACTACAAGGCCGTAATACAGATTTGCTTGAAGTGGTATTAAACCATTACCCGTAGTGGTCGGCATAATGAAGTGCAAGACAATAATAGTGCTACCGTCATCATGGCTCGGCAAATTGAGCTTGTTTGCCAAAAATGCTTTCTAAATCTATTTGGAGTACCTTGAATGAAAAACTACTTTCTCACACAACATGAGATGTAGGATAGAGCCTCCTTTCTTGAATGGAGCCTTGCATGAATACCACTGTATTACCCACCTTGGGGAAAAGTTTGCGAGTACATTCAATATACTCACGTGGCTTGTCGATTTAGCCAGACGAAGAGGACTACTATACCGAAGACAGCGACAACAACTTCGAGGCGTAGGGCATTATCCTAGTCAGTTGCCTATCAGGTTGGCATATTGATGGGCAATTGCTGCTTATATCTTTTCAGTGCAGACTCTTTATTCAATAGGCCACCTGTGTAAGAATAAAGACCATAATGGCATATTCGTGTATCAAACTCGGTATTGTATGACTATGTTTATCAAGTTAACTTACAAGGGTTATCTGGTGCATAAAACCGGGTACGCCACAGTACATGATGCGGACGTTACACGGCGGCACCCCGGTCGGGACACCGAGGTCGACTCGTGTGCAACCCCCGTAGATTCTGTGTTAGCCGTGCTTTGTATACAACCAGGAGAGGGGTTGCCTCCATTTCTCTCAACTGTTTTTCAAATAAATGCAGAAAATGTAAGATTTATTCAGAGAAAATCCAACCCTAAATGAGAGGGGGGCTCCTATGGTTATAGGGTGAGAATTGGGCTAGTATGCAATTACAAAGTTGCTCCTAGGTAATTTACGGTTATACCCCTCAGTTTATAGTTCCACTGGGGGTATTTTAGTCATTTCTCCCTACTCCTAGAGAAATATTCTAGAGCATCTTTGGTGGATCCTGCTCCGAGGGGTGCCATGGTACGAGGTGTAGATGGATGACTGAGCATAGACAGATGACGGAGCGTAGACTCGAATGGTGAAGCATAGATGGATGATGGAGGCTTGACGGATGACGGAGGCTTGACGGATGACAGAGGCATGAAGGATGATGGGGACTGGACGGATGACGGAAGCTTGATGGATGAAGGAGACGTGACAGATCAGAGGCTTGATGGATGATGAAGGCTTCACGGATGACGACAGCATGATGGATATTGGAGGTTGACGGATGACGACAGCTTGATGGATGACAGTGCCCTGGGACCGTGCTGAAATCCTTATACAATAGTAGTTATTAACGAGGTGGTCAAATTTCGAGTTACCGAGTTATTTATGTCGATTTAAGGTAGCGTGTGGATCCTTCCCACAACACCATTAGTCTACAAACTTATTTGAGTTGGCTTTGTTATTGCCAGTGTCAACAGCATCGGTTGAAAGCTTTATCGGGAGTGATGATTATCAAGTCTAAATTGCGCAAGAAGATCAATATTAATTGATTCATGATATGCTATATCGAGTGGAAAATTTTAAGCAACTTGATGGTGATATTATTACACGATGGTCTCAAATGATGCATGAAAGAAAATGACAGTTGCCTAAATCTAAACCTAACTAGTACATTAATGATATGTTTTATTCTTTCTGATTGAACGTTTCTGAGGACAAAGTTATATGTTTTTACTAATTCATTCCTTTTATAGTCTCTTTTTGGTGTGATTAGACATTTGATCTTTTGTTGTCAACTCGTCGGAGCTTTGACAGTGATCAGTGATTATTTGTTGTCGTACATCGTCTTTATTTATACTTATGAACAGTTACATGTGTTATGTTGTATTTTCATCCTTTTGCTTCAAACTATTGTAGAAATTGTGGTTCTTAACATTGATACTTGTATTTATTTGATGTGTATGTAAATGTTTGACCTTAGTGACCATGGAAGTGCAGCTAGCCCAGGCTTTGAAAAGTTTCCGGTTCTACTACTATGAATTTTATATGGATCGAGATCCTATGGAATTCCTAGGAGAGGAGCAGTGCAGGGTACCTTGCCACAACGTGCCCGCTCAGCTAGTCAGGCGTGGGTCCATTAGACCCTGTACAATGCAGGTGCTTAGACAGGTGCCTCAGGAAAAAAACCCGGTTTTTTTTGTGAGAGGTGTTTAGACAGGTGCTTAGGAAGGGCAATGGAAGCAAAGTTTAGCACCCGGTGCTAGGATAGTGATTAGGGCGATACAGGTGATAGGTACTTCAACCGGTGTCTAGCAAATAGTACTCTAAAAAGCACCAAATAGTACTCATATGAAGCGCTGCATTGAAGACAACAGGTGCTAGAGTAGGTGCTACATGAATATTAAAGCAACTTAAACATCCATATGAATCACTCTGCATTGTAAGTCATATATTTTTTTTAAGACACCACGCTACTCTCTCTTTTTAAACACCGGGCTATAAGCACCCTTTTACATGGCCTTATGGCCTTACTTATGCGCTCAGCGAATGGTGCAACGGCACATTGCACCGTGCGTGATTCCTACAACAGACTTCGCAGCTTTCGCGAGATTCGGCTGCAAACCACCACACCCGGACACCCCCAATACTGCCATGGCTTCATCCTCGTCTTTCCTCCCTCTCATCCCTCTCCTCCTCCTCTTCTCGTCCCACATCTCGCCGCTTGCGGCGTCACCGGCGGAGAAGGTGCAAGCGGGGGGATTCCTGGGGGGGGCGCGCGCGCCGGGGTTCGCCGCGTGGCTGCGCGGCTTGCGGCGGCGAATCCACCGGCACCCGGAGCTGGCCTTCCAGGAGCACCGCACCAGCGAGCTCGTCCGCGCCGAGCTCGACGCGATCGGAGTGCCCTACTCGTGGCCTGTCGCCCAGACCGGCGTCGTGGCCACCATCGTCGGCAGCGGCGGCGGCGGCGCTGGGCCCGTCGTCGCGCTCCGAGCGGACATGGACGCGCTCCCCTTGCAGGTACGCGCACCTTCCGGATTCGGGTCGTCACTCGTCAGGTCGTTTCACTGCACGGTACATGGGTTCTGAGAGGTTCAAGTTTGGATATTTCGTGTGCAACTGCAAATAAGTTCAAGTTTAGGTCGAACAATTCGATCGACTGCGAATTAATTGCTAAGCAATTTGTTGACATTAATTGAATTGATGCTAGCAAGACAAGGCACAGCGCCACAGGCATGATGTTTTCATTTACCTCTTCTTTGCACTTGTCTTGCATTGCCTGTCCTCGTGCCTTCTTCCCTGACTTTAATCTTTTTGCATCCCTTTCTCATTGTCGCATGTGGTCGGATCACGGAGCAGCTATTTTTGGTCAGTTACAAATTTGCAATATGTATCAAATTATATTTGTGTATCTGCGTTATTGTTCTGTTCGGTGGTAAACAGGTAACCGGCCAATTCCAATCAGTTCCAGCGACTACTTTAAGCCATAAAATTTGTCACACCCCACCAACAAGCAAAACACATGCGTATAGCAATCATACTACATATGCGTCACATCGTAGATTAGGTAGAACCAAATAGATGTCAATTGATCTAGCAGCAGGGCTATATAAGTCCCACCATGGAGAAAACAAAGGATGGCAAGAAAATAGTACTCTACTTCGACGTAAGCAATGGAGCATTGAGGCACTAGTATTCATATTCCGTATTTCTGTGCAACAAGGATTTAGCATGTCCTTTTGTTAGCCAGTTATACACCTTTATGAGTACTCTTAATTACAAGCTTCATAAACAACTCTGCTTTTCTTGCCATTTGACAGGAATTGGTAGATTCGGAATACAAGAGCCAGGAAAGTGGGAAAATGCATGCCTGCGGACATGATGCTCACACAACTATGCTTCTAGGAGCTGCTAAGCTACTTCAATCTCAGAAGGATGACCTCAAGGTATTATGTCACCATGTGAACTTGAGCTTGATTCTATCATGGCAAAAGTTAATCATTATAGAACAGTCAGAAAATCTTGTTGCAACTGACAACCATCTGTGTACGTAAATGTGTATTGATTGGCTTTCTTGTTCATAAACTCACTTATGCTCAAATAGCATGAATCCAGTGCCTGATTCCTGTAATCTTTCATATACTGGTACTTAATCTGAATTCTGATTTGGTAACTCATGTAGTTGTTCTTGTTTTTAATAGGGTACTGTGAAGCTTGTCTTCCAGCCAGCAGAAGAAGGTTTTGCTGGGGCATATGATGTTCTAGAAGAGGGTGTCCTAGACGATGTGTCGGCCATTTTCGGCTTGCATGTCGATCCAAGACTTCCAGTAGGTGTCGTCGCTTCCAGACCAGGGCCATTTCTCTCAGGGTCAGGCCAGTTTTTAGCAACGGTCACTGGAAAAGGCGGTCATGCGGCAGGCCCGCACCATGCTGTTGACCCCATCCTCGCGGCATCCTCTGCTGTCATCAGCCTCCAGCAGATTGTAGCCCGGGAAACTGATCCCCTCCAGGCCGCAGTATGTGATCAGCTTGGCATGCTTGCATTAGCTGCATTGTACACTAGTACACTCAAATATCCAGCCTATCTTGTGTTTACTTTTGTGCACCAGAAATGTTTCTTTGTAAATGATATTATCCTCTTGTTGTATTTCAGGTGGTCTCTGTAACATTCATGAGAGGAGGTGATGCTTACAATGTCATTCCGGAGTCTGTATCATTCGGTGGCACCTTCAGGAGCTTGACTACAGAAGGCTTATCATATCTTAAGAAGAGGGTCCAAGAGGTAAATTAATCAAATCAACACTTTTCTTTTCCAACTTATCTAAAACCAATTCAATCATAGGTAGTCCAGTCAAAGCTTACAATACTTCCTACTGTACATGTAAATGCAATTGGTAACTTGATCTTGATATTCTTTGGAAGATCATAGAAGCGCATGCCATTGTAAGCCGATGCACCACAATCGTCGACTTCATGGAGGAGCGCAGGCCATATCCAGCCACTGTCAATGACGAAGGAATGTATGATCACGCCAGAGCAGTAGCCGAGGCCATGCTTGGAGAAGGCAACGTCAAGGTAGGTGAACCAATCATGGGCGCCGAGGATTTCTCGTTCTACGCACAGAGGTTTGCAGGGGCATTCTTCATGATCGGAGTCCATGGCAAGGCCATGGAGACGGTGGTGCATCCGCTGCACTCTCCCAACTTTGTGATTGATGAGGATGTGCTCCCGGTAGGAGCTGCCTTCCATGCTGCTGTGGCAATGGAGTACTTGGACAAACACGCAACCGCAGCAAACTGAACCTAGGAATATTGATTTTGGTTATACAGGTCAGAATGCTAAAGTTGGCAACTTGGCAGTAGTTAAGTTACTGTTGTCCTATGATTTGCTTTCGTTTCTGCAACTGCAAGCGTATTTGGAAGGGAGTTTTCATCGTAATTTGATCCATGGGGTGATACCCTTTTTAAGTATATTATCCTCATCTGTGGTCTAAGAATGCGGTCAGTTTGTTTAGAATTGTGTACAATCACTATTGGTCACTAATTGTGTTTTCTTTCCCTTGAAGCCGTTTTAAATATAAAAAGAGGAATTTATCTTATAATTACAATAGACACACAACTGTCAGGTTTTTCTACAACACACACACACACACACACAACTGTCAGGTTTTTCTAGAACACACACACACAACGGTTAGGTTACTCAAAACCTAGTATCAGATTCAGATTCAGAGGTGCGGCCATCTAGGCTCTGGAGAAAGAGTTGAGTTACGAAGGTCTAAGGGCTGCAGATGACTGCTCCTTGAAGCCAATCGAATGGCTGGAACTCTGTTAGTTACTCTTGGAAGAGCCAATTTACCCCCCCCCCTCCTATTTTCATGGAAATCCAAATTGAACCATATACTAATAAGTCGTTTATGTGATACCGTTAGAGTTTGAAAACCAGTGCAAATCACCGCCGGTGGTGGTTTTCAAGGTGGAATTGCCGTCAACTCAAGTTATAGGCAGGATCGGGTGACATTACGGGTGAAATTGGAGCGAATACAGACGGATATGCTTAATCTATATCCAAACCACATTATTAACATCACACATTCAGGCTCCATGTCCATATATATATGCTGGTTTGCCTGTTAGGTAAAGTCAGCTCATAATATGTTGGGCTGGAAAATGAGCGAGTAAGATATCTACTATATAATCAAATTTCGGATATGGTTATGTCGGATATATATATATATATATATATATATACACGGCAGCGCTAATCTGCTCGTGAGCGCAGAATAGCTTATTCTGCGCTCCGGCCGAAATGCGCCAGACCGAGCCAGCCACGCGGGACAGTAATTTTATGTCTATCGAGTAGTAATTTTCGGACGGGATTTTACTGCTGAGATTTTAGTGTGACTCAGAATTACTACATTTTGCGATAGATTTTACGATATCTTATACACAACTTTACTGCCTCGCGTGCATCTCGACTGTGAAAACCTTCTGAGTTTAGCATCTTTCTACTACCTTTTGTGATAGATTTTACGACATCCTATACAGAACTTTACTATCTCACGCACATCTCGACAGTAAAAAAATTCTAAGTCACGCGCAGTCCGTTTTATAATTGAATAATAAATAATGAGGTGGGGAGATTCGAACCGTGGACCTGATACAGGTTATTCTTCTCTTCTAACCAACTAGACTATGCAAATGACTGTGAATAAACAGAAGAAATATTTCCATTATAGAAGAAATATTCCCCTAATCCGTTTTAGTTGAAAAAATAAGGACGAGGCGGGATTTGAACCCTGGACCTCACGCACGTTGCTCTTCTCTACTAACCAACTAGGCTACACAAGTGATTGTGAACAAATGGAAGAAATTTTTCCTTTCTAGTATAGAACGATCAGACATGCAGTAAAATGATGGCCGCGAGATCGTAATATCGTGTACATATAATCATAATTTTGCGACACGCTTTATACAAAAAATTACTACAGTCCTGAGTTTTACGCTGACACATGTTGTTTTACTATTCGAAAGACATAAAATTATCGTATTTTACATGTGAAGTTACGTGACTGTGAGGGATCTGTTCGACAGTAATATAGTTCAATGGATTTACTATATCTACTGAATAGTTTTACGGTCAGTGGTGAAAAGGTGGGGCGTGGTGGGGGCTGGCTGGCTGGCTCGGTCGGTTGGCCGGCGCGCAGAATAGTTATTCTGCTCTCAGCTGTAGATTAGGGATTCTATATATATATATACATATATATATATAGATCCCCTAATCTACAGCTGAGAGTAGATTAAGGTATTCTGCGCGCTGGCCAAAAAACCGACCGAGCCCGCCAACTCTAACCCACCGCGCCCCTTTTGGATCACGCCCGCCCACAACTAATTCGAGACTTACAGTAAAACGGATCATTGAATGTAGTAAATTCGTCTAACGTTTTTACTGTTGAACTGATCACTCACAGACGCGTAACCTCACATGTAAAATACGATAATTTTAGTTCCTTTTTACTGGATGTAGTTTGGAATGATTTGCGATAGTAATTTTATATGTATCATATGGTAATCCCATGAATTGAATATCGTAAATTCGTAATAGTAATGTGCATTATAAAATACGGTAAGTGGTTGATCTAGATATAGTAATTTGATACAGATCATAACACTTGGATAGGTATTTCGGCCCACGCATAGTTATTTGCACCCACGATCAGCACTTACCGTAAAATTAGGATTTTTTCCGGCCGGTTGTTTTTCATCCATTATTCCTTCCCCGACGCCTCATATCCCCAACCTGCCCCCGAAACACTAGCTCCGTCCGTCCACCCTATCTGGAACCGCCGCCGCCGCTTGCGGCACCTCCTCCGTCCGTCGGCGCCTCCGGCTGCATTGTGTCGCTGCCATTCTCCTCCGCCTGGTTTCGTCCGTTAGGGCTTCTCCGCGGTCGCGTCCGGTGTATAGCCCCACCGTCGGCCCGATCTGCGTCGCCGCCGCTCGCGGCACCTCCTCCATCTGTCGGCGACTCCGGCTGCACTGTCTCCTCCGCGACCAGCTGCATCCCGCCCCCCGCGCCCCAGTGTCCTCCGCCTGTCTCCTCCGGCAGGTATTCTCCGTGGACGCGTCCGGTGTCTAGCGCCACCGTAGGACTCCCGTATAGCAGTGTTCGCGCACTCCTCCGGCGGGTCTCCAGGTTAGTTTTTGCGCCACCGTGTTCAATTTCAACCTCTTCTCCTTGTGCATTTTGCGTGGATCTAAGAGTCTTTAAGAAGATTCTTGCGCCACCGTCGATCTAGAATTTCACACCCCATCTCATTCCCAGCACGACCCAAAAAAAATCTCTTTATATTGTATATTGTATATTGCATCTAAGAGTCTTTATAGTTGTATATTGTATTACATTGGCTACTGATAGCATATGTAGTAAGTTCACGTCGTTATGCAGTAATCTTTTTTTTTATAATGTAGCCCAATCTTGCATTCCATATGCCCCAATTCAACCCCCAATTATGGCCGAACAATTTTGGAATTTCATATATGCAATATAGTATTTTGTTGTAATACATACAGTAATCTTGTTTAAGCAATGTGGCAAATGTCCAGTCACTGTTTATTTTACAGGAACATGAAGGTCACTGGTCAAACTCCATCAAAAGTGCGCAGAGTAATTGTCGAAGATAGCCAGAGAGCAATCACATATCACTTTGACGACCCTGAGCATCCACCTACCACTGGTCTTCAGATCAGCGTGAGGCCATCGAGCAGTACGGCTACCGATAGCAATCCAAGTGAACCGTCGGAGAGTGAAGAACCACCGATAGATAGGGTTCGGAGAACAGTTCAGAAGCGGAAAGCGAAATCTGCACCGGTTCTCCCACCGATCGTTGAGGCGACCGAAGATGATGACTTTGTCGATCCACCACCCTCCCCCCAAGAACAGTTCAGAAGCGGAAAGCGCAATCTGCACCGGTTCTCTCACCGATCGGTGAGTCGACCGACCATGATGACTTTGTTGATCCACCACCGTGCCCGCCTTCCACTGGTCCTACTACTCGATCAAAGCAGTATTCTGTGGCGGCCAAGCGTTCCAAGTCTGGCAAGGCCGTCTCATCATCATCTCCTCCGTGCGCATCTAAGGTAAATCTCACCTCCAATGCATATTTCGAATGCAGTAATTACTCTTTACACTTACAGTATTTTATGAAATTGTATACAGTAAACTATGAACTTATGCTCTCCCTGATACAAATATTAAATCATTCTATATCTGACAGTAACATATATTTCGCAGGTCAAGGTGCCTATTAAGGTGTCTCCTACTGTTAGGTGTTCACCAGGGTGTGTTATCACTGCTATAGAGGTTCTGAACGACGCCCAAGTCAAAGAAATTAATAGGATTGGTTTTGGTGAATTGCTAAAGATCAAGGCCGATAAGCTTGAGACCAGGGATCTTGTTGTGTTTTTGATGGACAGGACAAATGCGGCGTCACTTTTCATTGATGTTGGTAGTCAGGACGGTCTGAAGATCACTCCGCATGCCGTCCACTGTGTATTGGGATTACCGATTGGCGGAGCTGACCCACCCATCCTTTCATTTCAGCAAAAGAGCACTGAGCTTCAAAACCTCAAGCTTGCTTTGGATGTCCCCTTGCAAAAGAATATATACTTTGAAGACCTGATCCGTAGGATCAAGCTCGGCGGAACAGACCATCTTACTATAAGGTGTTTCTTACTTATTGTGTTTAACCGTCTGCTATTCACATCCACAGCCAATTACATAACTGGCAAGGAGGCTGCACTGACATCTGATATGGAGAATATCTCGTCCGTCGATTGGTCTAAAGTTACCGTCGATGACATTGCGGATTCCGTCCTGACCTGGCACAACAAGAGACTCAAGACTCCCACTCTGTCAATCAGTGGATGCCCGTTGTTCTTTATTGTAAGTTTCAGTTCTGTTTTTTTTTGGCCTCATTCATCATATCATATAGTAATTTTGTCGTATTATTTGCTTGTCAGATTTTCTACCTGGACAATCTTCTTAGCCTGTCACGGCTTGATGCAGTTGATGTTCCACGTATTGCTTTCTTCTCTGCTGACTTGATCCTCAAGATTTCGCACGAAGACAAGCATAAGAAAAAGGATGGATTAGAGACATATGGCAGGCTAAAGGTAATCATCAATTTTGCTCTATATATTACGCTTGTATTATTTTTAATATGAAAAATATTTTTACCACAATCATGTATATCAATTACCAGTTGAGGTCGCAGTTGGGTACATGCTACTCCCTTCAGCACACAACGAATCCATCCTCATCCGGTGAACCCGACATGACGCAGAATGAATTACCGTGCTTACGTCAGCAGCTAGGCCAGTGTTTTAGTGGTTTGGCAGAACCCATGCAGCGTGCTGCAATGGCTGCACTGCAGAGGTGCGACGATGACCTAGCCAAGGCCTTTTCCGACATTCGTTCTTCCCAAATCAGGGTAATACATGAACTGAGACAAATCATGCACGCTACTCCCACTTCAGATCCTACGACTTCTGGAAAAACCCCCTCCGATTTGCCCGATAATCGTGAAACGGTGCAGCCCAATCCCCTAGATATCAGCCCTAACCGGCAGGTATCAGAACCAACACCCATTATTTCTCTCACACAGATTGCAGCTGGTAACATTGGAAGCCTTATGACCGAGTCACAACAGGGTATGTTACACTAACTCACTTTTTTCCGATATTTGTCAAAGCTTTGTTGGCATTATTGTCAGGTATCATTTGTGAAATGTAGGATTTTTAATTGATCAAATTTACGGCGATGCTCCAGCTGAGCAGGAGGAACCAACCATCAACAATTCGCCATGCCAAGGTAGGTATTATAGTAAAGTATATAAGTTCATACAGTAAACATTGGTTTTAATCTCCATCCTGCATTAATGGTAATATATTATTCAATTGACAATAAAATCTACATCACCACTCCACCCACATTTAAATTCATTTTTAAGCCTTATCCTTATTCATTATAACTTTAGAGTTCCATGTGGATTGCAATCCCATGGACCCCTCGTCACCCCTGGATGCCCATAACGTGGAAGCTGCTGGTTACCAAGGGGATGATCCCCCCTCCCATGACTCTCAAGTCATTACACTCTCCCAAATGGCTGAAGGTGTTCAGTATGATGGAACTGGTTGTCCATCGTGCGACGAGGAAGGTTTGTTGCACAACTTTACACGTTTGTTCGAACTATGCTTTAGAGTCATTGTTTTATTCTCCCCCCACATACAGCTCACATGATTGAAGAAGGCCGATTGGACGACATGCGACGTGAGGAACAGGAGGCCCGTGAGTTAGCTGCAAGAGAGCAAGGTATTACAATTATGCCTGTTTTACTTTTTCCATTTTACATAATTACTATATATTTACAGATTTTTCGCTATCTAGTATATACATTTTACTACATTTCATAGCTCTGTATGATAAATAAATATTATATATAATATCATGCAGTTAGTACAGTAATCCCATGTAATTCAAATTGTAAAATTTCACCAGTACCATATCACAATATGGTAAATATTTGTACTACATGCAATAACATATATTTTACTACTTTATATATAGTCATTTACTGTATTCTGTTGTGCATCATACAGACCTATTGCAGGCGGCTAACATTAGTGTGGACAATATTATAACTGACATCGAGAAGGTGGTAATTACAGAGTATTACACTGATGTTGGATTAATAACCTCCGCCGACATGCGGTATCAACAACAGCAACAAACTCAACCCGATGCAAGTGTAGAGACTTGCCATTCCGTTGAAGATGATCTCACTCAAACCGATGCAGACATGGGAGGTTAGTCAGCAATTGAGAGATGCTGCTATGACACTTAGGCACAATATCCAGGAGGTAACTAATATAAGTTTTGGTGTACGATCTCCCCTCGTAATGTTTTACTGTATATTAACCTGACAATTACTATGCAGAATCCTGCATTGCCAGATTCGAACATTCCAGATAAGGTGTTCACTAAGTCTGCACGGGCTGTCAAGAAGAAGCCGCCGAAGCCTACCGGTCCCAACGTTGATTCGAACATTCCAAATAAGGTTGCCCCTAATGCTGCACGGGCTGTCAAGAAGCCGCCGCCCAAGCGTACCGGTCACAATGTTGAACAGGTACTCAATTTTTAATTACTTTTTTGTCCCCTCACTTGACATGTTCATATTTTATATAATTTTTATTGTTGTATAGCCTAGCACCAAGTCTGACAAGGCCGGCTCATCAGCATCTGCTCCAGCTGCATCTCAGGTAAATCTCACATCCAATCCATATTTGGTATGCAGTAATTAATTCTTCCACTTACAGTAATTTATGATTCTGTATACAGTAAACTATGAACTTATGCTCTCCCTGATACAAATAGTAAATCACTTGACATGTTCATATTATATATCTTTTTATTGTTGTACAGCCTGCCACTATACGTCGTAGCCCTCGTTCCAAAAGGGGGGGTCAGGAAGTTTTACCGCAGAATGTTATTGTCCATGGGCCCCCTCCCGTTATTTCCAAGAGGCTAAAGAAGCGGCCATCGAAGCTAGTGTCACCGTTCAAGCAACCAATCAAAAGGCCAGTTCTTCCTTCTGCCAACGCGCAACAAGTCCGTGACATCATCTTGTCTGATGGGGACCTAAAGGAGTATGTATCCCTATAACAATGTCCCTCGATTTACCAACACTTTTTTATTCCAATGTACGTTATAATAAATTTCGTTACACTTCTCACTGCAGTAAATTGCTCATATCATATTCTCCCACTTCTTTTTACGCTACCGGGAAGGATGTTGTTGAGTCGTTCAGCGATGGGAGCCAGACATTGTATTCATTTATGGAATATTGGATTGATTGCATCCGATACGATGAGAGTAAGCTAAGGCCAAAGAGCGTCGGTTACAGAATATTTCTTCGATGGCAGCTATCGGTAATCCCACCCCCTGTCCTCAATTCTTGTTGATATAGTTATTTTACATGCGCTATGTAGTAATATAACTTTGTAATATAGTAATTCCATGTATTCATTACAGTAAAACTATGTAGTTCAGATCGTAATAGTGTATTTTGCAATATCAGTTTGTCTCACCACTCTTTATACGTTTTGGCAGTTCAATCTCAACATCGATAGCAGATTTGAATCAGCGGAATATGATAGTGATCTGGTTGCACAGCTTGCTAAAGAACACATCCGTGACACTGACCCCAGAGACGTCAAAATGGTTAGCATATTGTTAAGACTTTACCACTGATTGCTATAGCATTTACGCTTTGTTGTGTTCCATATAATTCACTACATTGAATCATTTAAATGCAGATTCTATGGGTATTTCATCACAGAACCCATTTCTGCGTATATTGTGTTAACATGGTGCATCAACGCATTGACGTGCTTGATTCAGTCGATTGGACCACCCGCGGTGGTACATGGGAAAGTTTCCACCTTCCTTGGGGTCCAACATGCATTCGACGGCTAAGCGGTGCTTTCTCAATTGCGTCTAGAGGAAAGCTTGAAGACTTTTCTAAGTGGCCAATTTATAGCTTTGTGACCCCCAAGCAACTCGCTGATGATTGCGCGTTCTTCTCAATGAAGTTTATGGAATACTATGACGGTGAGGAGAGCACTCTGAGATACAACATTGCCCCGGTATGATGAACAAGCACGCGCCATTCCATTGTTATTCGTATCCACCAATTTTCATAACTGCTCAATAATTTTCTACTGTCCTTTTTAAATGTTTTGCAGGAGAATGCAAGTCAATATCGTGCCGAGGAGTTGTTTTATATGCTCTGCCACCAGCTGAACGAGGCGAACGTCTTCCCCCCCCCAACTTCAGAAGTTTCGGCCTGCTCTGAATTAGCACAAATCAATTTTCAATTTGCGTCAGTTTAGGTGTTTTCATTTTGAGTCAGTCTAGGTGTTTGCCACACTGTCTTTCCAAGGATTATGTTGTGACGCACGAATCCGTGTTATTTTATATGGCTGATTTGACTTTATGTTATGTGTTATTTTACGACTAACTGCGTATACAATTAGCGTGATAGAAATTCATGGCTTTGCAAAATTATCGATGGTCCACATTGTTTTACTGCACTACAGTCGCAAAATTACTATACCTTGTTAAACGTAACGGAAGTCAATACGTCGGAATATGTTGTAGTTCACAATGCTACCATTTATATGCCCCATCTATTTTTACTACAATACGTGTGATACTTTACGACCAATTACGTATAGAATTACCGAGACATAAATTCGTTGCTGTACCGCAAAATTATCGACGGCACATATTGTTTTCCTACATGATAGACTGAAAATTATCACCGCGTTTTTACCAAACGACGTACAGAAAGTTTGAATGGTGGTAACGCACGAAAATGGTAACTGTAATCCCTTTAATCACGCGCACGTCTAACCAAATTGGCAACTGTAATCAGAAAATATAAAGATATCTTCCTCCCCACCATAACTGCTCCGCCTACGGCAAACCCCACGAGATCTACCCATACAATGGAGTCATCTCACAGCAGCCACGGCCACCAGCAGCCATCGCCGGAGACATACGTCTTATCGCGATGTGATCCAGCGATGTCAGCATGTCCGACGCCACATTCCTGCCGCGTCAGCCGTGGTCAAGATGTAGTTGCTACGACGCCTGTAGCAATGTCCTCCGTACCAGTCGGTCGGGATCCACGGATGCACACGTCCGTCCTAACTCCTCCTGTGGGTCTTTCGACGGACGAAATGCGTACTCCCGACCCGAACCAGACGTACGAGCATGTATGTATATACATATGCATATTTTCACTATCTGAAGTAATGCTATGAGTACTACACATTTTTTACAGTTCCTGCATCGGTTACCACATACTTAACTAATTATTACTACATTTTACAAACAAGTTTACAACAAATCGTATCGCGTCGATAGTAATATTTATAATAACATATGATAAATGTTTATTTTTCGATGCAGTAACGGTATAGTGTTTATATTCGACTCATATTTCATGTATACAGATTTAGGTGTTGTAGTTATTCCATGTATTCAACATAGTAACCCTATGTATATCAAATAGTAAATTCATCTTATATGTCTGTAGGATCATAACATCCCTGACGACATGGTGCCTAAGGTATTCCAGCGTTTTCACAATGTGGACGAAGCTTACTCATTTTACTGTGGATACGCGAAACACGCAGGATTTGATGTCCGACGTAGTAGGTCCAAAAAAACAGTAAAAGAGTTTTGTTGCTCTCGGGAAGGTAGGCAAGATTACTACAAACCGGGTGCAGAACGCCAACGTGAAAGGACCTCTAAAAGGATTGGTTGCAAAGCATTTGTGAAGATCAAATTGAGTTTGAAAGATACTTCTTGTACCGTAGAGAGGGTTGTCTTGGAGCACAACCACCCTCTCGCTACAACACCTTCTCAGGTTTCCCACATGAGAGCGCACAAGAATTTTGATCCTTCATTGATGGAGCTTGTGGACCACATGCAGACTGGCAAGGTAGCACATAATGCCATGCTTAACGTGTTGACAGATTTACATGGGGGTCAACATAACATACCGTTCACCAAGCGTGACCTTGAAAATAGGTATTTACTGCATATCTCACGAATATTTACGTATATTAAAATGCAAATATTCTTTTCATATAAATTATTTCACAGGAAGGCAGCTAACATGCGAACAGAGAGAGAGAATGATGTCAATAAGCTAATGTCAGTCTTCAAAGAATTTAGATCTCACAACGATAAGTTTTACTATGATATTCAATTTGATGAGGATGATGTCGTGAAGAATATTTTCTGGAGTCACGCCAGCTGTCGGGCAGAGTATGCTGATTTTGGTGATGTTGTTACCTTTGACACAACATATAAGACAAACATGTACAACATGCCGCTTGCTATGTTTGTTGGTTCAAATCATCACCTCCAGAACACCATATTTGGTGTAGCCCTTTTGCGGGATGAGCGAACCGAATCATTTGAGTGGCTCTTCAACACTTTCAAGAATTGTATGGATGGACACGAACCGCGCTGCATATTGACAGGTTTGGTCTAGATGCAGTAATATTTCAAACACCATACGGTTAGGAGTTAGTACATAGGCAGTATCTCCTCTGATGGCAAAGTAATATTTGTTATCTAGTAATTTCAAATAGAATATACAGTAAACTCATATAATACAATTCGTAATTTCCCAATAGAATCTGTTATGATTACTGTTCTCATTTCCATAATTCTACATTCATTAACATAGTTCAATTTATCATATTATAGATCAAGACCAAGCAATGGCAAATGCCATTTCATTAATCTATCCGAGGTCAGCTCACAGGCTATGCAGGTGGCACGTCATTAAGAAACACAAAGAGCATTTGAACAAGTTGTACGCGAGGAATGAAGGGTTAAAGGATCAACTCGTTTCAGTTATAAATCATCCATTGACACCAGAAGAATTTGAGAAGGCTTGGGCTGAGATGGTTTCACAATACAGTTTGGAAGATGTAGTATCGATTTCAAGTTTATACGACCTCCGTAGAAGCTGGTGTGCCCCCTATTTCAAGGACATATATTGCGGCAGGATGACATCAACGCAAAGAAGCGAGAGTATGAATAGGTTAGTGAAACTAAGTTTTGTTGATCAAACAACTTCACTCCATCGTTTTGCCCGCCAAATGCACCGCGTACTTCAGGATAGGAAGCAGGAGGAGGCCAGGATATCGCATTCTTCTCAGGTTTTTTTTATGTTTTTACATCATAACTGCAGTAGCTATTTTTTAACATTATTTTTTTAACCAACATTCACCTTTTACTAGGCTCCTGTTATAAAGGCCTCCCGGTTTCCTTTTGATGATCAACTAAGCACGGTTTATACACCAGCAGTCTACAAGCGTTTTAAAGACGCATACTTTGATAGCACTGCTTTCCGTATCCGACCCCACCCTGTTAATGCTGGGGTATTCCTCGTAACACATGGGAAGAATTCCAAAACATTTTCATGGTCTCAACATGAATTCCGCGTTTTATGTGACGAAGAGAATGAAGTTTTCACATGCGAGTGTCATCAGTGGGAACATACCGGTAACCTTTTTTTTTCCGGTGTAAGTGAGTTCCATCTATGGCACCATGCTGTTTTTTGACCATTTACTACATCTCAATTGCAGGTTTGTTTTGCTGTCACATCATCCGAGCATTCTCACACTTGCAGATAGAAAGTATCCCCAGCAAGTATGTGTTACGCAGGTACACTAGGAAAGCGAGGGTGGAATTACCATATGACAGACATGACCTCATTCACGCTGGACCTGATGGCACGACGGAGATGTTTCGGCACCATACGCTTCTAACACAAGCACTTGGAGCAGTCAGGTCAGGTTGCAAGTCCAAGGCAGGATATGAAAGAGCCATGTTTGTTCTTAAGGATCTTCGGATGCAGCTCGAAAGCTTCCCTGCTGATATAGCACTTGCAAGTGAGTCAGGGGAAGCCACAGATCATGATGACGCTCCATCAATCAATACTAGAGCACCACCTGTGTCCTTCACGAAGGGTCGTAAGCGTCTACCAAATGAACCTAAGACTGTTGGTGCTCCTGGAGAAAAGAAATGCACAAGATACTGTGGAAATTGCGGTCTTAAAGCTGGACACAATGCTGCTACATGTCCCCACCCTCCGAAACATGCTGCGTCAAGTGGTCGAGGAAGGGGTCGCGGCAGGGGTAGGGGCAGAATCCCTTACGAGAGGGATATTTGCCGCCGCTTATGGAGCGACGATGTCGAAGATGATCTTGATAACTCCATTCTTTCCACTGGTGATGAAGACATTTGACAGTAATTAGGATTGTATACATGTTCTTACATTTAAAACTGTAGGTGGGGCAACAAATATTTGTTCAAGCTACACGCGCGTTCCTATTTTACTATTTGTGTAGCAGAATGTTACTGTCTGGAAACAACAGAAAAACAACTATATCGAAATTTACCGTCAAATCGACAATTGTACTTGTCTCCTAACACAATTTTGCTATCCGGACACAACAAAAAACAACAGTAAAACCAACAGAAATCGATCTTAACAAAACTTACAGTCAAATCTACAATTTTACTGTTTCTGAAGCATAATATTACTTTCAAAAACCAACATAAAACAATCTTAACAAAACTTACAGTCAAATCTACAATTTTAATGTTTACACGACACAAGTTTACAGTTAATCGGCTGTTTTACTGTTACCAGTGCACATTTTTACTTCCCGTAATCATACGAAATCAACCCTAACAAATATTACTGCCCTAGCTGACAGTATTACCTTTTTCAAAGCACACTTTTGCTGGTCGTACTTTTTTTTTAGAAGAATAGTAAAAGGACACACGATTTACTATTTGTGTAGCAGAATGTTACTGTCTGGAAACAACAGAAAAACAACTATATCGAAATTTACCGTCAAATCGACAATTTTACTGGTCTCCTAACACAATTTAACTGTCCGGACACACCAGAAAACAACAGTAAAACCACACACTAGTTTTTACTGCTCAGGGCTCTTTTTTTACGATAAGACTGCAAGCGGTCTACCTGAAATAAAACATTACCGCCGCATCGCCAAAATTACCGTTCATCGATTCACATCTTACCGTCAAATTTGCACATAGGCGGGTTTGCATGCTCGGGTGGCCTGGCGGGCTCGTGTTGGCGCGTTTCGGCCGGAGCGCAGAATAACCAATTCTGCGCTCACGAGCATATTAGCGCCACCGTATATATATATATATATATATATATATATCACTATCTGAATTTGAAACTATCTAATCAAATTTCGGATATGGTTAGATTATGTCCAAACCATATATACACCAGATAGATACCAGATGATAAATTTCGGATATGGATAGATAGATACCAAAAGATAAATAGCAATAAGAGAGGATAATAATAGTGTTTGATATAGCAGATGATGAATTTAATTTGCAGACACGAGATTTAGAGTGGCAATATTATTGGGGTGCACTATTCAGGCACTATGGTACTATTGTGCACTCTTTAAACACTATTCAGGCACTATGGTACTATTCTGCACTATTCAGACACTATTCTTATTCGGTATGGTTAATTCAGCGCTCACGTTCTTACAGGATCTTGCGGGTTGGCGAGACCAACAAGACAGCCGAATGTGCAGCAGCAGTTATAAAAATCATACTCGGTACTCACCATATTCATCACTAATTTATTTCAGGAGTAACTAAACTTTCCCCGGATACCTTTAGCTACAATCATATGGGATGGGTTTTTATCGTCTCACCAGGCAGTTTCACCCGAAGGGAACACTTCTCTTATGGAAACTGAGTCCTCCTTACCCTATGCTATATGCAGAGTTTCAACTGAGAACTACCACAGAGTTTTCTCCTATAGAGTCCCTAGCATAAAAACTCATCTCATAAAATCGAAGCTAAAAATACCAAGGGGTTTTCAAAGCAGAACAACTTCATTTCCATAAATTAGTTTACATATGATTTTCCCTTTCGGGAATCCCCAAACAGCTTACACACAGATAAGGAAATTACCTTTAAGGATATTACAAACCTTTGTGGCGATTATTTTACAACGGATGAGTGGCTACTATGAAGACCAAAGAGGGAGTGGAGTGCTCTCTCTCTCTCTCTCTCGCTCTAGCTCTCTCTGGTGTTGCCTTCGCAGATGATTCCCTGATGCCCTTCTGAGTCTGGCTGCAACCCCTTTTATAGCCGCACGCGAGGAGCCTTTCTCCATTATTAAATGCCTCTAGCCTTAGTGGCTATGGTAGGCTTCGTACAAATGGCTGTCCATTCCGGTGGTTGGATGCCTTTATTCTTCACGGGTGCACTGGCGTCCAAATTCTTCAGAGTGAATTCCTTTAACTTCAGTTTTATTCTCTTCTTTCTTTGCATGTGTCTTCACCTTTCTTCATGCCATCATTTTTTTTTGTACGGGTCTTCTGCGCCCGAATATTTGATAGTACCCTATCAATATTGGTACACCTTTATAGGGACACTTTAGATATATGCCTTTGTATAGCTCATAATTTTCAAGATTCGACCTACTCATAGGTCTTAATATTCAATTATTTTTAGGTTTTGGATTTTGTCCATGCCCAGCAATATCTATAATATCCTCATCTGAGAATGGTATATCAAATTTTTCATCATATGCTTTCTTTATATTTTCAAACTTTTCATCCATATCTTTCTTTAATTCTTTTAAAACTTCTTCTTTGATATCTTTCTTCCATTATGGAGATATACTCTCAAATTTTTTATTTATTTTCTAATATATATATGACCCATCTAAGAGGTCTACTCCTTTTACTAAACATTCTTTATATGTCGGGAATTTTGGTATATCGTCTTGTTTTATATTCTCAGTATATGAAGTGGCCGGAGCTTTCTTACTCCTTGTTCTCTTAAATTTTTGAATATATTCTTTGGCAGCCGGTTCCATATGATAATTTATTCCCAATATTCTCCTAGCTTGGGCTAATGTTTCATCAATATTTGTATATTTTTTCCATGATATCCCCCTGATATTTTTGCATCTATTTTCTGGGCTACTATTTCTTCAAATGATATATATATTCCTGGTAGTTGCCCTTCAAATACCACATATAATGGCTTTTGTTCTATATGTTCTATTATTTCTAGGGCTTCTAAGATAGGTATTGAATTATTCATGGTATTAAATATTCAGCAAGGCTATTTAATATTGATAGCATATAGCCTTTATCTTGACGCCTATTATTATATTGGTACCAGAATTTGTCCAATATGCATTCTTGTATATCGTCTAATATTATATGATCCTTTGGCTTGAATTTGTATGAATTTGGTGAAAAAATTCTTAATTTATTCTCAGCTCCAAAGCTGAATGATTCGACCCCATTGAAACCCATCATTCTCTTCATTTCTACAAAATAGATGAATAAGAAAATAAATCTGGTAAAATATTCTCCTTACCTTTTATATGCTCGAATATGATTTTATAACCATTTCTAGTAATAATATCTTTGAATAATACCCATCTTCTAGTATAACTTTTCTTGCTATTGACCTGATTATAATATCTACATATTGCTTCACAATCTGTTCGTACTGTGAATTCTTTAAATCCTAGACATAAACGAAAGGAATTTATAGCATGAATTATTGCTAAAATTTCTCTATCAGTATTATTTACGGTTTTTAATTTATAACTTCTAGAGGCATATCTACATATCTTTTCTTCTGATTTTGATGAATATTTATTTGGTCTTTGCTTTAATATGGCTCCCCATCCTAATTGAGAAGCGTCAGTTTCAATACTTTGATAGCAGTCATCTAATGGTAATTCTAGTGGATTTAATTCTTTAACCTTGTCTTTTATTAGCCTTACTAATTTAATATCCTCAGAATTGAAGTATCTTTGCCTATTCTTTCTTAAATTTGCATATAGCGGCCCAGCAAGCTTTGTTAAGTTTTCTATGAAATTCCTAGCATAACTCACAATTCTTAAAAACGGTTGTAACACCTTTTTATCATTCATAGTGTCAGGAAATTGCAAGATATTTTTTGCAATATGCTCTTGTAAATAAATCTTACCTTCTCCTATTTCATGACCAAGAAAATTAATTTTTTCTTTGCAAATTTCTATTTTATTTTTAGATAATATTAACCCATTCTGTTCTACTTTTCTAAAAAATACTTCTAAGTGAGCAATATGCTCTTTATAGGATTTTGAGAATATCAGCAAATCATCTATATATACTAGTATGAAGTCTTGGTTTTCATTAAATATACTTTGCATTTTTCTTTAAAATAAAGCAGGAACATTTTTTAGTCCTAAGGGCATTACAAGCCATTCAAAATGTCCTTGGGGACATGTAAATGCTGTCCATTCTATAGATTCTTCTGCCATTTTTATTTGCCAAAAGCTGGCTTTCAAATCAAATTTTGAGAAATATTTGCTTCCTTGTTTCTATTTGTCAACGATCGGTGAACCGCCGATCTTACGGTATTCGTGGAATGTGTATGTATGAGGGGTAGGGACCGCTAGGGCACAAGGCCAGAGGTATAATGGCAAGGAAAACACCTTTTTTATACAGATTCGGGCCTCCCTTAGGATAACAACGCTACGTCTTGTTCGTATATATTAACTGGAGAATGTCTTACAAGGCATATGAAGGTTAGTGGCTATCCTAGACCTAATCGTTTGACTCCTTCGAGGTGGCAGGTCTTCTCGTAGGAATAAGCTAGGGCTTCTGGATCTACCTTCACCTGGATCTACTTCTCCCTTCTCCTCTATGGGATTGCTGATCCTTTTATAGGGGGTTCATCTAGTCGTACTGAATATGGACTTATGCCCGAGTAGAACTCTGGCTTTCTTAAATGTCGGGATTGACTTCCTAGTTTAAGGGTATCCTTCCTCCTTACGGGGGGTTACCTTACCATCCCGGAATCCTAACCGGGTATGTGGTATACCCCAGTAATCCAGGGAATCGTATGTGTAATACCCAGATTCGATAATTAGGGTTTACCTCGCATTCATGCATACATGTCATCATATCCATGCATGTAAACACACACACCTTATTTAAACTTAGATGTATTATGATTATGTTTTATAGAGTATGTACATATCTCATCCTCGGTGGTAAAATTATACAAACACCAATCAACTTATTTGAAGTTTTCAAATTTTCAAAACTAGTATTAGCATGTGGGAGGGTGGAACCATTTTCCAACACTTCATTCCCAAGGTTGGTCCGAAAGTGGCATGAAATGATAGTTCAATCGGGGCTCCGAATTCAAACCCTAAACCGTCGAAAACTAGGGTTACGCATTTGGGCAAGTTAAGGTACATAAACTCTCGTTAAAGCTTGGGAATAACCAAACATACAAACATACTAGCTCCATGCAAAATTTCAACAGCTTTGGAGAAGTTTAAAACCTAATTGGAGTTTCGACGTTGGATTAGGTCAAACCCGACGATTAAACTAAGGACCCAACCAAACAAGCTCTAAATTGATTCAAACTCCCACAGTAAACTCCTTACAACATTTTGAACATCCCCTAAAAATTTCAGAATTTTTGAATATGCCCAGGGCCTAGTTGGAGCATAAACCCAAATCAAGCCCTAAATCGGAATTTAAATGCAAACATGGGTCAAATGTTGCCCAAACCACTTAAAACTTTTACAGTAGGTCCTATAAATCAATTTGAACCTCCTGTAAAAATTTCAGAATTTTTGGGACAAATTTTGCACATAAAATGACGTGAACAGTGCTTCTGTTGCCATATAAAAAGGAAAAGAAATTCTTAAAAAAAGGAAAAGAAATTCTTAAAAGAAAAAGAATCGGGCCGGGGCCCTTTGGGCCGCTTTGGCCGGCCCAACCCCATCCCGCTGGCGCCTCCCCATTTCCCCTTTCCGCCTTCCCCCTAGGAAAACACCCCAAGTCTTTTCCGCTTCTCCCCTTGGATCACGCCTCAGCGGCTTTGCCGCCTTCCCTCTTCTCCCGAACGCGGGGCCCGCACGCCAGGGTTCCTCCTCCACGCCGCCATTGCCGGTTGGCTTTGGAGGGCGGCGGCGCCACCTCGGCAAGCCATCGGCCGCCGTATAAAACGGGCGCTCGGACAGCCCGCTCGCCCCTCCTCCTTCCCCGGCTAACCCTAGCAGCTCCCTTACTCCTCTCCTGTACCCGAACCTCCCCCGGCGCCACCGTCTCCTTCACGTCCGGCCGCAACGCCGGCGAGAAATTGCGCCGCCTCCAGTGGTCCCCGAGCTTTTCTTTATCGCCCTCGAGCACGAGCTCCTTCTCCCCTAACCTCCCCTCTCCTCCGCCTTGCAGATCTGGACCCGAAGCCCCTTGCCGACGAAGCCCCGACCGCGCCGCCGTTTCTCCTCGTCGCGAGCTCAGCTCGAACCACCGCGGCCTCCCTGCTTCCTCGCATCGGCGTCAAGGTGAGCTCCCGAAGCGTTTGCCGCCTTTCCCGAGCTCGCCGGCGAGCCCTAGGGCCTCCGCCGCCCTCCGGTGGAGCTCCGGTGAGGAGCTCCCCTCCATGAGCTTGCAGGCCACCGAGGCAAGGGAGGAGCCACGTGGGCTCTCCTCACTGGATACCCCGGCTCGGTCAGCAGCTGACTGGGATCCGGGTTGCCCAGTCAGCTCTGCCGTTGGGGCCCTTGAGTCAGTAGGGGTAGGGTTTTTGGGGTAGGTGTAGTTCGGGTGCGAGTAGCCATTAGGGCAGTGCTTCGGGTACGCGTAGCGTTTAGGTTTTCGTAGAATTAGGGTTAGGGTTTGAACCCATTTTCCGGGAAACTTTACACTGCGATATCTCTTCAACCGTAGCTCCGATTGCGACGAAATTTTTATATTCGGAAACCTCGTAAGATTTCCTACATGTTGGCTGGAATAAAATTTTAATTTGAGCAATTGTACCACAGAACAATTTGAACTCACGTTAGTTCACCCCTGCTCGAGCGTCGTTCTTCGACAAACCGTATCTAGGTATTCATAGCTCCAATTCGAATGAGTTCAAATGCATTAGGCTCACATTCTAGAACACTTCACAGCTACCCACCTTTCTAGGACCTAACTATTCACCCTAAGTAATGAATCTTTCAAACCGAATTCTACGTAAGGATAATATCACATGCATGCATCGTTAGGGTCGTATCACTAAACACTTCCTTAATACTCATATTTCAGACCATGGCCATCTATTTAGACTAGAAATCTTCAACCCTAACCATACAACCGTACAAAACGACATGCATATAAAGTTAGGGTTATACCGTGACTTCCACCCATTCTACTGAGGGGTGTTTGTTACAGCGAGTTTTCTCACATCCTTAGGTCACATTTGGAATGCAGATCTAGTGTAGCTCCTCACGCATGCACGACAGCTCCACAATGTAACCCTAACCTATTATCATATGAACCTTAACGTGTACGCTTGGTAGAACCCAGAATTAGGTTTCTCATGTATCACCCACTAAAGCACTTACCAGTTCCTATTATCGCAGATCGGCACAAAATCCTAACTCGGCGATCATAACTCTAAAATTGCATGAATTCAATTATATTGCACCCATATCTCGTATTACTTGCATATTACCAACATGCCAAACACTTTTTGCCATACCCCGCCACTAACCGTGTTAACCTTAATTCACCGTTGCATTATCAAGAGGTCAGGCATGCATGCTTATTTCTACATATAGTCCCGCCGAGCTAAACTAAAGTCATGCACATAGTTGTAATCCCCTCGGCACCTACTAGTCACTTTAGACACACGCATCTAGCATAACTCATTCATGCATACATGCTGGTCGTTAAGTATTCCTTATTGTTCTTTTCCGGTATCGCTCGCTTCAGAGCCCGAAGAAGGAGACCACCAGGCTCACGACCTCACGCAAGATCAGGAATCCGACGGCCAAGGCAAGCAGAGCTTGTTGCATCTTTACTTCCCGTACTCTTGTGTATGCACTGTTTATGTGTGCTTATGTGTGAATGATTACTTGTATGTCACGTATGAGGTTGAGCACACTAGTATGTGTAGGATGTGTCCTAGGTTGAGAACATCTGATGACTCTTCAACTAAATTGCTAAGTGAGTTGGGAGAGCCGAGGGCGTGCACAATGGGTACGGTTGGTGTTAAATGCCGGGTGATGGCGACCCAGGAGTGAGAAGAGTTTTGTCGCTGCACCAACCCTATCTCCAGTGTGTCACCATCCCTTATTACCGCGTGGTCGTTGCCGGACTCCCCACATCTGGATTACCTGATGGTAAGACTCGGTCACTGGAGCTTTGCAACCTCCAGGTGAAGAGCACTCGATATTTCCCATGGTGGTTGTTCTGCCGGTAACGGACCGAGAGATTAATTGGAATGAAAATGTGATAAGTTGAAAACCCTTATGGTCGTTGCCGGACTCACTGCTATGGGTTATCTGATGACAAGACTCGTGAGGAGCACTCGATACTTCCCGTAGCAGTTGCATTGCCGGGACGATCCAGGGTGGTCGAATAAATGTGGGTTGGAACGCTAGCGAGAATCAACACTGAGGATAGTTGAGGTAAGACTCCATGCACTTTGAGAGGCTCGCTACCTCCAAACTGTTATGCACTCACTATGCCTGCAGAGGTTGAGTTGTCGTTAGTGGATTTTGATTTAGGGGCTGCCCTAATTGGATTGGATGATTTGAGCTCGTGGTGAATTGATTGCAGTTTGTTTGTATTCCTGAGCAATACTGTTACTTAGTCCGCCTTTATTTCACCTTGTTAATGTTATGTTCTTAGTTTGTCTATTGTTACTCTGAGAAGCATTCATGTTTAATTATTGTTGTACTAGTATGAGTAGGACATTTAATCAAGCACGAATAAGTCTTGCGAGTACGTTCGTACTCACCCAGGTTACTCCTGGAGCTTGCAGGTGAGCCGGTGGTCGAAGACTATTTTGACGATGCCTAAAATTGCATTTCCTCGGTTGTGTTCGACTCATGGGATAGATTGTAGCTTTTGGGTCAGCGGTCACTGTACCGCTGTGGGACTCATTTACCCTGCTTCCGCTGTCGTTTAACTTCTCCGTACTCGGATATGTTTTCGGTTATGGCCGAATGACGTAATGTGTTTGCCCCATCATGGGTAGTTACTATTAATATTGTATTTGTAGAGCTTTGTTGTGATGTCCGAGTTGTTACTTGTGGTTGTCCATGTACAATGCGTGTATGTGATGAAGTATGTGGACAACTGTGCAGCGGTAGTATTGTGTGCTAGGATTGCGTTTCGTGATGGCAGAGGTGAGCGAACCACTAGTCCTGTGCAGCTTTGGGTTGAGTTGATCCAGGGGATTCGTCCCGTACTTGCTAAGCCTCCTACGACCGTCACGCCTCGCGCTGACGGCAGAGCAGAGCTGGATCCGCCCAGAGTCGCACATCGTGGCTAGGTTAGGTTGAGGGGATGCATATCCCGAGCTCTAGTCCTCCTATGACTATCGCGGAGCGCAGGCTTATCACACGGTATTACCCCTTCACTGGTATCTAGAATCTATTTGTGGTTCTGGGAAGATTGGTCGCTTCCGGCCGGCTCGCACGTGGCGGGTGTTGGATCGTTCCGCCTCGGTGCGTACGGCGCAGGTGCCGTGCCACCGGGCTGACGAGTCCTTCGGTCCTTGGCGACTTCGCGTTTCCCCTAATCACATGTGGATTCCAGGTCCGTGACAGTATGCGGATACTTCCTAATATACGGGATACCGTACTATACATCGTCAAGCCCCCCATCAGTACGTGAAGTGAGGTCATGACTGTTCTGTATGAAATCTGCCCTTCTTGGGGAGTAGCTCCAAGTAGGCGAACCGAGTAATCCTTATCGACAAATTTCCCGAGTAGGTACAATATCTACCGAGTAGTCGTGATAGCCTTATCGAAATAGTCCTTCGAAATCCAAAAGCTTTTTTGATTTAATCTGACCCATCGATTACGGACACGCGTTGGCCTGGTGGATTTCTAGAAAACCGACCGTCGTGGCGGAAATTTCGCGTGGTGATGAAGAATCTTTCCTTTTTCTGCGCTACTGTTCGGTTGACGTTAGTCGTAACGCAGTGCGCTTGTCAGGGTCATGGGTTTGTCAGACCCTCTTTTTCCCACGCAACGTCTCGTATGCGGGAAAAGCAATTGTCCGCATTAAATGCGATGGAACAGATCGTGCCGTTAACCGCGCTCGGTCAGGTGAAAGTTAGAATCTTTAAGAAACCAAGAGTTGGGGTTTTGCCCATATTGCTCTCCGTTCCTTAGCCTTCCCACCATCTTCTTCCTCGCGCCCAAATCTTTCCGCTTCCATCGTCTCCGATCATCCGGCGGAAATAGGCAAAAAGAGCGCCACGAAGAAGTCCCCTGAGCCCAAGAAGCCATCAGGAGATACCTCGGGGGAGCAAATCTCTGTCATCCCCGAGTTCGAGGCCTCGGTGATGGACTCCGCCGCCATCAAGAGACTCGTGGCGGAGGAGGTAATCCTCCCGGAGATGTTCGTACCATTTCGGGAGGCCGTGAAGGAGACGGTTTCCAGTCCGGACACGGACTGGGTCGTCGTCTTTGCGGATTTCTTCAGGTGCGGACTCCAGTTCGCACCTTCGCATTTCTTCCTCCTCGTGCTCTAGTTCTATGGGATCGAGTTGATTCATCTCAACCCGAACTCGGTCCTGATGCTGGCGGTCTTCACACATCTGTGTGAAGCGTACCTCGGCATCTGGCCGAGCCTGGAGCTGTGGAGGTTCTTCTACAACCTCCGTCAGATGAAGGTCAGCGGTGGAGGAGTCGTCGGCAGTGCCAGGTTTCGACTCCGAGAAGGGAAGAAGGACGTCTACATTTCCTCTTCCTGGAAGTCGTCGTGGTCGGGCTGGCATTCCCGGTGGTTCTACTGCCAGCCCCCACCTTTCTCCGGGATCTACTACCGAGGCCTAGCTCCCCTCCCGACGAAGTGCTGGGTGGAGGCCCCAAAGGAGACCAAGCAGCCCAAGGCCTTCGTCCACGACATCGCCAATCTCGCTGCCAAAGGCTTGTCGACGTGGGATGTCATGGAAGATTTCCTTCGGCAGCGAATCAGCCCTCTTCTGTCGAGGGTCCATCTCACCTGGATAGTCCCAGAGAGAAAAGACCAAGCAAGGGACTTCGATACAGGTAAGAACTCTGCCCTTCCCGTACCGTTCTAGTCGATGTGACATCCCACTTATTTTTGACTTCAGAGTAGGTTGAACAACCTATTCGAGCAGTCTCCCCAGGGCGGGCGGACTGACGTGCCCCTGCCTCTTCTGAAGCTTAGCCCCGACAACCAAAGAGAAGTCCTTTCGGTGAGTTGGAGGTCTTTTGCCTTGTCTGGTCCTGAGTCATCCGAGTAGTAATGTTAACCCAAGCCTTTTTGGCCATCATTCTTTCTGAGCATCTCAGCTTTGATCAGCTGATAATTTTGCATGCCAATATTGACAGTGCATAGGCCTTTCCTCATTAGCCCTTTTAGCTCTTCAAGCTCCTCTTTGAGCTTGTTGTGCTCATCTGCATCCACAAGGTTAGTAGTAGTAGAGGTTGATGCCTCTTTTGAATCATCAGTGACTCCACCTATGGATGTTAGAACATTTATACGGCTAGCACAGTTCAGGCATGATTCAATAACAGTAGGAGCAGGCAAGGGAGCATCAGTGCATATAGTAGAAGAAATATCAGTGCACAAAGAATGTTTTTCCTTGAGCTCCTCATGCTCCTTTATCAGAAGCTCATGAGCTGCCTTGAGCTTTTCATGAGCTATTTCCAGGTTTTTCTGGTCAAGCCTGAGGTTTTTTCCTGTCATCAGTAACCTCATCATAAGATTCACTCAGCTCCCTGAGTTTATCCCTTATGGATATGTTCTCCTTCCTCTCCTTGCCATATGTCTTATCTGTTCTTTCAAGGATGCTCATTAGTTCAGCATAATTAGGGAAGTCATCCTCGGTAAGTATCTTAGAACCTTTGGCCATGAGACACAAGGGGCAGAAGTGGATGGAAGATAGTCAGCTTCAGCACTGGACTCGGAGCTGTGTGACCTGGCTGTGTCACAGCTGGGTATGTCAGCCATGCTGATGGCAATCCCAGCAACTTGATCTTCTTCTTCAGATTTCTCTTCTGAGCCTGAATCCTCAGACACCCAAGCCTGTCCAACATAAGCTCTGGCAGTGGCCTTGTTCTTGGAGTAGGTTGGATGCTTACTGCTGAAGGTCTTCTTCTTCCCATGGAAGTCCTTCTTCTTTCTGAACTGGTTGTTGTCCTTTCTCTTGGTTGGACAATCAGCAGCAAAGTGGCCTTCTGAAAGGATCTCAGGAGTCGACTAGAGAGGGGGTGAATAGGTCGGCTCTATAAAATTAAAACCTAATGGGCTTTACTTAAAATAAATAGGCCAAACTTAAGCAACTGACTCAGGCAACTGACTCTCAGGTAGATAACTCAGATAAATGCAAGCAGAGCAGAGTAGAGTCAACTATGTGTCAACTGAGTCTCAGGTGAGTAACTCAGTTGCGTGCAACAGATAGACAAAATAGTAAAGGAGACAACTTGCTCTTAGTGTCAACTGAGTCTCAGGTGGGAAACTCAGTTGTGTGCAGCAGAAAGTGAACTATGTATATCAGCACAAGTGTACACAAACCATACAAATAAGCGAGTAGAGACAAATGTTTGTTTTACCGAAGTTCCCACTTTAGCAAAGTGGTACGTCTCCGTTGGGGAAGCTGCTTTCACAGCCGGCACTGGACCGTGCTCTTTCCTCGTTCACTTATCTTGTGTGGAATCCTTTTGATCTCACCGCAGCAAGATAGGCAGACCCAAATCGCCTTCACAAATGCTTGGAGGCAGCCACACAAGACTTGGCTTGCTCACCAACGACTCCAACTTCCCGGTCTTGGAGCAGACGAACTCCAAGAGCTCTCTCAGTCTCTTGGAGGAACCAGTACCATGAACTCTCTCAGTTCTGAAGCACTCAGGATGTAAAGCAACTCTCTCTCACGGTGGATGCACGCAGGCAACGCTCTCTCGGAGACTAAGAGCTCTTTCTTCCGACAGCAGGGTGCTTTCTATGGTAGAGGTAAAGGTTGAGGTTGAAACCTCCCCAGGTTTCCTATTTATAGGGTCCCTGGCAGCTAGCCGTTACCCTCATGCCACGTCAGACAAAGAGCCACCAGACACAACTATCTGAGACTCAGCTAACCTACACTTGGTAACCTACTAGCCACGGCTGAGCTACCCACCTGAGTCTCAGATGCCAAACACTGACATTCCAAGCTAACAATCTGAAGACGACAGCCCTTTGAAGACGCACAGCGAACCCCTTGACGCAGATCCACCAGCTTCCTAGCTCCTCCAGGTCTTATCCAGCTTGCAGTCACGGTCCTTGAACTCCATCAAGCCACCATCACCTCGCATGCCCTCGAGCACGGCCTCGGCTTCCTCGCAACTGAGCCTCAGGAGACTAGCTCAGTTAGCCCTTCTGACCTTTACGGTTCCTTGCTCTTTTTAGGCCTCATCATCACTCAGATGTTGTCTTGATCGATCAACTGTTCATCTAAATTCCTGTTCACACTCATTGTAAACGTTAGATACAGGTGAGGGTTGCCATTAACCATCAAAACCAAACCTTGGGGCTAGATAATCATCCTCCCACACTCCTTGGGACTGGATGCACTTTCAATCTCCCCCTTTTTGGTGGTTAGTGGCAACTCCTTTAAACATAGCATTAGATGTATAAAAGGGTATGACATTTAACCAAGTTTAGTATATACTCCCCCTAAAGCTGTGCATATAAGAAATTTGCGTTTGTATACAAATGCACAGTTCTGTTTAATCATAGAGAGTAAATGCTAAACAGGATTGCCATGAGCATAACTGAAAGATTAAGCACAGCGGAGAATAGCAGTTATGTTGAATAAGTACTTAGCAACAGATGTACAAGGAATAGCATGCTTGAGTACGAATCTAGACGCTCTTAAAACAAATATTACCAGAGCTTAAAACAAATATTATCAAAGCAGATATCATTAGAGTAGATATTATCGAAGCAAACGGATATCAGAGCAATCAACAGAGATACTTGTATCAGAGCTTCTAATGATATTATCAGAGCAAATAGATATCAGAACAATCAACAGAATTTAGAGCAAAATACTTGTATCAGAGCTAAACACATGTATCAGAGCAAAATAAACAACATGTATCAGAGCCAAAAGAAAAAGAACAACACATGTATCAGATCAGAAAAGGCAAAGACACAAAGACACATGTTTCAGAGCAAGACAAACAATCAGAGCATCATATGAAAAACAGAGAATAGCATCATCATATGAATAAGCAAATTTGTTTAAAACAGAGAATGTCTTGACACACATGCACAAACATGCAGCTCTTAGCCTAGCCCTTTTTACATATACTCTCTCTAATCTCTCCCCCTGAATCTAATCTCTCCCCCTTTGCCACTAAACACTAAAAAGAGATAGGAAGAAGATCTTCAGGGAGCTGGCTTCTGTTGCAGAAGGGATAGAATCTGATCAAACTTGCTACTGACTGAAGCCTTGAGATCTGCCATATCAGCCTTGAGTTCATTCTTCAGCTCTGTCATTTCTTGCTGCAGCTCATCTTGCCTTCTCTTGATAGCAGAAATCTGGACTGGCACAACTTTCTTGATAAAAGCATCAACTGCAGCAGGGTTGGAGGATTGCCAATAACCATCAAAACCAAACTCTGGGGCAAGATAGCCATCCTTCCAAGCTCCATGGGAGTGGATGCACTTTCACTGTGTCGTGGCGGGCACTGGTTGTCGGATGCGCGCGAGCATGCCTAGAGGCGCCACCGCCATACCGTCATCTGCGACGGTTGGCGGCAGCGTCGGCAGTGAGCAGAGGCATGGGAGGAGGGTGCTAGGATTAGGATTGTGGAAGAGAGGGCTCTGGTGTCAACCTCGGGAGTGGGAGGCAACAGGATCAGAACGTTGAGCTTTAGGGCCTGTTTGGTTGGGTTGTGCCTGTTGACAAAGCTGTTGTTGGATGGCAGTCTGGAAAAGCTATTGTGGTTGTGGGAAAGTGAACTTATGGTTTTGGGTTGATCCAAACCATCTACAATATTTTGGGTAATGAGCTCTGAAGTTTCAGCACATTGTAAAAAGCTAGAAGTATGCATTTTTTTAAACAGCCAAATTTGCACTGCAAAGTCCATATATATTATTGACAAAAGCTGTTCAAAAATAGACCATTTAATTGAGCTACAACTTTTTCCAATAAAAAATTACTGAAAAATGCAATCAAAAAGGTCCTAGCTTATCCACGTCCTGCAGACTTCAAGGTCGCAAAATAACGACTCAAAATAAAAAGTGCTCTCCCTACTAGGTAAGAAAAGATGGCATAGATGCCCTAAGCGAACGGCGCAAAATCACATAATGTTTTCATTAGTTTGTTTGGAACACTTTTTAAAAAAAATATGACATGAAATAGTGCGATTCTCATAGACTAGTAAATGTGCCCGTGCGTTGCACCGGCGAAGCACCTCCGCGCGGAGGCGGCCTCGGGCGGGAGGAGGTCCCACGTCCCCATTGGGACATCCGCCATGGCGGCAGAGGAATCGGCCAGCCCACACGTCGTGCTCTTCCCCTTCCTCGCGCGCGGCCACATCCCGGCCTTCCTCCGCCTCGCCGGCCTCCTCCACGAGCTCCGCCCGGGCCTCGCCGTCACCCTCGTCTCCACGCCGTACCTCCTCGGCTCCCTCTCCCTTCCGGCCACCTCCCATCCCGTCCGCCTCCACGCACTCCCCTTCGCGCCCGCGGACCACGGCCTTCCCCCCGGCGCCGAGTCCTCCACCCCGCGCGGCCACATCCCGGCCTTCTTCCGCCTCGCCGGCCTCCTCCACGAGCTCCGCCCGGGCCTCACCGTCACCCTCGTCTCCACCCCGCGCCTCCTCGGCTCCCTCTCCCTTCCGGCCACCTCCCATCCCGTCTACCTCCACGCGCTCCCCTTCGTGCCCGCGGACCACGGCCTTCCCCTCGGCGCTGAGTCCTCCACCCCGCGCGGCCACATCCCGGCCTTCCTCCGCCTCGCCGGCCTCCTCCACGAGCTACCAACAAAAATAACATGAAGACATTGTTATCTTCAAAACAGACAATAGCATGGTCCTTATATTGCTGGGTATAATATAGTGCTAAAAAGGTAAAGTCACATGTACCATAGTAAAAATGACAAAGTCCAAAACCATGCCCTCAACTCAAGGAGGACCTTCATCTAATGCTGCTAAATACACCCTCAATTATATTATATTCATGTTAAATTGCAGTATACCACTATCATCAAAATACAAAGCAAATCAACTGATGATACTAAGCTACATCTATGCAGATGCATGTGAATGACACAGTTCCCAGAACGGTTTTATTTACCCTTCGCATTATTTCAACAGCAGACTCAATATGTTCATCCTGTGCAAAATCAACATCAACCGGCTCTTCAAAAGTCTGGTCATCTTCCTCGGGTAATGGTGATGCATTCAAATCCATTGAGGATCCTTCAACATCCACTACTTCAAAAGTCTCTAGATAACCATTTGAAACTGACACCTAATAAGAGGGGCAGAAAGGGCATCTTGTATCAGACTAATCAGCATAATATGCAGTAGATACATATAGTCATCTCCAAGTAATACCTAATTTCAACCACAGTTGATGAGTGCAATACGGTGAAGGCACTCAAACAATAGGTACTAACACAATGCAGTAATTTTGCAGAACATAATATGTCATGGAAATACAACCACACCAAGATGAGAACACACCTTCAACTGAGTTAAAAGAGTTCCATTTGGTAGTGCAGTAGCCCCACCCCCCCTCCCCCAAGAAAAGAATATGTATAAAACCACACTGGTGCGTAAAGAATATGTATAAAACCACACTGGTGCATACTTTCTAGAATATATCCTATTATCTGATTTTCAAACAATGGCAGAGAGGCAGCCAGAAATATCATCTATGTTGCAGGTATTGCCTACCATTTAGATGTATAGTGCTAGACATAAATAAATAAAAGCAAAACTAAATAACATCAGTACACATCAATTACTAAATAAGACCAGAAATGGCAGCTAAAGGAATAAGATGACACGGTGAAGGGAATACAAATGAACAAACAAGTTTGTAACATACTCACCCGCCCATTTCTGTGGCCTCTTCACCGTGGAAAATTAATTTACGTGAATAGGCACCTCTTAGATGGCAAAGTTTCGACTGGAATAGGAAGAGCATAAAGTCAGGGAGAAGACAATGATTATATGCAGAGGTTGAAACAATATAATTAGTCAGCCATGATAAATACAATGGCCTAGGGAGGAGTGAGAAGAGATGGAAAATCTAATGTAGCTACCAATGAAAGGAAGAAACCAACTCAAAGAAATAACATCGGTTCTCTATGACTCTACCCCTTAACTTCTTTCTTATCTTCGTGTTTCTTTTATTAAAAGAAATGCTTTGGGTGCTCCTAACTTTCTGCAATTGTACAGTACGTTATTATTTATTTTCATCTCTCTCTGAAAAATAAGATACATGCTGAACAGCCTTTGTGAGGACAAGTCAGCTGAATTTAAATATATCTAGAGTTCCAAGTTATAATTGTAGTTTCAGTGTATAGCAGCACTGAACCAGATAAACTGCATAATCAGAGCTTATTTCAAATGACATAACCTAACAAACCTCACAGCATAATGCAGCGGACATTTTCATGCTTGGCAAGCAACTGATATAAATATAGTCATGTCTATTTTGAGCAGTCTTTACGGTCAAATGTTGCAAAGAACTATGCACTTCCGATATTTTGCTTTTGCGCTTACAGAAGTACATATATCTTTTGTCTTGAAGGTCAGTGCCATTGTATTATCACCCCAGGCATTTGGATTGACAAACTTATGTAGAACCATAGAGGGCCAAACTCCTAAAATCCACACAGCCCACACTGACATTTTCATGCTACTAAATAAGATAGCAGCAATACAAAAATTAAGTACTAAAATCAATTCAATTATTTGCCCCTAGTACTTGCGAAATCCTAAAATCTACCAAGAGCGTAGGAAATTACTTCATCACATCAATAAAAAAGTGTCATTAGAAGCATAGACAAGAAAGGGTAACAACCATCAACATAATAGGCAAAGGACCAAAATTGAAGGTTTGCCTGATAGGCGCCCCATCATTAAATTGGAAGAGGACATCCACTTTGAATTCGCCGCTATATGAAATCCTCGCTTGCCTGCACTGCTCCCACATAAAGAAAATGAGAAAGGAATCAGACCAACAAACACCTGTCTAAATTTTTGCAGAGAAAACTAATAAGATACCAAAAGAGTATGGACTATGCTAGTAAAAGAGAGAAACTAATGTGCCTATGTTTAAGATAAAAACATATAAAATAATACCAAAATATAAATACTACAAACCTCCTGCGGGTAGAGCGGTTGACCCAACCGACCATCCCTCATCGGTGGGAGCACATGACCCTTCTCTAAGGATAGTAGACAATTGTTAAGGAGGGAAAAAAGAGAACATCAACCATGCTGTTTTATGCATCATTCTCTGTAATCCAAATATCCACAAATTTAACATGCCTTCCAAACTTTACTCGAGCGTTGATTGGTTTCACGGCAATTCAGTATCCGCATCCAGAGAAGCAGTAGAGACAATCTAATATATGCTTTAGTAGTTCTAAGTTTCAAACCAGAATAACCATGTTTCCCATTACTTTCATAAATTTAGTAGTTCTAAGTTGGACCAAGTATTCTTTTAGGATAATTCACCTGAGTTTAACTCCAGAAAATCCTAATGTATATCTTAACTTTGTTACAGTCTACTGTGGTGAGTCAGAAATGCAATTTCCAAGACATGAGAATGATCATAAAGTAGTCGCGGCGAGCTCCAGAAAATCTATGCTGGTGAGAATGATCATAAAGTAGTCGCGGCGAGCTCCAGAAAATCTATGCTGGTGTTTTTTTTTGTTCACTCTCTGATCATTTTCTTGCTTGTAGATGCATATAGCTTGAATTGCAGTTGCGATTTTTCATGTGGTGCTGAGAAACCACGAACGGTGTTGGGTGTTGGTGCTTGGCCTTATTAGAAAAACTCGAGCCACCTCAAGATAATTCATACAATTTGCATCATTTTTCCAGCTTAAAAAAAACTCCATGGCGTCTTGCAAAAGCTGCTAACCAGGCAAATTCAACGGGAATTTGGACAGTGCTAGCTCTTAATGCTTGTTGCAGCTGCTAAAGTCCCACAACTACACAGAATCACTGCATTGACGAGCAAAAGAGAGAGAAAACAAACAAATTTAAAACGAATCGAAGTGTGAAGGATATTTCTGAGGGTGGTGTTGGAGGAAGGGTCGGCGATCTCCATGGGGCGGATGGAGAGGATCATCTTGTCGAGACCCTCGTCAAGGAAGTAGTCGAACGACTCGATGTGCGGCCGGTACAGCTCCCGCAGCGCCGCGTACTCGCCCTCCTTACCTGCCGCCGCCGCCGCCGCGGCGGACGACTTCCCCGCCGCCGTCGCCATGGACGGAGGGAAGCGGTGCACAGGGGTGGGGAACGAGGAGGGCAGGGCTCCGGCGAGTGACAGCAGAGGTGGCGGCGTCTGGTCTAGAGAGGGTGGTAGTCGGCGGCCGCGGGAGCGGACGGGTGGGCGTGAGAGGTCGGCCACCGCGGGGGGACGCCGTGCGGAGCTCGACCACCGCGGGGGGAGGGCGCGCGGAGCTCGACGGGGTGGAGGGAGGTGGGGAGGGCGGCGGCCGCGGGCACGGGGAGGGGGAAGGAGCGGGGGGTGGAGCGGGGGGGGGTGTCGGGAGAGCGACGGACGAAGAAATCTGGACGGACGAAGAAATCGTCCGTCCTTTAATATTAGGGAGAGATGTAAGGCCACGCCACGCCACGTCTGGTAACGGACGAACTTGGAGTTGTACTAATCACAGCGAATTCCATGTGCGTTCAAGGTCCAGACAGATGCTAGAATTATGGGATCCAAACCGGGCCTAATATCGTCGCAAGGCCCTGCAGTTATGTGTGGCGCTTGGATGCTATATTATCGTGGTTTCAGGAAATCATTTGGGGCCTAAACATTTAAACAAAAGAAGCAGTAGGCCTTGATTACCAGATTTGGGTGGACCACAGTTACCTTAAACGTCATTATCTAGCATCCGAGTAATAAACGATCCAAGCGATCACCGGATGCGCATGAGCACTCGCGTTTAGTCCCATAACGGAGCCTCAGGTGTCTCTGGGTGGGCAAGCAGGCTATATATGCATCACCGTAGGCGACGTTGAAACATTCTTACCTGGACGGGGTGAACGATCAAGAAGGTTCATGGCCTAGATTAATGACCCACATTGCATCTGGTAGGTGTGTTGGTTTATCATCTCCTCTATTGGAAGAATGTACATTGTAATTTTTGCGGCAGAGGGGTATGTGTTCGCGTGGCCTCTATCAAACCCTTATTTAAATCTTTTGTTAAATGTTAATTTTCCTAGACTAGAAACCCTGAAAAGATCTCTTCAAGATCAAGCTTCTTTCGTGAGTTGATGATGATGATGATTTATTTAGTTGGGACTTTCAAAAGTGTGTTTCATATCGTAGAAAGAAGTTTTCTTGAGCGTTTAATTTTTCGTGAGAGGTCTTGAGCTCTTTAAGACCTTGTACAATGCAGGTGTTTAGACAGGTGTATCAGGAAAAAAATCTGGTTTTTTGTGAGAGATACTTAGACAGGTGCTTAGGAAGGGCGACGGAAGCAAAGTTAAGCACCCGGTGCTAGGCTGGTGCTTAGGGTGACGCAGGTGACAGGTGCTTTAACCGGTGCCTAGCAAATAGTACTCCAAGAAGCACAAATAGTACTCCACACAATGTAGTGCTGCATTGGAGACAACAGGTGCTAGAGTAGGTGCTACACGAATATTAAAGCAACTTAAGTACTCATATGAAGCACTCTGTATTGTGAGTCACATATTTTTTTGGAACGCAACGCTACTCTCTCTCTCTTTAAGCACTGGGCTATAAGCACCCTGCATTGTACATGGCCTAATAGGGTAACCCACACTTCCGATGTATGACTGGGCCTGTGGCCGACAGCCCAGATCTCTTTTTTCTTTTCGGGCTATGCCAATATGTCAATATTCTTCTATTTCACAATTACCTAAAAATTCACGAAATGTTGGTCAGTTTGCTCGCCTTGAAATCTACACGTGATTTCTGCTTCTTCATCATCACGAAAACAACAATTAACGGCAGAACCAAAGGAGGAGGCCTTATCAAGTAGTAAATGTAGAAGATTCACTGAAATCACAGGACTTAAAAGAAGGGCTTAATGTAGCTGCGGCGGTCGGCGAATATGACGATGGTGGTGGCCGCCGGACGTGAAGTCGACGGCAGTCGCCGGAATCGGGAAAAATCGGAGGGCGCATGAGGTTAAAGAAAGAGACGCGTCGTTAATTTAGGGTCCGTTTGGTTCACTGGATGAGGTGGGATGGGGCCATCTCATCCCATTTTTTGTGGATATCCCGGTGTTTGGTTCACTGGATGAGGATGGACGGGGATATCCACCCAGGGAATATTCCCTTGAGATGCTGGATGAGGCAATTCGGCTTTTTTTTCCCGGATGAAGCCGTCCCGAGCTCCGGCTGCCTCTCGCGCGCGATCTCTCTCCCCGCCGGCTTCTCGCCTCCCGCCTCCACGGCCGCCGGCCGCTCCCGGCCCCCGCTCCCCGCCCCGCCGCCCCCTGGCCCCCGCCGGCCGCTCCCGCTCCCCGCCCGAGTTCGGCCGCCTCCCGCCGCTCCCCGCCCCGCCGCTCTCCGCGCCCGAGCTCGGCCCCGCCGCTCCCCGCCCGAGCTCGGTCCGCCCCGGCCGCTCTTCGCGTCCTCCGCCTCCGCGCCGGCCGCTCCCCGCGTCCTCCGCCTCCGCCCCGCCGACCCGCCGGCCGCCCGAGCTCCGCCCGAGGCCACCACTCCCCGCCCGAGCTCGCCCCCGGCCGCCCGAGCTCCGCCGCTCCTCGCCCGAGCCTGCCCCCGGCCGCCCGAGCTCCGCCGCTCCCCGCTCGAGGCTCCCCTGCCGGTGTGTGAGAGAGAGAGAGAGGATGGAGAGAGGTGGAGGGAGACTGACGAATGGGCCCCACATGTCATCCACCCATCCAAATTGAGTTCATCCAGGTTTAGCCAAACGCGGGATTGATCCATCCCATCCACGTAACCAAACAACAAAATGGATCACCCCATCCCAAAAAAAAATAGATGGCCACATCCCATCTCACCTCGCCCTCCAACCAAACGGACCCTTAGATTAAAAACGGCAGCTGCGGTAACGTGGTACAGGTGGACCCATATGTCAATCAGTACTTCTCTCGACCTAAAAGGCCCTTGTGCCGCAGCTCCAGTCGCCGGAGATTCCTCCTCCGGCCACCGTCGCCGAATTCTCCAGCAAAGACCCTGACCCTAGGATACAGCCGGCACGCCCTGCCACCTTAGTCTTGGCCAGCCCAAAGCCAAGAAGCCTTCCAAGCCACGCCTTCCTCTTCCCCTTCCGTCGTGATTTGCCTCCGCTGGCCGGATGCCCGCAGAATCCGCCTCTCTACTGGAGTGCTACGGCGGCGACCCATGAATCCGCACCTGTCCTCCATGGAGGGAACCAGCAGCGGGGGGAAGGAGGAGGACTACTCCGACGAGACGAGGCTCTCGCTGGAGACGGCGGCGACAGCGGCGGACGACTCCGCCCCGTACACCGGGCAGCGGTTCCCGACGCACGACGCGGCGTACGAGTTCTACAGCGGGTTCGCGAAGCGGTGCGGGTTCTCGATCCGGCGGCACCGGACGGAGGGGAAGGACGGCGTGGGCAGGGGGCTGACCCGGCGGTACTTCGTGTGCCACCGCGCCGGTAACACGCCGGCGAAGCCCTTCAACGACGGCGCCAAGCCGCAGAGGAACAGGAAGTCCTCCCGCTGCGGGTGCCAGGCGTACCTCCGCGTCGGCAGGGACGCCTCCGCGGGGGCTCCCGAGTGGCGGGTCACCGGGTTCTCCAACCACCACAACCATGAGCTCCTGCCGCAGGATCAAGTGCGGCTTCTCCCGGCGTACCGCGTCATCTCGGACTCGGACAGAGACCGGATCTTGATGTTCGCGAAGTCTGGGATCTCTGTGCAGCAGATGATGAGGATAATGGAGCTGGAGAAGTGCGTCGAGCCGGGGAGCCTCCCGTTCACCGAGAAGGATGTGAGGAACGTGATACAGTCCTTCAGGAATGTTGACAAGGAGGAGGAGAGCGTTGATCTGCTTAAAATGTGCAGAAATGCTAAGGATAAAGATCCCAACTTCAAGTATGACTTCACCAAAGACGCAAACAATCGCCTTGAGAATATTGCCTGGTCGTATGCATCGTCGATTCAGTCTTATGAGATATTTGGTGATGCGGTTGTATTTGACTCCACTCATCGGTTAACTACGCTGGACATGCTACTAGGAATTTGGGTTGGAGTGAACAATTATGGGATGCCTTGCTTCTTTGGTTGCGCGCTTCTAAGGGAGGAAAATCTGCAATCCTTTGCATGGGCGTTACAGGTAACCAACCATTCAGGGCGAATACTCACGGTGTTCTTTGCAACAGTGCTCTTAGGAAGTCTTTCTTGTTGACAGGTATTTCTCAACTTCATGAACAGAAAAGCCCCTCGGATAATATTTACTGATCAAAATATGTATCTCAAGGAAGCAATTGGAAAGGAGCTTGCCAACACAAAGCATGCCCTCTGCGTATGGCTTATTGCAGCCAGGTTTTCATCTTTGTTTAATGCAGTTCTCGGCGAACGTTATAATGAATGGAAAAGTGAATTCTATAGGCTGTATAACATGGAAAACACAATGGACTTTGATCTTGGGTGGAGTGACATGGTGAACTGCTATGGGTTACATGGAAATAGGCACATTTCTAGTCTGTTTGCATCCCGGGATCTCTGGGCATTGCCATATTTGAGACGGCATTTTTGGCAGGGCTGACTGTTTCTCCAGGAGTTTCAAGGTCAATAAATGCCTTCATTCAGAGGCTCTTGAGTGCTCAGACACGCCTAGCCCATTTCATTGAGCAGGTGAGCATCTCATCTCATGTTTACCAAATACTAACTTTTCTATGCTCATTAGATCCATTCTTATTGTTTGTTTTTCTTTTAAATTGTGATTCGCTTTCACAACTGCTTGAGTCAGTTTATCATAATTTGCATGCTAACTCTTCGTAAAGTAAAATGAGTAATCTATTTTAGTGTTCATGTTCTACATAGGTTGCAGTAGTTGTTGACTACAAAGACCAAGCTGGGGAGCAACAAATAATGCAACAAACTTTGCAAAACATAACCTTGAAGACAGCCACTCCAATGGAAGGCCACGCTGCTGTAGTTCTCACACCATATGCATTCTGTAAGTTACAGGATGAGCTTGTTGCAGCTGCCCATTATGCATCCTTCCACTCGGAAGGGAATGATTTTATTGTCCGTCACCATACCAAGACGGATGGCGGGTACAGTGTCACGTGGAACCAAATGGAGGAGCTAATTTCTTGCAGCTGCCAAATGTTTGAGTTCTCCGCAATCCTCTGCCGGCATGCCCTTCGTGTGCTCTCAACGTTAAACTACTTTGAGATCCCGGACCATTACCTTCCTGTCCGATGGCGCAGAAGCCAGCCACTGCGTTCCAAGTTCTTGAATGGCACTCCTAATCATGGCGAAGCATCTGAGAGGGTGAAAGCATTGCAGTCCATGGTGTCGGCTCTAGTGAGCGAAGCAGCCAAATCAAACGAGCGGATGGATCTCGCAACGCAGGAGGTCTCCGTCCTCATGTCCCGGATAAGGCAGCAACCTGTTTTGGTGAATGTTTCAGGTGACAGTGTTCATAGGCAGCAATGACTACACCGTTGCATTAGTAGGAGAGAGTAAATATCAGGTAGAGCTGTGAGACATGTTTTTTAGCTTTCCTAGGGTAACCATTTTTGCACTGTGCTATCCGTTCTTTATTGTTAACTGTTAATGTTTTATTTATAAGAAAACACAGCGCACTGATTCCCAACTATGACAAGAAAGCAATAGAATTGGAAGGTAAGCAGGAGCCCTGTGCTCGGTAATTTGCACAATTAAAGGGTGCGTTGGCGAACTCCTGCTATGCATATGTTTGACTGATTGTGTTATCATCTTAGCTGTGTGGTTTAGCATCAGGTGAAGTCACCTTCAAGTAGCACCTTATGCGATGACAATCATGTAGGCCGTCTTAGCTCAGCTGGTAGAGCGCATGGCTTTTAACCATGTGGTCGTGGGTTCGATTCCCACAGACGGCGTTCCTTTGTGTTTGCCTCTTTCTTTCGTTTGTCTATTAAAGAGGTGATTTTGGTTGAAATTGGAAGATCAGAATGTCCTTTCGAATACTTTCGTCGTAATTTTTCCAAAACAAAACGAGATCCTAGACCGCATGCACCCTTGAACAATCAAATTCAACAAGCGTCAGTGACTGCGTTAGGGGAATATTAGCCGTCACGTCTACTGGATACAATGTTTTGCTGCAATAAGTGTCAGGTCATGAAGCGAGCTAGATCAAAATGCACGTGTAGTGTTGGAAATATATTGGTTGACTTGTATTGCTGATGGCTAGTACCCTTGAGTTGATGACAAGCAATGTCATGCACAGGCACAGGTGACAAGAACAATACGTCAAGTATAAAGCTCATTGTATTTTTTGCAACTACGCGGCGGCGAGTGCTGTCGGTTTGCAAATATACACTCATATAGTGTGTAGAACTGTAGATGTACGCGTATACACACCTACTCCTTCCTCCGATGCGATAATGCAAGTACAAGTGTACAATAATCGTGGCCTAAGAACCGCGACTAACTAACTGCTCTAGAAATTAAGCGACATCGGCCGCCGCCGCCGTCAAAGCCGAGTCGGCGGCGATGCACCGGGGACTGGCCTTGAACCCGACGACGGGGAACGACTTCTTGATGGGCCCGACGCTGACGGTCACGACCCCGCCGCCCACCTCGATGCCGGTGACGGGCACCCAAATGAACAGCACGCGCACGCGGACGCCCTCGAGCTCCGTGACCGCCCCGGGCGCCACGGCCCCGGAGAGCTTGATGCTGTAGAAGACGCGGTAGCCGCCGGCCTCGACCTCGCAGCCGTCGTCGAGGAAGAGCTCGAAGGAGCCGTCGTCGTGGAGGAGGTAGCGCCGGGCGGTGTCCGGGAGGAGCGCGCGCGGGAGGCCGAACCGGTCCATGAGCTCCGGCACGGTGGGCGGATCGTAGGGCGCCGTTGAGGTGGAGCTGGCGAGGGTGAGACCGAGGAGGAGCAGGAGGAGGAGGCTGGGGGTTGCAGCCGCCATGTTGACCATTAGGGGTGGTTCTTGTTCTTGGTTTTAGGCGCTGGCTGTCTGGAAATTTGGATGGATGGGAAAGGGCCAATGGAGCTCTTTTTTAGTTTCGCTCGGGGAGGATGGGATAAAGGTTGAGGAATCTTGAGATATTCTTTTAGCTTGAGTGAAGGCTGGTAATGCAAGATAGCTATCGTCTTTGACTCTTGCAAAGCTGATATTATGTTTAGAATCAGCTAGCCAGGTTTGATCATAGCGGCATCTAAAATGTTTAGAGGCTAGACAACTTCTAAGTTAAGATCCAGCTTATCGCAACACCAATATCTAGGTCTCATTTCGAATAAAGGAATTTTAGAAGAAAATGAAGAATTGAAATTTAAGAAAAAAAGTTCTCATACATGTTTTTTGGTCATAAAATTGGAACAAATGAATTTTATAGTCTATTAAGCATATTGACCATAGTACAACTTAATAAATTTTAGAAAATCTTTTTTAAATGTACCTTGTACTAACTATTTTATTTTATTATAGTTATGTGCTTATTTAACACTTACAATCTATCTAGAATTAAGGAGAGTAGTGACATGGAGCAATGTGCAATAGCCGAAGAGAAAATTATAGAAATACTTAATGTATTTGAAATAGTTATAGAGGATTTAAAGAGCAACTAAAAGAGATTGATTAGGAGTCATAAATCATAATTAAAACGTGTTAATTATGAGATTTAGTGTGCAATTAAATCTACATTAATTGTAACTGTCCTGTATTATTACCCCTCGAGTCGATGAGGAGGCCAGACGTGACCAGATTGTCGGCTATCTCAGCGCTAGCGGATGCAAATCAACGGAAACTACATTATAGAGATCGAATATATATCATACAGGGATTAGGGAACATTCACCAGGCGGTTGATTCGATCCATGCATTTAGTGTTTTGAACAACTATGGATTTCTAATGAACCGGTGATTTTAGATATGATTAGGATGAAGAAATAAGACAGTTACAACTAATGCATATTTTTCTCGAGAATTAAACGAGAATTTGATCAGGATAAGGTAAAAATGACAAGAGTCAAATAACCAGTATAGATTTGCCCCTAGTCAAATACCCGTATGTTGTTATGAATAAACAAATTAGACTACTGAGCATATCGAATTATTGATGCTGCGCTCCATGTCACTTCCTCGGTTTTGTCTCAACTCTTAGTCGAGCTTCAGCTCAGGTAGAGTTGGGAGTTATTGTGGGGAGTAGTACTTTGGGTGAATTTGAATTTTTGAATTTTGAGTCGATGGATGAAGAGGACATCTATTGAGGTTTTGATATGAGCATATAGTTTTTGTTAAAATTTTGAGATGGTCCCACAGTAAGGAGGGGGAAAAAAGTGTACGAACCGCCGCCACCGATTAACATTTTTATAATAGTAAAATTTTTTATAAGAGTAAAGATAACTGTTTTTGTCTTAGGACTCGTGAACTTTGTTAGAAGAAGTGTAGCGAAGCAAAACTTTTAAATTTTATATCTTTTCTAAATAGAATTTTAACTATTTAACTATTACTTTTGAAAATAGTCTATAAAATATATTCAGTACATGACGTTCAATCGGTAGACTGGTTCCGAGACGTAATGAATTGTTCTCTACACCCTACGGAGTGTATGAGATATTCCACGGGCTGATTCCTTTGTTTACCCACACAGCCATACTTGATTGGCCGGTGAACATTACGAGTGGCTATCATTAACCACCGATTTGCTTAACTTCTTCTTGCCTGCAGATATTTATTCACCACTGACCAGGAGGTTATACACTTGTCATGATTCCATTCTCTATTCTGGTTCATACTTGAAAATTGGCCTTTACTATTAATTAACGTGTAAAGTGACCAATCCGGGCGTGATTAACGTGTGAGATTCCAATGCTGTCCACATGATTCCTTTCCACCCTGTGGTTCTCCTCTCTCAACTTGCAAATCTCATGCCAATTTTTCTCTTGGTCTCATGAAACATTTCAAGCCTTTTTTCTTCCCGCTACACGACTTGAACGATTAGCACACTGGTAAGTTCTTTGATCAGCTATAAAAACAGCACAAAGATGCATGGCAGCCATCAGTTCTTGTAGCTCCCGGCGAAGTAGGCGAGGCAGCCGACGAGGGGCGCGTTGGTATACGTCGTGGGCTCCGACCGGGCGTAGTCGGAGCGGTCGTCCGGGAACGCGTCGTTCTGGTCCGGCCCGCCGACGACGGCGCCGGTGTGCACGTTCGGGTTGGCGCCGCCGGAGTAGAGGTAGCTCTGGAACCCTCCTGGCAGCCGATGTGCGCCGGCTGTGCGCGGCCACGGACGGCATCGAGGGACGCCCTGTGGTGTATCCTCCGCGGGAACCGCGCGCCGTACCCCACCATGTAGGACATCCCCAGAGGGTTGTCACCCAGCACGTAGTCCACCTGCTTCTTGGCGAGAGCTCTCAGGGTCTTGGCGGTGACGAGGGAGATTCTGGCAGGAGAAGGCGCGGTTGGAGACGGCCATGTACTTGGCGTAGGTGGTGAGCAGGAAGCTCGCGGAGGCGACGTACTGCAGTTGGCGTGGTACGACTTGTGCATCAGGCCGCCCGGCGTGTACGTGCGTCGTGGACGAAGGGGAGCTGGACCTGGGCAGGATCCGGCAGATGAACTCCTCCGCCTTGCTTCGTGAACGGCTCCAGTCTCTTGTCCCCGTCCACTATAGCCCTCTGCTCACATGCACGAGGACATGAACAGAAAGCGACTTAAGAGAGTGGAACTTGATGTGGCACCGGCCTGCACGCATGATGTGTTTCTTACCCGTGACAGAAGGACGCGCGCTCCGGCGAGCTTGTTGTCCAGCTGAACATGTCGACGCCGTCGTTGGCGCCGAGGGAGTTCAGGTAGCTGAGGTACGAGGAGTTCTTCGTCGCCCAGAGCAGCCATGCAGATCCCCATAGGAGCTCGTCCTGCACACAATTGCACGCACCACGCAAGATCGTGCCGCGTTCAGTTAGTTCAGCAGCCCGTGTACTGTACGAGCGTTTCAAGGATGCGATATGAAACCTTATAGCCGGAGTAGGATGGGTAGTAGTTTCCCCACGCCGCCCCGACGTGGTCGCTGTACTTCCCTGGTGCTGCACGGCGAGCGCCATCACGTTCCTCGCCGCCGCGACCAGCCTCCTGGAGTAGGCCGGGTCGGCGGCCCTGAAGACCAGGCTGGCCGCGGCGAGCGCGGCCGCGGTCTCCCCGGCGACGTCGGAGCCCGGGGCTGACGCCGACACGGCGTACACGGTCCGCGGGGGTGTCCATGTCCTCCGGACGCTCCCAGCAGCGGTGGTCGGCGTCGGCGTCGCCCACGCCGACGTAGAGCTTGCCCGGGGTCGCCGTGGCCGCCTTCAGGAGGTAGTCCGCAGCCCACCGGAACCGCGGCTCGCGCGTCGCGCACGCGCCCCTCCATCCTCCCGCCGTACTCCACGATGCCCCACGACAGCATGGTCGTCGAGAACGCCATCGGGAAGCCGAGCTTGACGTTGTCGCCGCCGTCGTAGTACCCGCCAGTCAGGTCAACCTGCCACGCACGCACGTCCATCCCGAAGTCAACATAGTCAAATCCCAGGTTAACACGCTGACCATGGTCAACATAAGCCACAAGTTGTTAATTACAACAAGAAGGAAGTAACGTAGGACAGTGCTTGCTCACGTTTGCGGCCGATCCGTCGGACAGGCCGGAGTGGGACCTCCACCTGACGGCCTGGTCCGGCGGCAGGCGGCCGGACCTCTGCCCTTGGAAGAAGAGCAACGACTTCGCGAGCGCGTCGGCGTAGTCGGGGTGTCGGCGGCAAGGACATGGCTGGAGAATGAGAGGAGGGAGAAGACGGCGAGAAACACAACCGCGCGTGATGATGGCGACGACGAAGGCATCGTCCTTGATCTGCCGAAGCGGCTGGATTCGGCAAGATGGAGCCCATCATCTCTACTGAGTACAACTACCGTCTGGGGTGATGTAGCATTGCAACGCATGACGATGATTTATACTACGCGCGCACGAGCAGCGAATGCAACGATCTCTCGCCAAAATTAGCCCGAATAAATGCAGTTTGTTTATGTTATCTCGGCTCATGAGATCCTGCGCCGAGAAGCGCGCTGGGTCAGAGCGATGGATCATGGTGTCATGGTTTTAGCACGATCCAAGAATGGCTATAATGGATAGTAACTCGACTGGTAGTGTTTGGATTGTTGTTCTGAAACTAATTGTTTTCATAATTGCGTATTGTTGTTGCGAAAACTATAATTGGGTCTCCAGATCTTCTCTTGGTCTGTGTTTCTCGATCGGGGTGGTGCCTCGGGGGATTGCGATTTCTCCATCAGGTGGTGCTAACTTATGGGTCACTCAAAGGAGGCCATGGTGATAGAAGAAGTGGCGATGTGACCGGGCTTGCTGTCGCTAACAGAACAGAAGAAACTCAAATTCTGTCTACTGTAACTCGAGTTTGGAGCTTGCGACCCATATCCAATTTGCGGCTTTGCCTGCACCTAAGCTAAGAAATATTTTCCCTAGTAAAAATAGGACGGTTAAGGCCCGTTTGGCGCGGGCATCTTTTTGAGATTTGTGCGGGAATAGAAGGGCGAAACATAGAAGGGGATAAAAGGATCAACAGAATTACGTAGCATTGTTGATTACGTAAACCTTGTCAGATCATTATAATCTGCTAAAATAGCCAAAAGAAAATCGACGATCACTACAAAAGAATTGATCAGATACACTAATGAAATACCCAAATAAACGTGGACAAAGCCCACATGATTTCTACAGTTGTCAGCAAGAACTATATAAAGGTATTGCCTTGACATCACCCGACGAGAATAGAGACTTTGTTCGGATGTTAGGGAGGTTGTTGCAGATCTCGTACTCACCAGGAATCAAATATCATTTAGCATTAGTATGTCATTATTTCTAGCTGCGCGTGTCATATCCAATGTACTGGGTGTCTTTAAAAAGAAAAGAAAAAAAAAGCAAATGTGGTATAGTTAGAGTTTGGGTGGCTTAACCGTTCCCTAGGCTCAGAGGGACAGTCCAAGAATGCTGCGGTGGCGGTGGATTGAGTAGCATGACACCAGTGGTTGTGCTGAAGGAGGAGGATATGGTGGCAGGTGTACGGGTAAGAGTACGAGGGAAGTGGTGGCCTGCCGAAATGATGAGGCGAGATGATTAAGGGCCTGTTTGTTTAGGCTTTTTTGGCTTCTGGACTTTGGCTTCGAAGCCAGAAAAGCCAAAAACAGGTAAATAGGTGCTTTTCTGGTTTCGAAGCCAAAGTCCAAAAAGCCAAAAGCCAGCCAAACAAACAGACCCATAGTGACTGTGAGAGATAAAGCCCTGTTTGTTTGGATTTTTTTTAGCTTTTGGACTGTGGCTTCGAAGCCAAAAAAGCACCTAAATAGGTGCTTTTGGCTTTTGGCTTTTGGAAGCCGAAAGCACATAAAAAGCCCAAACAAACAGGGCCAAAGACGGGTAGTGGAGAGATAAGTTGGAGGGAGGCTTACCAACAACGACGCTCGAGGGAGAAGGAGGAGATGGTGGCGATAGCTCGGTGAGAAAAGATGAGAGGAAGGATTGATAATTGGATGAATCAGGATGGTAGAGTGGATCCGAATTGTTGGATCTTAATTTAAAAAGCGAGGAAGGAGGTCCCTTTATTTTCGTCTTCGCCACTTGCCTGGCATACCTGCACATTCACTCTTCGTAATGGAAAACAGTCACAACATGCGCATTTACGACAGCTATCACGCGTTCCATGCAAGAACGCGTATTTTACTGGAGAGCGCATTCTCACTGAGATCGTCTCTCGCTTCCCTACGCCTTTCTTCTCCATTTCACTTCGTCTCCGCCGTGCCTCGGTGGTGTCCTTCTCCCTTCTCCCCCACACACTCCACCGCCTCTTCCTCAGCGCAGCCGCACCCATGAGCCCGCGCCGCTCTCCTCGCTTCAGGAGGAGGGGGATCCCGACGAATCTTCCTCCTCCACCTCCGCCTTCTCCGCCCCCGCCATGCCGCCTCGCCCCGCGACGCAGTAAGCCACTCCCGCGTCTCGACCGCCCGAGAAACCCTAACCCGCGTGCCTTCTCGGTGCCTTCGCAGTCACTCGCTCCACAAGTACGCGCCGCTGGATTGGTCAGCCTACTTCGACGAGGAGCGCACCGTCGCCATCCCCGACACCGAGGACGTACGTGCGCTAGAGAATAGGGAAATTTCTCGGGTAGTTCTGCTGTGATGTGATCTGAATATTTGAAGTGTTCCTTTGGGGTTTTCTTGGTGTAGGTTTTCAATGTGTACATGGCCGGATCGGAGGGCCCGTCGTGTTCTGCCTGCACGGAGGCGGCTACTCGGGTAAGTCTGCGTGCCACGCTTATTGTTGGTGAGTTGCGTACAAGTTCATGGCATCTTAGCTCAGGACTTGGCTGGAAACGCGTAGCATAGGCACTGAATGATTCATGGGATTGGGTTAACCATCTAGCTTTGCACGGTAATGATCTCGGTGAGGATGGAGCATAAAAACCTGCAAACAGCGGCTTGTATCTGTGATATTCAGAGTCATGCGAGTGATTAATTACTAGCCTGTGATGAAGGGCTGTACTGGAAGCCTGGGACGTTTTATGTTGCGAAATGCAGATGTTCAGGTGCATTTAGCTAGATTTCTAAAGCAAGCCTTCTGGAGCACCTTTCCCAACTTCTGTTGTAGTTCTGGAATGTTTTGGTGAATCTCAACTTTGATTAATCTAAATGCCAAATGTAGAAAGGCCAAAACGAATTTGTTTTTATTCTACAAATGTTGACATTTATTCTTGATATTTTGTGGGCACGGAACAATGTATGAAGACAACATTTCCTTATATTCACAATAATCATGTAATACCTTCTCTATGTAACTTGACTTTACTCCTTATGAAAATTTGCCTTGAAACTTGCTATTTAACAAATTTGCGCTTAGTGCTTACATTACTGTGTTTATTTCTCAATCTTCCTTAGGCTTTCATTTGCGCTAGCAGCTAACCGAATAAAGGAAAAGGCTCGTGTTGTTGCCTTGGATTTACGGGGACATGGGAAATCTACCACAAGTGATGATATGGATTTGTCCATTGAAGTATGTTCTCCACTGTTTCCAGAACTTATTAGTTTGATTGATAGTCACATTTTTCATACCTATGAGTTGCTCTTTGACTTCTTGACCTTTTTCTAAGATTTAGTCATTCACAACCGCAGACTCTTACCAATGATGTAATAGCTGTTATACATACAATGTACGGAGATTCACCACCAGCGATTATACTTGTTGGGCATAGTAAGTCGGCACCATGTAATTTCTTTTGGTTTTCGTTAGTGTGTGCACCCCTTATCTATTATTTCCAGAGGATAATGTTAGCATGAAATATCCCTTTTTATAGTGCACATAACCACATACCATAAACATAGACGTAAATTATCCGAATAATCCCTGGAAATTAATTTCCAGTGTGTTAACCAAGCACCGAAATTTCATGCTACTAATCACTCGATTAACATGCAGTTTAGCGTTCCTGTTTCATTTCTGCTGTTACTTGGCTGGTTTATAGAATGCTTCTTCTTTTTCCAGATTCAGCTAGCCTGTTCATTTTGCTTAGTGTTCTCAGTAGCTTCTAGTGATCAATTCTTCAACCTTTTTTTTAGCATGGGCGGTTCGGTGGCTGTACATGTGGCTGCAAGAAAAGCATTTTGTAATCTTCATGGTCTTGTTGTTGTTGATGTAGTTGAGGTTAGTAATAGTTTTTCCTTATGTCATTATGGTCATACATGAAACAATCCAGCTCATTGTTGATTCTGAACATATCTTTTTTTTAAACAGGGAACATCAATGGCTTCATTGGTTCATATGCAGAAGATCTTAGCAAATCGAGCACAACATTTCCCGAGCATTGAAAAAGCAGTATATTGATTTAGACCTATATTACTTGTGCCCGTATCAATTTAGCTTTAAATATGTTTGTTGCCCTCAGTATCTAAAATTATCGTGTTTAGTTCATTGTGGTTTCCTTCGTTAATTAAGACATGGAGGCATGGATTTGATGTTGTACACAACATAGCCACAAGATATAAGGTGAAGAAATAAAAGAGAACAGCAATTAGAAACAACTCTCAACGTTGAACAAGTGGCATGCTTGTAAAAGCCAAGTTATTATAGCTATATTTAAATAATATTTTCACCCTGTTTTTGTTTAATCAAACTTAAAATTACACAGATTGAATGGAGTGTCAAAGGTGGGCCACTACGGAACATTGAGTCCGCACGTGTTTCCGTTCCATCTACCTTGAAATATGATGAATCAAGGGAATGGTAAGTAATAGCTCACATAATACATGCCTGTAGCTTGCAGCTCAATGTGGATAGAAAAAAATTGTGCAAGTATATTGACCATCATTTGGAAAACTAAAATATACTGTTGTACTTTGTAACAGCTATGCATACCGTACTCCTCTCGAGAAAACAGAAAATTACTGAAAGGATGGTATGCTTTTAATCTGAGTATGTTCTTTATGCTATTTCTACCACTTTTACTAAAAACCGTGCTATTTTGGAATGTTCTTTTATGATTATGACAAGAATGCTATTAGTGTTATTCTATTTGATTTATCTGGTCTATACAAGATGGTGTTACCTATTTAATCTAATAAGGATCTAACTCTTCAATCCTTACATAACAGTATTGGTAGTACTGTATTATTCTCTTATTAATGTCTGGAAATTGAGCTATATCTTGAATGGACCAAAACAAAAAGGAAGCCTTTGCGAGTTACTGTAACTGCCAAACATAGTAGGAGCAAACACAGATTAGCTAGGCCAGATTTCATGAGCTATAAATTTTGAGGAATGCTCTTTGTTTTCGGCAATACTGTTGAGTTATTTGCTGCTCTCTTCTGTGATTGGTTGACATTGAAATATGTAAATGTTTCTATTTTAGGTATGAAGGTCTTTCAGACAAGTTCTTATTTTGTCCTGTACAGAAGATACTATTATTAGCTGGCACCGATAGATTGGACAGGTTTGTTAATCCTTCCAGTCTGAGAAACTCTATTTTTGTCCATTGCTGTTCTCTGGGTTTACACTAAAACCATCCAGCGCTCAACTCAGTATAATTAATTTCTGATTGATTATTATTTTTCTCATTGCCTGTCAATTGCACCAGCATGCAGTACCTCCTTGGTTTTTGTAAGGCCAGGCAATAATGCTTTCTAAACCATATATCTTGATAAAATAGCTCGTTTTACAACCGTACATTCTTATTGCTCTCTTAATAGTGTTTTGAAATGCGAAGTACCTTATATCACTTCATGTTCCATTAAGGACAAAATGTGTAATGTATTGACTCACATGTTTTGCAGAGCTTTAACAATTGGTCAAATGCAAGGGAAGTTTCAAATGGTGGTGGTTCGACACACTGGACATGCCATACAGGTTAGATCCTAATGTACTTTGTTGAGTCATATTATTCTAATGGTACCAAGTGTCTTCTTTTCCAAGGCAAGGATGTTTTTCAATCTTTTCTCGATTTCATCCTCAGTGGTTCAATATGCTGCTTTCTCTCTGCTTCTAGATTCTGAATGACCTCAACGTGCTTAGATCCGTAGATGCTCTAGGGATACTTTGACATTGTTGTAAAATTTTCCAACGTGTAGAGGAACCACAGCAATTAGCAACCAAAGGTTCATTTACCGAGTGTTATTCATTATTTGCTAGTGTTATAGTTAGCAAACTTTTTCCTTAAGGAAGCATGATTATTATTATGATTTATAACTGATGAATTACAAATCTTACCATTTTGGCATATTATTGAAAACTTATTCAGGAAGATGTACCTGAAGAGTTTGCATCACACATACTGAATTTCATATCTCGCAACAAAATAGGTCCCAATGGTGTTGAGGTCAGTAACTAATCTCGGTCTTTCACTTTGCTAATATTTGCTTCATAGACTTCTCAACCTAATGCCTGGTAATTTTATTTTCTCAGATACCTGGCCTCATTAAAAAATGGCAGCATTAGACAGAATACCGAAGGGACAGTGCCAACTGCCAATATTGGCAGGTTTTAGGAAAAACATGAAGGCTCCTACTTGTGCCTGCTCATCGTATTTCCCATGGAAGAGAAAAGTTGCATGAAAAAGGTTCAAGATGAAACCGTAGGGACGAGCACTTGATGGTTTTACCATTCGATTGCAGCTCATCCATGTCATGAATTGTTTTATGGGCGACTTTGGTGCCGTTTGTAAATAAAGTTTTGCACTGAGTGTTACCCCATGAACTAGACGCATATTCTCTAGATATATCGATTCACTTATGTTGTTGCCCCAATCATGTACCTTGAAGGCGGGCTTCGTTTCTGCTGACCCAATTATCTCTTCTCTTTGCCATAAAGTTGTACCGTTAGCTAATCTGAGAAACCATGCTATATCGTGCACACAGGCTGTAAATACAAGAGTAAAAGCTGTCACAAAGATTTTGCACGAAGCTATACTAATTAGTCATTTTTAAGGGGGTTGAAAAAACCAAAAGCTGTGGTTGCGGTCCCAGTACAAGACGAAGTCTAGGGTAATACTAATATGAAAGTCTTGCCAATGCTGCCGCCGTTTAGCTATCCATGCACACGGGAGCACGGTACTTCGTCCGTTACTAGGCTATTGATTACAAAAGTCAGCTGTAGTCGAGGTCTCGCCAAAGCTGCCGCTAGTGAAACACCGTAGCACGAATGTTACCAGTCAATCTTCAACGGTGCTTCCGTGCTTCTCTTCTCTTATAGAGGTTGCACAAATCATAAAGCACCACCAAGGGGTGAGTAGCTTCAATCCAGCCTTGGTTGGTGCTTTCATATTTGTGCAATTTACTCAGGAGGGAGCATGGAACTTGCTCGTGCAATCAAAGAAATAAATTTGCAATCACAAAAAAAAGGCAAGTATTGTAACCAAAATATATGACATCCTGTAAAGCGTCTAGTCAAACTTCTCTAAGTTTGACTATTAAGGTATACAAGATTATTTAAATTAGTCGGATAAATATGTGAAAATGGTATCCTAGATTTGTTATGAAAAATATTTTTCATAATATCATAATTTTACATTATTTTACTAAAAATATTCATTCGGAAATTGCATGTCGGAGATTCAAAGCGTCCAAAACATCATCTATTTATAAATAGGTCCTAAGTTTCTGAATTTATTTCCCTGAACCTAACAAGCTTGCGATCAGAAACCAGCGGCAAGCTAGATGCATTAGATCATGGTTTATAATTGGCATCGTTAAAGTAGATTTCAGCTGCAAATCAATTGATAAGTATGCAGTAGTTAATTATCTAATTATCTGGATATTTAACCTCTACTTATGCAGGCCTCCCGAAAAGAAAAAAATATTTTTTGAACTACTAAAATGGTGGACACATCAATCACATGATATCAGCCCCTTCGAAGAGGTTCAACATTGTTAGAAGCGGCGGAACGAGAGGCGGTCCAGAGGAAAAGAGAAATCAGAGTAGCAGAAACAAACGTGGCAACAATCAAGAATAGAAAGGTGCTGAGGAAGGAGAAAACGAACACAATCCAAACACAAGAGAGTTTTACGTGGAAACCCTAGAAAGGGTGAAAACCATGGACGCACGAAGACGTCAACTTCACTATGATGAATGAAGCTCTAACCCGTTAGGGATTTACAATGCTTGGCTTATCCCGTAATGTCTACAAGGTAGGGTATATATAGTTACAGGTGGGTGAAAGGGGGTATCTGTGTTACTGCCTGTGACACAGCTGACTGACACAGGCAGAACACTTAACATGCTAGCACCTGACTCAGGTGAGCTAATCCTACCTGTGTCAGCTACCTGTGTCACAGGTGATGAGTCACCTGTGACATAGCTGGCTGACACAGGTGGCTGACACTGCTGGGTGACACTGCTGGCTGACACCGATAACACAGAACGTCTTCTGCAAAAAGGTGACATGAATTTGGAGCAAATTCCAACAAACTCCACCTTGAGATAAATTCCTTCCTTCCTTGTAATGCCTGGGATAATTCAACTGATTAAACAGTTCATCACGCGCCATGCGTCAATAGTCACAAGGGACTATCTTTTGACACCGGCCAAGCTTGAGCAAAGTTTAAACTTAGCTGCAGGAACTGGCTTTGTCATCATATCAGCAGCATTATCATGCGTGCTGATCTTGGTCACTTCGACATCACCCTTGGCAACGACATCTCTGATGAAATGAAATCTGACATCAATGTGCTTAGTTCTCTCATGGAACATGGAATCCTTTGTAAGGCAAATCGCACTTTGACTGTCATAGAAGATAGTGGTGCAGGATGAATCTCCACAAAGCTCAGAATATAATGCTCTCAACCAAGTAGCCTCCTTGCATGCCTCAGCAACAGCCATGTATTCGGCCTCAGTAGTAGACAATGCAACAGTTGACTGTAGGGTTGCCTTCCAACTCACAGCACAGCCATCAATGATGAACACATAGCCTGTGAGTGATCTTCTCTTGTCCAAATCGCCAGCAAAGTCAGAATTAACATATCCAACAATTCCATCTCTAGATTTCCCAAAATGCAGACAAGCATTAGATGTACCCCGAAGGTACCTGAATATCCATTGGACTGCTTTTCAATGCTCCTTTCCAGGATTAGCCATGAATCTGCTAACAACGCTCAAGGCATGAGCTAGATCAGGATGGGAGCAGACCATGGCATACATGAGAGAGCCAACAACACTTGAATAGAGAACTCTAGACATGTACTCATCATCTTCTTCTGACTTTGGACAGCAGCTTGATGATAATCTGAAGTGTGCAGCTAACGGTGTGGAAACCGGCTTGACATCTTGAAAATTAAATCGGTAAAGCACCTTATCAATGTACCCTCTTTGATTGAGGTACAATTTTCCAGCAGATCTGTCTCTGGAAATCTTCATGCCAAGAATCTTCTTTGCTGCACCCAGATCCTTCATATCAAATTCAGAACTCAATTGTTCCTTCAATTTGTGAACATCTGCTTTATCTTTAGCAGCAATCAGCATGTCATCGACATACAGTAACAAATAAATGGCAGAGCCATTAGCAAATCTCAAGTAGACACAGCTAACATAGTCAGATCTTTGAAAACCTTGAGAAATCATGAAGGTGTCAAACCTCTTGTACCACTGCCTAGGAGATTGCTTCAATCCCTACAGTGACTTCTTCAACTTACAGACAAGCTTCTCTTTATCAGGAATAGTAAAGCCTTTAGGTTGATTCATATAGATGTCTTCATCCAATTTCCCATGAAGAAATGCAGTTTTGACGTCTAATTGCTGTAGCTCATAATCATGCATTGCAACAATGCTGAGAAGTGTACGAATTGAGTTATGCTTCACAACAGGGGAGAACACTTCATTAAAATCAATACCTGGAATCTGGTTGTAGCCTTTAGCAACTAACTTTGCCTTGTATCTTGTCTCATCATTAGGAGTAGAACCCTCCTTGCACTTGAAGACCCATTTATAGCTTATTGGTCTCTTGTCACTGGACAGTGCAACTAAATCCCATGTGCCATTCTTGTCAAGGGACTCAATTTCATCATGCATTGTAGTCATCCATTTGCTTGCATCAGTAGAGATAATGGCTTCTAAGTATGAAGAAGGTTCGGCTGATCCTTCAATTTCCTCTGCGACGCTGAAAGCATAAGCAACCATATTTGCTTCTTCAATTAGCCTCTTGATAGATTTAGGATCCCTTCTGGGCCTATCAACTGCCATGGAATACTGTGGAGTGTTCACAGCAGCAGGCATATAACCACCTACGTCACCTGCCTGTGGCACAGCTGGCAGGTCATGAGTTGCCTATGGCACAGCTGGCTGACCTAGGCCTGGCTGTGGCACAGCTGTCACCTGTGATACATGTGCACTCACCTGTGGGACAGGTGCATGAGAATCACTGAGCTTAACTGAATGCTCCACCTCAGAGTTAGACTTCTGTCCTCTGTCTTCAGAACCTCTGAGTTGATCAACTGGAATATCATTACTTTGCAACATAGCAGTCTCATTGAAGACAACACTTCGGCTGATTATCATCTTCTTGGTTTCAGGATTCCAAAGCTTAAAGCCTTTTACACCAGACTTATAGCCAATGAATATGCATTTAACTGCCCTGGGTTTAAGCTTCCCATTATCAACATGAGCATAAGCAGGGCACCCAAACACTCTCAGACTAGAATAGTCTGCAGGAGAACCAGACCAAATCTCAATGGGTATTTGCTTATCAATGGCTGTGGAAGGTGACCTATTGATAAGATGACATGTAGTGGAGACAGCTTTAGCCTAAAAATGTCTGTTCAGACCTGCATTGGACAGCATGCAATGGGCCTTGGAGATAATGGTCCTATTCATACGCTCAGCTACACCATTCTGTTGAGGACTACCAGGGACAGTGTAGTGTCTCACAATGCCATGAGACTTGCAGTATGAGTTGAACTGTTTGGAGCAAAATTCCATGCCATTATCAGTTCGAAGCTTCTTGATTTTCTTTTCAGTTTGGTTTTCAACCATTGTCTTCCACTCTTTGAAGGCAGAAAATGCTTCTGACTTGTGCTTGAGGAAATAGGGCCAGATCTTTCTTGAGTAATCATCAATAATGGTCATCATGTAACGAGAACCACCAAAGAATGGCTTTCTGGATGGCCCCCACAAATCAGAATGCACATAATCAAGTATTCCTTCAGTTGTGTGAGTTGAGGTGATGAACTTCACCCTTTTGTGCTTGCCGAAAATGCAATGTTAACAGAACTTCATGCTTTCACTATATTCTTCAAGTAGTCCACGCTTGCTCAGCTCTTCCAGACCTGATTTGCTCATATGCCCGAGACGCATATGCCAAAGGTTTGATGTATCGGAACCAGAAGTATCTTGAGGAATTACAGGGGCGGCATTGCTTGAGATTTTACTGCCACGGAGATAGTATAGTCCACTGGACTTCCTCAGGTCTGCCTTCATCACCACAAGAGACCCTTTGGTGATCTTCAAACAGCTATCTCCACCTGAATAATGGTACTCCTTACCATCAAAATAACTCAATAAGATAAGATTTCTCTTCATCTCTGGAATGTATCTGACATCTGTCAGTGTTTTGATCATGCCATCATACATCTTGATCTGAACTGAGACAATACCCTCTATTTTGCAAGATGAATCATCATAGCCAAGAACTAATCCACCATTGCTTAACGGCTCAAAGAAACTGAACCAATCTCTATGAGGGCACATGTGATATGTGCAAGCAGTGTCAAGAATCCACTCATCGGTGGCAGCTCTCTGTCCAGTTGAACTGGCAACAACATTAAAAAAATCAACACCTGTGTTAGCATCAGTGTCACAGGTGGGACTGACACAGGTGAGGTGAAGACCTGTGTCACAGGTGGGATGATCACCTATGTCACAGCTAGAGCTGGCACAGCTGAGGTGATGAACTGTGTCACAGCTGCTAGCAGAACTTCCAGTAATGACAACTAAAGACTCGACGTCTGAGTTAGCAGAACAGTTGGCAGCGGCATCAACCTTTTCTTTTGGCTTTGTGCCTTTCCTGTTCTCCTTGTTCTTCAGCTTGTAATACTCAGAAATGTCATGTCTATCATGTTTGCAGTATCTGCAAAACTTGTCCTTTCCTCTGGACTTTGACCTGACTCTCTGACCTGTGGCACGGGCAGAGCTTCTTCCATAACCATGATTGGGGTTTTTCTTTTCAGATCTACCTCTGACAGACAAGCCCTCAGCATGTGAGCCACTTAAATCATCTGACACCATCTGTCTCATCTTCTCCTTAGAATGTAAAGCCTCATACACCTCATGAAGAGTGAGGGTATCTCTACTATATAGCATGGTGTCTCTAAAACCAGAATATGAATTAGACAGCGAACACAAGAGAATCAAACCCAAATCATCTTCATCATAACTAACATCTAATGATGCTAGATCAGTGTGGCGTACCCGGTTTTAAGACCGGATAAACCCTTGTGTTTACTGTACCCGTCCCATGATTAGTAGCCGGTACACACAAGTTAACATGTATATTAAAGTCATACGCGCACTCATTAGAATATGACATATACCCGATCTTTGAGATCAAAAAAATTATACCTTCAGCCCAACGGCTAAACATCTTGCAGCGGAAATCAAACGGTGCTGTGGCCCACCAGTACGCCATACCCGATAGGCAACTGACTGGGGTTACGCCCTAGCTTTCGTAGATACCGTCGTTGCTTTCGAGATGTCGCCCTTCGGTCTGGCCAAATCAATAAGTCAGGCGACTACATTGAATGTACTCTCAAGCACTCCGTCAGGGAGTTTATCACGGATATGAGCATGCAAGGAAATTACCAAGAAACAGGCTCTATCCTAGGTTTCATATTGTGTAAGAAAGTAAGTTTACCTTTGAAATATGTAAATAGATATTAAAGCAGTTTTAGCAAAGTATCTCGACGCAGCGAGATAAGGTACCTGCTTTCGTCATTCTTCCCGCTACAACGGGAGGATCATCTCTGTGCTTTCCGCTACAACGGAAAGGCCTGGAAATCACCCGCTTCAACGGGGAGGCATAGCTCACCCGCTATGACGGGGATATCGACGGTTGCCCGCTCCAACGGGGAACACTTTTCTTCACTCCCCCGCTACAACGGGGATCTTGCATGTCACCTTGCGAACTCGGCGGATCGCGTCCTTAAACTCATAACCACTTTTGTTTTTAATACAAAAATCTACTTTAGTGTGGCCTAACCAAGTTCGTCCTTGACCGTGGACACGGCTATTCGAATAGTTTTTAACCCTCTGCAAAGGTGGTACAGCTTTACCCACACGATGTAGGTCACCCTGGGTACACTTTGCAACGTATACTGACAGGGCTATTACAACGAGACTCTTCACCGGAGTAAACCTAGCCACGAACCCGCCAGAAGGACATGTCCCAAACCTAGCTTGAGTCAGTATCATCGCTTGCAAGGAGGTTGGTGTTCCAAGTTTGTGGCGAACACGGTTCCACTACAACGGAAGCTTTCTCTACAGAGGCTACAACCTCATCTGCACACTTCGCACTGCACACGGGTTCATGCTAGTCTCAGACCGGGTACTAGGTCAAGTCCTTCCCATAAAGAACATGTGGACGTACGGTAAGACTTGGCCAAATGACACTTAAGCTCGGTCCTTAGGTGATCCGAGAGGGACTCCGCACCTCACCCGTAAACGGGCCACGAGAACCACGCCGGGCATTACCTCACGTTTAACAAGCTTCCTGCTTTCGCCGTTCCTTTTCAACTCGGATCAAAATCTTTCTCCATTTTTGTTTTGGTTTTCAACAAAACTTCTTTTCGGTAAATATCCCAACCAATGGATATACTACCTTCATACACCCTCGGACACGACGGTCCGTTTTCAAACTTTCACCACATGAAATGTGGGAGCTTTCTTTTCTTTTTGAAAACCTACTTTTACTATTGTAGGGCTAAGCATACATACATACACTACCCTAGGTTTCCGGTAATTTTTCTAGAATACGTAGTCCTTAGGGTGACAAGGTATACAGGGTCGGACTAGAGTTTGCTAAGTACCGGTTATAACTTCACTACATAAAATAACGGGTCTAGAACATAGCATGCATGTTTCATGAACAAAATACCATTTCGTAAACTTAGGTTTCAACATGATCAAGGGTGGAGAGCTTGCCTAGTAGTACTAGCTGAGTCTCGATCGCGAACTCGACGTGGCAATGCCCAGGATCTGTCGCCCGATACGTCGTAACGTCGTAACTGCAAGTCGTGGAAAACATCGAATAAACGATGGTGCGAGCAACATCCAATAACAATAAATACCAAACCAGATCAGCGAAACCATACCCTCATGGCTTGTTTAGGTAGCGTCAGATCTAGAGGTTTTAGAAATTTAGAGAGAGGTACACTATGTTACCATGACAACGTATATCAACTTTAGGGTTTAGGGTTGGGCTTCCTTCATAATAAGGTGGACAACTTTAGATTTTAGTTTCATCTTGGAACCAGGGTGTATGTCAAGGATGATGAAGCTTTGATTCTAGGCACTGACGAACATGACAATTTCAAAACTCTGGACGCATTAGGGTTTTCACTCTTTGCTATTGTTTTCAGTGTAATGAAAAGATTTGAATATAAATATGTCCTGGAACAAAAATGCTATATATGATTTTGGGTGACACCAGGAAAAGGAATTATCACCTTCGGAGTTGTATAATAGGAGATAGGTCTCTCTCTAAGTTGGGATATGTTCAAATTAAAGTTTAGTAGTGCTTCAAAAATTTTGAAATTGGGTTAGTTGGGTAGGTAAGAATTTAGAATCCCATAGGAAAAGGAATGGGGTAGTTCGGAGCTATATCAGAGGAGCAATAGGTCTTCGAAGATTTGCTGGAGGTGGAACGGAGGAATGTTGATGTCAAAGACGCCTTGGGGAAATGCGCCCCCAGCTCATTAGACGCAAAAACAACAGAGAATACTCGGGGTCATTTCGGATGGAGCGGAGGAGGACCTGCTTCCGCCCTGGGAAAACGTACTTCCGGGAATACGTCTCTACTACATCGGGCAGCTGATCCTAGGCTGCAAACCAGTGCTCAACCGACGGTGAGAGGGGTTAGAATGGTGGCCGCTTCGGTAGACCCCTATCGACGGCGAGCCGGGGTGCAGCGAGGTCTGCGGAGTCGGCGGTAGCTCCTTGCCGCGGCCGTAGATGGCTTGCCGCGGCAGGAGTAGGGTAGCAATGGCAGCTGCCATGGGCTGCCGCGGCAGCATTTTGTTGAGCGTGGCAGCAGAGAGAGAGAGCCCGCGGGGGCGCGGCAGCAGGAGCGGCAAGACAAGGCGACAGCGGCAGCTGCCGTGAGCTGCCGCGATAGGAGCGTGGTAGCCGCGGCAGTTGCCGTGGGCTGCCGTGGCAGTGCTTGGGCGAGCTCAGCAGCGAGTAGCAGGACGCGGGGAGGGGAGCAGCGGTAGAGGAGTGGCTGCCGCGGCGAGGAGGGGTTGCCGCGGTGGGAGGAGTTGCCGTGGTGGACAGAAAGGCTGCAGCGGCAGTTGTTGTGAGCTGCTGCGGCAGGGAGAGGCTGTCGCGGCAGGGGCAAGGCAGCAGCGGCAGCTGCTGTGGGCTGCTGTGGCAGTGTTTGTTGAGTGCGGCAGCAGAGTGGCAAGAATAGCAGCGCTGCGCCAGGCTTCACTCAGGTGGCGCGGCAACAGCGGAGGGTGACAGTGAGTTGGTCGCCAAGCTTGGGCGGCGCTTACCGACGGGAGAGACGGTGGTAGCTCCTTGCCGAGCTTGAAGGGGAAAGAAAAGAGAGCGGTGAAAGGACATCTAAGCCCCTAAGTGGGTTTTGGTGTAAATGACAAGTGATTAGGGGACTAACCACGTTTACAAAGTGTATGAACAGGTGTTAGTCCGAAGTTTGATAAGCAAAGGTGGTCGGAGACCCCCCTAAGCAAAAAGGAGAGAAGAAGACGGCGTATTTAAATTTACGCATTTTATCTTATGTTTTGAGTCATAGGGAAGCCGGACTATTAAGAGGGGTAATGTGATGAACAAGAGGGTGGCAACAAATCTCCTATAAGATCTTTCTTCCACATCCTATGTTCGAGAAAAACCCCAAGAGAGAGCAAGTGAGAAGCCATAAAGAATACCCTGTTTTTGCTCTCTGCCTGTGGTCCGGATGCTCAGTCCGGAGGTTCCGGGTAGAACCTCCGGGTGGGCCGGAATCCGGATGAGTTCCGGGTGGAACTCCGGACGAGTCCAGTAGCCTCTGGACTCGCCCGGAAGGCCGTCCGGAGAGCATCCCGGAATCCGGGTGGTCCGGAGCTACCGGGATTCTCGGTTGCTCCGGGTGTTCCTCCCGGAGGTCTGGGTCCGGAGGTTCCGGGCTGAACCTCCGGGTGACCTTGTTTTCCGGATGGACTCCGGATAAATTCCGGATGAGTCCAGTAGCTTCTGGACTCACCCGGAAGGCTGTCCGGAGGACAGCCCGGAATCCGGGTGATCCGGAGGTTGAGTTCGGAGGTTCCGGATGGAACTCCGGACTGTGCGCGCAGAACCCCAACGGGCAGATTTCGGGGGGCCCTATATAAAGCCCACCCCTTCTTCCCCAAGGGGCACCCACGGCTGCAGCTTTGAATACATCTCTCCTCCACCATTGTTGACCTCCAAAGCTTGAGGATCTCCTCCCCTAGTGCTCAAATCCATTCAAGCCTTTGAGAGAAAAGAAAGAGGAGACTAGATCTACAATCTCACCAAGCCAAAATTTGATTCCCCCCTTGAGTTCATCACGTTGCTTGTTACTCTTGGGATTGTGGGGATCCCTAGCCGGTTGGTGTCTCCCGGAAGCCTCCAAAGTGTGGATTCGTGCTCCGGGATCGTTTGTGAGGGTTTGGAGGCCACCTCAAGGTCTACCACGAGTTATTTGAGCTCGGGCTTGGTTTGCCGAGGCTCAAAGGAGAAGAAGGCGAGACTTTGTGTCGCGAGGTGCTTTGTTGGGCCTCCGCCTCTCCAACGGAGATTAGCATCCCCCCAAGGGTGTGAACTTCGGGTTAATTCTTCGTCTCACCCTTGTGATTGCTTTTTACTCATATCTATTGTGCTTGTGTGGTTCATCTTGTTTACCTTGTGTTATACCTTGTGCTATTCATCTTGTGTCATATAGGTTGACTCACTTAGTTGCACATTTAGAGAACTTATATTCCGCACTTCCCTAAAAGCAATTAAGAAAAAGTTAAAATTTGTAGTTGCCTATTCACCCCCCCTCTAGTCGACATCTTTGATCCTTCAATTGGTATCAGAGCCAAGGACTCTTTGTTTGGGTTTCATCACCTAAAGAGTAAAGATGACGACCTATAGTGAGGAGGAGGTAAACCAAATGATGGCCAAGCTTCGTGAGGAGCTCACGGCCACCATGAAAAAGGAGTTAGCCGATGCCATTAAGGCCATCTCCACCGAGGGCTCCAAATCCTCTAATGTTGAGGTTGATAAAGCCTCGGGGGATCAATTATTCAATGCGGTGCCTTACTCCTATCCCCCTCAACATATACCTCATGTGCATATTCACAATCCCGGCCCCGCACCTATTTTAGATGGCACTCAATATCCATATTGGAAAGTTTTTATGGAATCTCATCTTCGCAGTGCCTCTAATCATTTGTGGAGCATTGTGGTGCGTGGATTCAAACCAATCGACCCCGATAACCTAACCGTCGATGAAGAGAGGGATGCTCAACTCAATGCAACCGCTCTCAACATGCTTCAAAGAGCGTTGACACCCGAGCTCTTCAACTCCATCATCCTATGCAAAACCGCCAAGGAAGTATGGGATGAGCTCAAGATCATGCATGAGGGCAACACAAGCATCCGAAGATCAAACTATGAGATGGTCAAGAATGAAGCTAACTTGTTCGTGATGGAAGAGAATGACACACCCCAAATGCTATTTCGAAGTCTCAACTCCATTGTGGTGTCCTTGAAGGGTTATGGGTGTGCATGGGCCGATGATGCATACATCGTGAGCAAGTTCCTTGGCGCAATCCTCCCTTACCAACCGTCAATGGTCTTCAACATTCAACAAAGGGCGGACTACCTCAACCTCACTCCCAATGATGTTCTCTCACTCTTTGTCACTCATGAGAACATGGTCAAGACCGCCGAGAAGACACTTGCTATTGCGCGTGGGTCAAAGAAGGCCAACCTAGCATTGAAGGCAAAACAAGTTCAAGCTCAAGACTCTAGCGAAGAAGAAGAAGCTAGCCAAGAGACTCCATCACCAAATGACTTTGAAGAAGAGATGTCTATCTTGGTTAGAAAATACAAAGGCTCTATGGGCAAAAGGGGAAGCAAATTCTCTAGGGGCAAGTCAAGCATGCCTAAGAGACTTTGCTACAATTGTGATAGTCCAAATCATTTCATTGCGGATTGCCCAAAGGAGAAGCGGGACAAGAGAGAAGGCAAGGACAAGGAGGAGAAGACATACAAGAAAAAGCCTTTCTTCAAAGATGGGAAACCATACAAGAAGAGGGAAGCAAAGGCCTTCATTGGCCAAGAGTACTCCTCCGACAACTCTGATGCCGAAGAAGAAGGAGAGAATGTGGGCGTTGCCGGGATAGCCATTGTCTCTCCCTCCAAGCCCACCTCACTCTTCAAGTTCGACTACTCCAACGAAATCAAGATCGACCATAAATGCCTCATGGCTAGAGAGGCAAAGGTACTTCCTTCATCAAATCCTACCTTGTTTACTCCTCTATCTCCTATGTCCTCAAATGTATTGTGTGAAGTTAATGTGGAAGGAGATAGTGATAGTGATAGTGATAGTGATGATGAGGAGGATGATATTGCAACTATAAAATTCATGACTTCTCTTCGTGGTGAGGCGCTTGATAGATTTCGCTTTCTCATGAATTCTCTTGTGGAACGCAATGAGTATATTGAGAGAGCGGAAACCCTTATCATTAGGGAAAAGGAGAGTGTCAAACTTCTCGAGCATAAACTCCACGAAGAGCAAGCTAAAAATGAAACTCTTAACATGGATCTCTCTAAAACTAAAATTGGTCTTGAGAGAGCTCTAGAGGTGGCTAATGGTTTCAAGGCTTCGAAAGAAAAGATTGAGGTTGCTCATGCTAAACTCTCTAAGGATTTTGAGTACCTTGACAATGGCTACAAGCTAGTCAAGGGTGAACTCATCAAACTTACCGAGTCACATGAGGAACTTCAATCCACTCACAAGAAACTCCTAGCCACTCCTAGCACTCCTGCTATTATTAATGTTGATGCTTGTGCTACTAACTCTCTATTTGATAAAGCATCACTCATTGAGGAGAACAAGAAGTTGAAAGCTCAACTTGAGAGAGGTTTAGTCACATGCATTCAAGGTGAGAAAACTCTCAAGGAGCTAATGAGCAAGCAAAGGGAGAGGGTTCCTAGAGAAGGACTTGGGTTTACTCCCAAGTTCAATGACAAGGGCAAAGCGTGGCTTCCACATCATTATCCCAAGATCAAATTTGTGCGTGGAGGGCACAAGGAAAATGTTGGTGATGACATTGTGAATGGCAAAGCTACTAGGAGCTATGTCACTCACAATGAGTTGTTGGGCACTTTTGATCCATCCTATGTGCTATGTAAGGGCAAGGATGGGCATGTATTTGCTAAATTTGTAGGTGCTAAAGTGTGTAATGTTGCTAAACTTAAGTCTATTTGGGTTTCTAAGACCCTTGTTACTAACATCAAAGGACCCATCTACAAATGGGTACCTAAAATCAAAGCATGATTCTATTGTAGGACTATACCTCCGGTGGAAATGTTTGGGTGATCGATAGCGGTTGCACAAACCATATGACCGGAGAGAAGGGGATGTTTGAGCAATTCGTGGAAGACATATCCTCTACATCGAACATTGTCTTTGGTGATAACAACAAGGGAAAGGTACTCGGTTTGGGCAAGGTAGCTATCACTAATGACTTATCTATTGAGAATGTTATGCTTGTCAAATCACTTAATTACAATTTACTTTCCGTTTGGCAATTGTGTAGTGTCGGTTATGATTGCTTATTTTCTATATCTAAAGTGACGATCTTTAGAAGAGATAATCTCAAAGTGGTCTTTGTTGGACATGTGGAAGGCAAGCTATATGTTGTTGATTTCTCGAAAGAGAACACTAAGTTTGAAGCATGTCTAATGGCCAAGACCGACGTGGGGTGGCTATGGCATCGTAGATTAGCCCACGTCGGTATGAGAAATTTGAAAAATCTTCTAAAGGGCGAGCACATTGTTGGACTAACCGATATTGCATTTGATAAAGATAGAGTTTGTAGCTCATGTATTGCCGGAAAGATAGTTGGAAAGAAGCATCCCACCAAGAGCATCATCACAACTTCGAGACCTTTGGAGCTCCTTCACATGGATCTCTTTGGTCCTCCATCCTATGATAGCATTGGTGGAAGTAAGTATGGTTTAATCATTGTCGATGATTTTTCTCGTTTCACTTGGGTGTATTTTCTTCGATCTAAGGATGAAACTCAAGATACCTTCAAGTCTTTTGCCAAGCGAGCTCAACGACAACTTGATGAGAAGATCTTGGCAATTAGAAGTGACAATGGAACCGAGTTCAAGAACACCAAGCTTGATGAATACTTGGATGAAGAGGGGATCAAGCATGAGCTATCTACTCCATATACCCCTCAACAAAATGTTGTGGCGGAAAGGAAGAACCGGACATTAGTGGAAATGGCGAGGACCATGTTGGATGAGTACAAGTCTCCATACAACTTTTGGGCCGAAGCCGTCAACACCGCGTGTCATGCTTCTAACCGGCTCTTCCTCCGCAAGATCTTGGACAAGACACCATATGAGCTACTCACCGGGAAGAAGCCCAACGTCAAATACTTTCGAGTATTCGGTTGTAAGTGTTTCATGCTCAATAAGCGAGATAGATTAGCTAAATTTGCTCCTAAATCTATAGAAGACATATTTGTTGGATATGGATCAAACTCTCACTCATATAGAGTCTACAACAAATCCACCGGATGTGTTGAAGAATCTAGTGATGTGGAGTTTGATGAAAATAACGGCTCTCAAGTAGAGCGAGTTGATTCAAGTGTGTTAGGTGAAGAAGATCCGTCTCAAGCCATCAAGACCATGGGGATTGGTGAAATCTTGCCAATCGAACAACCTAAGGAGAAGGAAGGAGAGGAATCAAGTTCAAGGGAAGTTGAACCTCCCACCTCGACACAAGATCAATTCAATGAACAAGAACAACCTCAAGACTATCAATCAAGTGAGCAAGATCGAGGTCAAGATCAAGCTTAAGATGGAGCTCAAGCTTCAAATGAAGAAGATCAAGCTCCACGTCAACAATGGATCCCATGCAACATGAAAGGACTCGACGTTGACAACATTCTAGGAAGCATATCTAAAGGGGTAACCACTCGTAGACGATTAGCAAACTTTTGTGAACATCACTCGTTTGTTTCTTCTTTTGAACCCCTTAAGGTAGGAGAAGCATTAGAAGATCCGGAGTGGGTGTTGGCAATGCAAGAAGAACTCAATAACTTCACTCGCAATAAGGTGTGGTCTCTAGTGGAGAGACCTAAGGACAAGGATCACAATGTCATCGGGACAAAATGGATATTCAAGAACAAGCAAGATGAAAATGGCCAAGTTATAAGGAACAAGGCAAGGTTGGTGGCACAAGGCTTCACCCAAGTCGAAGGTTTGGATTTCGGTGAAACCTATGCCCCCGTTGCTAGATTAGAGGCCATTCGCATTTTACTTGCATATGCTAATCATCATAACTTCAAATTATATCAAATGGATGTTAAAAGTGCTTTCCTTAATGGTCTAATTAATGAATTGGTATATGTTGCACAACCACCGGGTTTTGAGGACCCTAATCACATTAACCATGTCTATAAACTCCATAAGGCCCTCTATGGATTAAAACAAGCTCCTCGAGCTTGGTATGAATGCCTTAGGGATTTCCTAGTTATGAATGATTTTGTGATTGGGAAAATCGATACCACTCTTTTCACAAAAAGGGTTAAAGGTGACTTATTCGTATGCTAAATATATGTTGATGATATCATCTTTGGTTCCACTAACAAAGCATTTAGTGATGAATTTGGTGAACTAATGACTAGCAAGTTTGAGATGTCAATGATGGGGGAGTTGAAGTTTTTCCTCGGATTTCAAGTCAAGCAACTCAAGGAGGGAACCTTCATCTCCCAAACAAAGTACACCGCCGACATCATCAAGAAGTTCGAGATGGACAAGGCAAAGGGGTGCAAGACGCCAATGCCTACCAATGGGCATCTCGACCTCAACCAAGAAGGTACCCCGGTAGATCAAAAGGTATATCGTTCCATGATTGGATCTCTTCTTTACCTTTGTGCATCTAGGCCGGATATCATGTTGAGTGTGTGTATGTGTGCAAGATTTCAAGCCGCTCCAAAAGAGTGCCATTTAGTGGCGGTTAAGAGAATCATTAGATATCTTGTTCATACCCCAAACTTAGGGCTTTGGTATCCTAAGGGCTCAACATTTGATCTTGTTGGTTTTCGGATTCGGATTATGCCGGTGATAAAGTAGATAGAAAGTCCACTTCCGGAACATGCCAACTCCTTGGTAGATCGTTAGTTAGTTGGACATCCAAGAAACAAAATTCCGTTTCCCTATCCACCGCTGAAGCCGAATATATTGCAGCCGGTAATTGTTGCGCTCAATTGTTGTGGATGAGGCAAACTTTGAAGGATTATGGTATAATTGTTGGTAAAGTGCCTCTTTTGTGTGATAATGAAAGCGCAATCAAAATAGCCAACAACCCCGTCCAACACTCCCGAACCAAACACATAGATATCCGTCATCACTTCATTAGGGATCATGTTGCTCGAGGTGAAACAGAAATATCTCATGTGAGAACGGATAAACAACTAGCGGACATCTTCACCAAGCCCCTAGATGAAGCTAGGTTTTGCGAGTTGAGGAATGAACTTAATATCATTGATTCTCGAAACTTGTCTTGAGCTCTTGCATACACACATGTGCTTTCCATTGTATCTTGCTATCTAGGTGCGTGCATGGTATAAGGGGAGTGTAGCTCAAGCAATGAGCTATCACATCCGTAAAGGATGCAAATATTGAAACTTGTATAAATGACCTCTTATGTGATTTATATGCTAAAATGAGTTTGATTCTTAGGACCCATTACTCTCAATAGAACTCGCGGTCCTAGATCAATATGCTCAAACATATGGTAGAAATACCTCTTCAATGTATCTTATGCTCATTGTTCATTTTTCTTTGTGATTGTCTTCGGTTCTTGATTCGAATCATGTCCAATAAAGCTATTCGTGTTGTATTTTCCCTATTGGATATATTTAGAATACCTAAGGACATTCATAGTGCTGTCTATGCTCACCTCATGCCATCTACTCTACTCTTGCAGAAGTCATTTTAATCCTTCATATAGTTGTGAGAAGTTTTTTCTCTCAGCCCGGATGTTCCATCCGGAGGCTTCGGACACAACATCCGGACAGCCCGGAATCCGGACTGCGCTCCGGGTAAGGCTCCGGACGAGTCCAGTAGCCTCTGGACCCGCCCGGAACCGGACCTGGAAGCAACCCGGAATCCGGACAGTCCGGAGGTTGAGCCCGGAGGCTCCGGACCGAACCTCCGGACGGCGCGCGAATTGGCTTTTTAAGACCGAGTCGGGGGGGGGGAACTGTTCACTCAGTTTCTTTTCCACCCGACCCGTGCCCTAACCCTAAAAGCCGCCGCCCATCTTCAGCACCTCCGGAGGCCTCCCTTGAACCTCCGGTAGGTCCTTTGGTAGCCCGGAATCTGGATCTTGCTCCGGGTTCTTCAAGCTCTTCAAAAAGGGTTTCAAGTTCTCCATCTTGGTGGTTCCTCACCGTGGATTTGGAGGTTTTCTTCGCCGATTTGGAGGGATTTGGACATCTACCCACCAATCTCCCTCATAGAAGGTGCTCCTCGCCAAGTTAGGGCAAGAGCATCGATGGATTCGGGTAAATCTCCTTTGCATTCTCTCTCCTCTAGATCTCACCACCATTGCTCCAATATATGTGAGATTTAGTTGTTTTGTTGTTGTTTTTAGCGTAGAATCATGTCATATGGCTACTCCACTCCTATTCATGGCCATACATCTTCCTATCGTTGTGTTTTGTGAAAGTTGGGAGTTCTCCATGTTCATCTGGGTGTTTTTGCACAGCCCGGAGGTTCCATCCGGAAGCTCCGGATTGAGCCTCCAGACCGTCCGGAATCCGGACCATATTCCGGATGAGGGTCCGGACGAGTCCAGTAGCCACTGGACCCGCCCGGAATCGGATCCGGAAGAGGCCCGGAATCCGGGCTGTCCGGAGGTTGAACCCGGAGGTTCCGGACGGAACCTCCGGATGAACACTGAGAAGTCCTGAATTTCTGTAAAAACAATTTCTTTGGCCTCCGTTCTTGTGGCTTGTGCACTTATCCTATTCCATTCGTACCTATCTTGTTCTCAGGTGACAGCAATCCTTCCAGTGGGGACCGTGACACTGTCCGTGAAACGTTAAGGGGGAAGAAAGTGGCTCAAACAAGGCCCGAGGGTTCAAGGACCAATCCTAGAAGAGAGGCCGCTGTTCATCGTGGTGGAAGGAATGACAAGGGCAAGGCCCCGGCCAAGAAAGCAAAAGCTGCACCTCCTAGTGCTCCTCGAGGACCAACTATTCCTCAAGAGAACTTCAGGACTATGACAAGGCAGAAATGGGCTAAGTTAAGGATGAAGAACCCATATGAGGAAGAAAGAAGCAATAACACCGATGAGAGATTTTGGGATTATCAACAAGAGAAGATCTTCAATGACATCTTTGAAGCTCACAAGACTCAGGTGGTCATTCAAAAGACCATTGATTTCGAATACATGAAGACTACAAGGAAAATTTTCCAGGGATCATTGAAGCTTGTGAAAAGTTGAATGTTATGAGGCTGATGAAAGTGAATCAACAATACTGTCCAGAACACATTCGTCAATTTTATGCAACCGTACATTTCCATCATGATGAGGAGAGATCTCTATCTTGGATGACCGGACCTCACATGCACAAGGCACCCTTTGGTCTTTTTGCTCAAATGCTTGGATACTCCTTTAGGTTTGCCAGAGACAACCGTGGTGTCCGGATTCACAATGAAGACTATGCTACCAAGGATAAGCTCAGGTTTTGTTATGGATCGGGGAGGATAAACATTGGATTCACAAATGATATGCTCCCCTTTTATGATGTGATGTACAAGCTCTTTCGGCAATCCCTTGGTGCAAAGGTTGGAGACTCTACAGCTGTGAGAGGCTCTTTGATCAACCTCATGCTCTACACAAGGCCGGAGATGCAAACCCGTATTGATGTGATGGACTTTATTTATCAAGAGATGAGGCTTGTCGTGATTGAGAAGAGGTCTCCTACTTATGCTCCCTACATTGAGGCCTTTATCATTGGAGCTACCTCTCTCGCCATTCTAGGGACTGCTCCAAAGCAAAACCATGGGTACTTGAGGCCTACTTCTTGCTACTCACCTCCCAGGAAAACCACTTCTACCTCTGAGAAAGAAAAGGAGGTTGTGCATGGAGGCTCATCAAGCCAGCCCAAGAAGAAAGAAAAGAAGAGCAAAGCCATGAGAGCTCTCAAATCAATCTTTGGGTATGTCAAAGCGATTCATACCCGTATGCATAAGTTGAGTGAGCGTGCAAAGAAGAACTCCCGCATGATATATGAAGAGAGGTGCAAGAATGGGGAGGACATTGAACATGGATCCGAGGATAACGTCAGCGACTTGGAAGTTTTTGAAGATCCCTTCGCAAGTGACAGTGATGAAGACCAAGATGTGCCTGCACCTTCTGCCCCTGCTCATGAGGAGGAGGAGGAGGAGGAGGAGGAGGAGGAGGAGGACGACGACGAGGAGACGGATGATGATGAGTAGTTCTTTGTGCTGCGATAGCATCGCTCTCTTTCTCTCCTTTTTGGTGTTTAGATGCCAAAGGGGGAGAAGTGAGTTCTATTAGGACGTCTCGTTGGTGGTTTATGGGTAGTTTGCATGATCACAAGCCCTCGTTTTCGTTTTGATTCTTATCGGGCTTGTGAATCTCTTTATAATATCTATCGTACTCTCTGTTATTTGGATGTGTGTCTTGATACTCGCTTGTTTAAATTATTGTATAGATGAGACTTATGTTTATCTAAAGTCTATCATGGTTGTGACTGAGGTTGCTTATAGTATATACTCTTTGCCTTAGTTTACCCATGATATCATATTATGTCTCATGCCATGTATGCTATCTTGTTCATATCATATCTTTGCATCATCCCACGGTTTTTAAAGCCATAGGGGGAGCCTCTCCAAACTCTATATTTGTGCACTTTGCATTCAAAAGCAAAGCTATTCAATAAGTGCACAAATCTAGGGGGAGCTCTCTCTATGTCCAAAGAAACCAAAACATTCAATTTATAAAATCTTTATGTGAGCTCTAATCATGGTTGTCATCTACCACCAAAAAGGAGGAGATTGAAAGGACATCTAAGCCACTAAGTGGGTTTTGGTGTAAATGACAAGTGATTAGGGGACTAACCACGTTTACAAAGTGTATGAACAGGTGTTAGTCCGAAGTTTGATAAGCAAAGGTGGTCGGAGACCCCCCTAAGCAAAAAGGAGAGAAGAAGACGGCGTATTTAAATTTACGCATTTTATCTTATGTTTTGAGTCATAGGGAAGCCGGACTATTAAGAGGGGTAATGTGATGAACAAGAGGGTGGCAACAAATCTCCTATAAGATCTTTCTTCCACATCCTATGTTCGAGAAAAACCCCAAGAGAGAGCAAGTGAGAAGCCATAAAGAATACCCTGTTTTTGCTCTCTACCTGTGGTCCGGATGCTCAGTCCGGAGGTTCCGGATAGAACCTCCAGGTGGGCCAGAATCCGGATGAGTTCCGGGTGGAACTCCGGACGAGTCCAGTAGCCTCTGGACTCGCCCGGAAGGCCGTCCGGAGAGCATCCCGGAATCCGGGTGGTCCGGAGCTACCGGGATTCTCGGTTGCTCCGGGAGTTCCTCCCGGAGGTCTGGGTCCGAAGGTTCCGGGCTGAACCTCCGGGTGACCTTGTTTTCCGGATGGACTCCGGATAAATTCCGGATGAGTCCAGTAGCTTCTAGACTCACCCGGAAGGCTGTCCGGAGGACAGCCCGGTATCCGGGTGATCCGGAGGTTGAGTCCGGAGGTTCCGGATGGAACTCCGGACTGTGCGCGCAGAGCCCCAACGGGCAGATTTCGGGGGGCCCTATATAAAGCCCACCCCTTCTTCCCCAAGGGGCACCCACGACTGCAGCTTTGAATACATCTCTCCTCCACCATTGTTGACCTCCAAAGCTTGAGGATCTCCTCCCCTAGTGCTCAAATCCATTCAAGCCTTTGAGAGAAAAGAAAGAGGAGACCTAGATCTACAATCTCACCAAGCCAAAATTTGATTCCCCCCTTGAGTTCATCACGTTGCTTGTTACTCTTGGGATTGTGGGGATCCCTAGCCGGTTGGTGTCTCCCGGAAGCCTCCAAAGTGTGGATTCGTGCTCCGGGATCGTTTGTGAGGGTTTGGAGGCCACCTCAAGGTCTACCACGAGTTATTTGAGCTCGGGCTTGGTTTGCCGAGGCTCAAAGGAGAAGAAGGCGAGACTTTGTGTCGCGAGGTGCTTTGTTAGGCCTCCGCCTCTCCAACGGAGATTAGCATCCCCCCAAGGGTGTGAACTTCGGGTTAATTCTTCGTCTCACCCTTGTGATTGCTTTTTACTCATATCTATTGTGCTTGTGTGGTTCATCTTGTTTACCTTGTGTTATACCTTGTGCTATTCATCTTGTGTCATATAGGTTGACTCACTTAGTTGCACATTTAGAGAACTTATATTCCGCACTTCCCTAAAAGCAATTAAGAAAAAGTTAAAATTTGTAGTCGCCTATTCACCCCTCCCCTCTAGTCGACATCTTTGATC